>JAJJWX010004774.1:0-600000 GCA_023529315.1 Papaver bracteatum | reverse complement strand
GAAATAATCATACAGACTGCACGAAGGTCTGATTCTGAGAACAATTCCCAACCTCGCAGGAGACGTGAAATTGAGAGGAACGAAATTGAGGTTCAATCTGCACCTGCTATACCCACTGGAAATAGACAGGGTCAAGATCATGCTCATAACAGATCACTTGATCATGGACGAGATCGAGATCATTTTCGTGACAGAATTACAGATCTGAATCGAAGAAAGGAAAAACAACCAGTGATCGATAACGAAGGTATCGACATTGAGGGGGAAAACCAAGATGTTCATGGAAACAGAGGGTATGCGTTCGACATCCCATCTAGGAGGAATCACAATTGACAAAATCTGCGTGATGGCCGCACCGCGACTCCCAGTACAGAGGAGGAAAAACTAATGAACCGGCTAGATGACCTAGAGAAGGAGAATGCTCTCCTGAGATTAGAACATGAAAACCGACCTCGACCTAGGTCTAGTGTTTTGAATAATCAGAGCATCTTTGGTTATTCTTAATGGCGTTACTAACGCCGTCAGCATATGCCTAACGGCGTCAGAATATTCCGTAACGGCAACAGAGTTACAGCAGTAGGTTGCCGTCGGCAGCCAAAGCCGGCGGCCTACAAATCGGCGATTAATCGTTTATTTAATCGGTGTGGCCGATAAATTGGCGATTAATCGTGGCGATTTTTCGGTCTGTCTGATTCAGTGTTTCGCGATGCAGCATAATGTCGTAGCCCTTGGATCATTTTACCCCATTCTGTTCACCCAACGGATTTCTGCGCCCCACTGTAAACTTTGCTTCTTTAGCATTCCAACAACCAAGCAAGGGTCAGTTACTATGGAGCCATGCAGTCATCAAAGATGGCCAGTTATCACATGCAGCATGCAGGACCAGTCAACGATAGTTATTACTGGGAGGCATGCAGGGGCCAGTTATGGCATTGAATATCTTCCATAAAATCAAAGGAATTAAAATGGAAAATCGCTGATATAAATAGTGGGTTCATAAACCTAAAAGGTAGGCAATCTTCCATACTAAAAACGCCTATGAAAAATCCAATACTGACTTTAGCATCGGAGGATTTTTTACCTTACAAACAGTGGTGCCGGCTAAGGTTTTCTAAAAAAGTTAAGCGTGTTTTACCAAATCCAGTCATGGCAATAATCATACAGACTGCACGAAGGTATGATTCTGAGAACAATTCCCAACCGCGCAGGAGACGCGAAATTGAGAGGAACGAAATTGAGGTTCAATTTGCACCTGCTATACCCACTGGAAATAGACAGGGTCAAGATCATGCTCATAAAAGATCACTGGATCGTGTACGAGATCGAGATCATTTTAGTGATAGAACTACATATCTGAATAGAAAAAGGGAAAAACAACCAGTGATCGATAACGAAGGTATCGACATTGAGGGGGAAAACCAATATGTTCGTGGAAACATAGGGTATGCGTTCGGCATCCCATCTAGGAGGAATCGAAATCGACAAGATCTGTGTGATAGCCGCACCGCGACTCCCAGTACATAGGAGGAACATCTACTGAACCGGCTAGATGAGATAGAGAAGGAGAATGCTCTCCTGAGTTTAGAACATGAAAACCGACCTCGACCTAGGTATGGTGTTTTGAATAATCATAGGGTCCGATCTGTATGGCAACGCCTTGGAGGTCGAATTGAACCACAAGTCGCAGATTCTAATAGAGAAGTGATCAATCCTAATCGCAGAGACAAGAATCTACTGGTCACTGGATATTTACCGAAATGACCTAGGTGAGTAGGGGATCGAACAGCTGCAACACAACAGAGCGCGGCCAGAACTTTATCTCATTCAAAACACCTCAGAAATGATGAGGAAGAGGTTCGAGATTGGAACGATGATGAAGATTTTTCGAAGGATTACAGTGATCGTTCGGAGCAAGGTAGAGATGGAAAAGAACCAACTGGACCCCATAGAAAAAAAAGGAGATCCGATAATCATATTCCAGAGGACCGGGATTATGAAAGGGAAGGCAGTTCCTCAGATGGCGACCTAAACGACATAACTGAAGCTCGTCTTACCAAGATGATCGAGAAAGTGATGATGAAAAAACAATCCCGAGAAGAAAAGATGGCCATGCTACATCGAGAAGCAGGAGCTCCTTTCAAGCAGAATATCAGATAATTCAGGCCACCAATAAAAATTTTAATTCCAAAATTACCGGAATTCGATGAGAAAACTGATGATCCAGATCAACACGTTTTACACTATGAGACCGACATGTCCTTGTGGTAGTACAACGACGAATTTATGTGTAAAATGTTCTCGCAATCCCTTACGGAAGGAGTTATAACGTGGTTCAATCATCTTCCAGCACAGTCGATCGGGACTTACCATAAGCTGATCGATGATTTCTGCTCTAACTATAAATACAACAAACATGACCGGAAAGGATGCCATTCACTGTTCCTTCTAGGAATCCATATGGTAACAAGACATCAGGATATTCCTTATACGCTAAACCACTATACCAACCTAATTACATCCATTTTTAATGCGGAGACTACATTTAAATGTAGGTTTTCTAATCCACGGCTTGGGCCGTATGACCCGACTAATTTGGCACGATCAACAAAATACTGGCGCTTCAAGCCCCGACTAATCTATAGGCTTGACTCATGGCTGTATGCCTGCATAATTAATTTACGACCCCGGCTAGCTATTATAATCCAACTAAGTAAGATTCTTCTCCTTTGGTTATGAAAGCAGCGAGTCTACACCCACCGAACCAAATCACCGTGATTTATACCGGTACACACAGCCCTGGGGACCCCACCAGGAGAAATAGGGTGAGTAGGTGTGATATCATCGTGATTAAATCACGGTGAATCTAGACTTTATGTATGAAAGAGCGCACCTTTCTATCATCCGCCTTATAGATGTTCGAATGTCATCAATGTAAAGTTTATACTCATCTTAATTGAATGTCATCAATGTAAAGTTTATACACATCTTAATTGAATGTCACAATGTCACATTGTATATGTTCGTTATGTACTAAGATGAACAAGACGTGCCATTATGTTTTGCGGTAATCCAAAACTATTTCAAATGCAGTACTATTTATGATGGTGATTCTTCTTTTTAATCCTTTCTATATTTATTTGTTTTATCTTCTGCTACTTGAAATGTTTTGAGTACTCTACGTGTTGTTAAAAGATCTGAAAGATGGAAAAACCCCAATTTTTTTTTTTTTTGTGGTGGATAGAGTAACTAATTTCTTACAGATGTCATTATCTAATTTCTAGAATTTTATAATAGTACCTTCAATGGGATCAAACCATATTTTGAGGAAGAGATTCCATAAAATTCGCACACTTTAGTTTGATGCTTCAGTGGATTTCAATCAGGCCTCTAGGTTCGGTGGATGGCGAAATGACAAGCGCACTGCGTGTGCATATAGACTAGATATTTAGCTTATTGTTATTTTTACTGTTTGTAAAAGATAGAGGTGGTCTTCTCATTATATCTAACTCCTTCAATCTTTTTATCATAGACATTTAGTATGAAAAGATGGACTTGGCTAGACTATCTGTATCACTTTTTAACAAAAAGATCCTCTCTTCCAGAATCAATTATGCATATGAAAATAATCTATACACGTTTGTTAATATTCCTACATCTAAATTTAAAATGAAAGAAAATTTCTTTTTCGGACCAAGATATTTTCTTATCTAATATTCGGGACTGTGAAAGGTCATAATTTGATGTTTTCCCATCAAGTTTATATTCGTCTTATTCATTTCTCACTATTTTAATGAGCGATAATTCAAAGAAATATTCCTTGGTTGTTCTGTAATTTCTTGAGTATTTGGATATTGTTGGTATATATTTTTAGTATTTCTGAAAATGAGACCAATCCTAATGGTTTCAAATTCAGTAAGAAATAATAGAGAAACTCACTTAAAGTAAGATATGGTTTTCAAGAGCTTGATGAGGTCGGACTTTTTTAGATTGTAACCTTACTTAGTCTTGAACCCCTTTTGGTAATTGCTTTCCCTTACCCTATTTTGTTCTTCATGGTGTTTAGATTGTTTTTCATGGTGTTTAGAATGTTCTTAGCTTGGAACACGAATATCTTACGAGGTTACAACATTATAAGCTTAACGAATTTTTTTTTGAACGTTTATATTTTAAATGTCTAAACCTAATGTAGACCCATTATCCGTTATTGATAAATAACTACAGATAAACTATCAAACAATGAAATTGAGACATAAATTAGAGTTATTGAGTTCACTGATTTAATAGTGTAAAATTCGTCGCCCCTGTCGTTGATGTAGTACTAAAATTATCCATTTTCTGTCTCGAACTCAATAAAGTATGGATTTTATCCTTGATTGATTTCTGGCTAGGTTTTTGTCATTTATATTTGAGTTCTGAAGACACAAAGAAAAAGGATTTTTGTTATTTATCAATAGCGGATAATGGGATATGATTCTGTAAAAAAAATTATTTGGGAAGCATCTGAGCCTGTGAGATTTTTGTCCGTATATTGCAAGGACACATGTTACTGGATATATTCTGCAATGCAAACATATTCGTACAGTAGACAACGGTTTATTAGTAAGTCCATATAGAATGTTTATATTGTTGTATTGAGTATTATAATGGAATTCATCAGTGCGTTGGATTCTGTAATTCGATCTGTTTAGGGATTTATATGATGGCAAGGGCAAGGTTTGTATCTTAATTTTTTTAAATCATTAATCTTACATTTTTTTTCTTACATCTTCCGTGCATTCATGTATTCCAAAGTTTTACATCTATATGTCCTAAAGCTCATTTTTAAGCAGCATGAGCCAAATAAGCTGCCAGGTTCATTGCATACATACCTTATTATTTTCCGTTTTCAGTTCCTACAATATTCAGCAATTGTTATCTTGATTATATTTTAGTGTCTTTGGCCATTGAATTTATGTTTTGCCATGTAATGAAGGTAATTAGATTGCTAAGTATTTACGTTTGTGTATCTATCCTGTGTTTGAACTCAAATGAAAATGTTATTCAGTGACCAGCTTTTGTCGACTCAAGACTTCAATATTATTTGTTTGAGAACATTTATTTGGTGAGATCCTTGATGATCATTCTTTCAATAAATCCAGTATTACAAATTTCTTGATTGAAATAGGCGTCTTTGGTCACTTAAAAGTGAGGATATTCTTGGTGATTTCTGAATTCTTATAGCATTCCCACTAAAAAAAAGAAATAATATATATGTTTAGTTTGATTTTGCGAGCACAAAGTCAGAATAAGGTAGCTATATGTGGATAGTGACAAACTTCGCCCCGGACAATCTTTCCGGTGGATCTTGATAGCCACATGCAAACAACCTACGGAGATGGTTATTACAAAGAATGAAAAAAATTATACAAAGACCAGCTTTGCTTTACCTATGAAACTTATGATGACATGCATTATCGAGGAGGTAGACAAGAGAATTCATAAAAATGGATTGAAATCAGTAGGATTCTTTTTATAGTTTTTTTAGAGTGCCTCTGTTGGATTTCTAGAATATCTTAGTTGGGTCTTTCTTTCAGTTTTCCATGAGAATTCACCTGAAGCCATATATATTTTATGGATAAATGGATCACATTTAGTTTAGTAGCTTAATTAGATGTGTGCTTGATTTCCAGCGTAAATTGTTCTCAAACATTTACACTGAGGAGATATTCAGTAATTTTTGGACTAAATGGGAAGGCAAGTGCGTCGGATAAATGCATCAATTCAATCCAGAGAGATAGCACAAAGAAAAACTTACAACCCTGGAGCAAGCGATTTTACAATGAGTTTTTCAAAAATTAGTATGTCATATGATTAGGGAATGGAAGAGGAGAAAGACCTCGAACTTTATTAATGTCAGAGGAAACATCTGAGATATCATTCTGTTTGCAATACGACGGGCTGTATGGATCAACACGAATGAAAGGAATTTTAATTGGGAGTACAAAACTTTGGATGAAATAATTAAAGGGGTTAAAAAAATTATTTACAACTGGTATATTGTCACAATGCAATATTATTTTTTACCTTTTTTTTGTTTTTGTTTTCTTTTCAATTATGTTTCCGTAGGGTCTAATATAATTGAGCTAAAATTGTACCCTTTTCATCTGTTCTCTACCTTCTTGGCGTAAAACTGATGTTTTCAATTTTACTTTATCCTTTTCTCTCTTTGTATTCGCATGATTATCCATGGATATGCTATATAATAATAATTATTATTATATAATGTATATACACATATACATCTGTAAAAATATAGAACAAGTGGCCAAACCAATTCCGAAGGAACGCATATACTATGGCGAGGATACTATGGAACACAAAGCAACTGGAGTAATTACCGGTATCCATATTAAAGAGTGTGGCATAAAGTACCTTGAGACTTTTGAATTTAAAATACTTGAAGTCATGATGCGAATGACTGTGCTACTACTTCGAAACATGAACATCGACAATGGTCTTCTCAAAGGTGTTACACTTCGGATTACTCAGATGAATGAAAATATGATTGAGGCAATGGTACTATTTAAGTAATATGTCGTATCAATAATATGAAATATTAGCACCCGTATATCTTCTGTATAATGACTGTGAATCTCAGTTAGGCAGAGATTAAAGAGGATCTCCTGCCACATCAATATGCTTCTAATTTCCCTAATCTAATAGCCCGTGTTGTTGAGTTAAAGAGAGACCATTTAATGTGCTTCCCCACCAAGCGGATGACCTAGAAATAACTAAGATACAAAATATGAGAAAATCTCATTAAGTCTTGAAACTTTTACAGTAGACTCTATTTTCTCGGGGATCTTTCTGTCTTGGTTACAAATTGGATAAGAGATATCTTAAGGGCAAGGGTATGAAGTGATTTTCATTAACATAATGCTTCAACTTCATTGAGAATGCGATAATTAGTAATACTATCATTGGATAATAAATTATTCATATCAACATTTCAGGGTGTCAGAACCTTACATTGTGTAAAGTTCACATAAAGGCTCCGAAAAATATCCTAAACACATAGGAGTCCACATTAGAAGGTTACCCGGTGCAAATACTACGAGTTAATGATAGAAAAGACCGACGAAGAAGCGTCGATATGTAGGTACTAACATAATGTTTGGTTTGGGTCATGGATTAACGGTAGCCTTGGAAAGTATTGGAATAAATAAGCTTAATAATATTTTATTAATGATAAGCATCGAGTAATCTGGTGGTTCTCAAGTATTGGGAAGTTGGGATCGGACTCCTGTAATAAGCATAAAACCTTAAAAGAATGGCTTTAGGAGTATTACCAGAAACTATTGTTTTATACACAAGATTAAAAAAAAACCATAAAAAATAGTGTTTTAGTTAGGGATTGTACCAATAGAGGAACAAAGATCATATTTATAATCAAAATATTTATCATATCACCTATTACTTCATTCACTGATCCTTTTGGATGATATTATAATGTGTAATTTTCGTACAATGACCTATTTTTCAACATCGTGGTTAAGGTATCAGGACGTGAGGTGTAAGCACCACGCAAAGGAACCCTTAACTATTAATTATGAGATCTTTTTCCATTATAATTTGGATAATTTCATTTAGTATTTTGCAGAATTTGTCCAAGGTTAGAATCAAAGTACAAGTTTTAATAAAATCCGCCGAACACCTATAAATATAGACGTTATCGTTATTTGTAGCAGAGGCGATTCATGCGAGAATGTAACGATTAACTATATTAATCTTAAGTAAAAGGAAATATGAGATTGTATTTCACACCATGATGATTTAGTCTACTAACCTTAGAGATCAACATTATACTCCCAATGCAATTAGCTTCTTTGCAGCTCACAGAAGATTCTCATTCAATAGCAGGATGTGCTCTGGAACTCCAAGCTCTCCTCTAGGGCTTCTTAGATTACGAACTTCTGCAATATTTGACTAAACAGTAAGCATAATTGATTAAAGAGGTAAACTGAATTGTGCAAAAAGTTAATACAAATGATACATATGTTTTTTTTTTATCAAATGTATAGGTTATATTTTTATCAAATGTATCAAACAATCTGCACGTTTTCCTAAAATTAGACAATTTCCAAAATCATTTAGAATTCCGTATATACTCAAGCATATGAATCACAAGCAGACATCAAAAATAGGCTATATAAACCAACATAATAACAAGGTTTACTAATACATAAACTAACAGAGTTTCGTAACAAGATATGGTTTTAAAAAAAATAAAAGATATGGTTTTGGAGAGCAATATAAAAAGAGAAAAATATCTCTGCACAACAAGATAGTTCAAACTTCGGTTCAAAATAGTTCAATATATGAAGAACAGATCGTTATCAAACCAATGTTTGGTATGAGACAACAACAACAAAAAACCTACACACAACGCCCTTATTTCCTTAATAGAAAACTAATGAATCCCGATGACAAGTATGAGTTGGATCAAAATATATATGGAGAATGGTATGGGTACGAGACCACATTTTCGCAGTATTATCCGATTGAATTTTATAAATCTAAAAAAGATTGGATTGAAGTTCATTACAACAAGGTCATATATATCATATATGTAAAGTGAAAAGAGAAGACAAAAACACGAATTGACAAAGTTTAGAAAATATAAAAAATTAGACAAAGACTAGAATTGCATCACGTTTAGCCAATTTATAGAATTGGATGACACTGACAAAATCAACAATGCAGCAAAAAAGTTATACAACTCATCTATTGTCGCGTGATATTAAAAATGCTTGAAGCTTATTTACTGCGGAAAACTTTCGGAGAAGATTCAGAATCTAATGAGGGGCCGGGTGCAAAAGAATTAAAGAGACATCTTTCCAGCGTTTAAAAAATAGAAAAATCATGTTTTTCTGATATTGTTTGAAGAAGAAGATAATAAAAGAAATAGACGGAGAAGTGATTTAATTTCTCGAAAAACAAGTAACATAACAGATATATAAAAATCATGATAATAAGAGTCTTTTCCCAAATCATGGATCTGAAGAGAAAATAGAAGAATTTAGGAAATATTATTACAAAGAAGAATGAAAAGTAAAAAAAGACAAGAACGTAGGATATGTTAACGTTCAGATATATACAAAGAACATCCACATCAAAAAACTGTGTAAACATTAGAATTTAGGATCGAGAAAGAATAAAAATATGCAAAGAAGGTCTTATAGGGTATAAAACTGAAGAAAGAATACGAGAGTTGGAGCGCAACTCAAATACATAGATTTGGTTTCGAGTTAAATGATTAGCAAAAGTCAAATATAATTAAAAGGTAATGCCAGTCTACGTTTTACGTTAAACTTTATGTTTTTTTTCATGTCGATTTTTAATCAGCATATATTACTTCTTTCATATTTTGGTTGAAAATGATATAAGTACCAATGCAGACTGCAGTAGGTATGAATCTGTACCTATCTAGGGCTCTTAATTCTTTTTTTGTTTGGGATTGTTGATTTACTCTTTCATAAGGGTTAAATTTTTTCGTTTGCAGTTTTGTTAATGAGTTTTGCTAATTTTTATATTGAATCGTATTACTCAATGAGTTTTTTTGTTGGTTATTCGTTGTCATATCGTTCTGTTAATATCAAGCCTCTTAACACCTTTATGTTTGTTGAAGGAATATGATTTATTGTACAAACTCAGTTCAAAGCGAAGTGCTATCGTATACACTATTAAGTATACAATAATTTGTTACCTTCCTTTAAAAAAAATGACCTAATTCTTTCTGTTTGAATTACTATACCAACCTTTTTTTCTCCCTTAGAAGCATGTATACAAATCTTTGGGTGATAAGCAACAATATTACATAATTTTTTCCTATCGGTATGTATGTCATGAAATACTTTTTATTCCTTTAAAAAGAATAAAAATAAATATGCTTACTGTAATGGTCTTATAGTATTTTAACAAGATGTATTTTAGGTGTTTAATGAGAAAATAGTTTTTTTATAGGCATGTACATTTCATGAAATACACCACATCATTAATGGTCTTATATAATATGCGTTTTAATGGTCTTATAGTAGGTGTTACCAAGAAATAAAGTATGTACACTTAATTCTAAAAGTAGAGGTTGCGATATATAAGTTATATATTGTATAATTGACTACGTTGTAGTAATAGTAAAAGTCAAAGTAAAAATAAAAGGAGAGGTTGAGCCGGGGCCGTAAGGCCCAGTGATACCTAGTATATTATATATATATATATATATATATACAAATTTGAGAGGCACATGTTCAGCCATTTAATCTCTAATTTTGCTCTCCCACTCCCTCACTCGATTTGGCAGTACCATAACCCTTCCCTAATAAAATTTATTTTCCTAGCCAAAACAAAAGGAAAAAAAACGGAAAAAAGAAAGTGTAATTAGTGGGAATCGACAGGTTTGTTTTGAGTCTACAAGCCTGCTAATGGGGGTACCAAATTGCTTGGGGGTGTACTAACCCCAAGGCAAATGTTTTTTTGTCTTATTAGCATTTGGTACACCTCCAAGCAAAATCAGTCCCCCCATTAGCAGCCTTGAATTATAGGTTGTACCACTTTCCATTACAAAAGTATGTATGGGATGGAGTCTGGAGTGGAGCTAAGGGAAGGGACCATCTCGAGCAAGTTAGGTAAGATGTAATTCTCACGATGTCAATTTACAAATTATTCCACACTTTTCGTTTTGTCGTGTTGTATCCAAACATTTTAGCTATATATTGCCGTCCTCATGATGGAACCAAAACATGTTAGCTAGCAATTCTGGGTTAGATCTAGGAAGGAATGCCAAGCAAAAAGAAGAAGAAGAGGAAGAAAAAACAGTTGGTTTTAATGATAGAGTATTGTTGTGGAGACGTATATTTTTCTATGGATAAACACGGAATGTTGAAAACGTAATACGGGGCTGCAAGGAATATCGGCAAGTCTTTAATCGGCAAAGGGAAGGCAAAGCCTTTCTATCTCATTTTTTCTGTTTTGAGCTTTAGTTTTATATTTTATTTGTACCTTAACAATTTTATTTCGACGATTGGATTGTCTCTCAATGCTTATCATCAGGGCTGAATTGGGGGCCACAAAAAATAATTGAGGGCCTCACCAGTTGGTCTCCCAATAGCATTTTGGGGCTACCCCTTATCCCAATTTTTCAAAATGGCTAAACTACCCCAAACCATTAGTGTTAATTTAGTTGATTAGTTAAGTTAGATTAGTTGTTAAGTTAGATAAAATCAGTTTTAGGGTAAAAATTTAGATTAAAGAAAATTTGTGTTTTTGTGTTGGATAGAGAGGAAGAAAGTGATTTTTGGGGAAAAATTTAGGTAATTTGAAATGAGTGATTGTAGCGGAGGAAATGTTGTAGGTGAAGATTCAAACAACATACATGATTGTATTGATGGTGAGATTGTCACATCTAATCCTATGGAATGAATGTTTGATGAGGAGATGTTAATAGAGGAAGCTTTGACAAATAATGCAAATGAAGATCCTATTGCTCAAAATGAGGAACCAATCCTCGAAATGAAGAACCCGGAGCTCTAAACAATCAGGTAAACTTCCTATACTCTTCAAATCGCATGAATGGTGGTCCAAGTTGGTCTCTGTGCAGCAGCTCAGTGTAAGAGTCGTTTTGTCGGGAGTATAATAATATGACGACTCTTAAGAGTCGTTAGTTATTAGTCACATAAAGAAACGACTCTAATTTGGAGTTATGAAAAATCGTCATTAAAGTTTGAAGAAACTAACGACTCCAATCTGCAAATATGAAAAATCGTCAAACCTTGTTGAAAATATTGATGACTCCATTTTTAGGTCATCTAGAGTCGTTTACTCAAAATATTTATAACCCAACGACTCAAAAACCTTGTACTCTCTGTGACTATCACTCTAAGGGTCGTTATTTAGCATTACTATAAGCGGACGACCCTTTCATATTAAATGAGAGTCGTTGTTACATACGTCTCTAATATTGACGACTTTATTTTATTTTTTTAATATTTTCTGATTTCATAGCAACATTTCATTGAATCCCAAAAGTCATACATCTTTCATAGGGTTAAATACAATACATGATAACGATGCACTTCTACACTCAATCATAAAGCATGTAATTATACACGGTTCCATGGAAGATAAAGTAGCAATCGTGTAACTCAAACTTTTTCCCACGAAGTACCTCGTAGTATGCATACGCCTTCTTCATCTGAAAACGCAAACACAAACATACCTAGTTAGTATCGATCAAAGCTTTGGATAAGTTTTACCTCTTGTTTAAATACTTACTCTTATAATACCCATCATATCCGGAAAGGCTTCCCTTATGGCCGTAAATTCTCTTTTCAAAACATCACACTCGAATTTTATCTCTTTGAAGCGTTCCTTGACTTGTTTCAAAGACCTTGAGTTGCGATTTCCGTCCAACGCCACAAAAACGATGAATACGCGGTTCCACCAAGCATCTGATGTTTCATCAATGTCTTTGTCTAGACTTTCAAAGTGGTTTGTGACTGTTTTCCAAGCTCTTGTAATGCACAGTTCTCTTCGGAAGTGTAGGGGGTCATTGTGTTTCTCTTTTTTTCCCCTTGGATGATGAATAAATGAGAAGGAGAATAGAAGGTTGATAATTATGGTGTTGGTAATGAAGAGATGAGATATGGTTTTGTATTTATAGAATTCAACGACCCAACTGCCTCAACCACATTTGGTAGAGTTCAATTCCTCAATAAATGCAAATACTCTCATGAGTCATTAATATATTAAGTTTCCAAATAAACGACTCTAAGACTTTGTATAATTCGTCGTCAGGTTTGACATAAATAACCGAACGACTCTAGAAGAAAACCGAGCAAAATGGTGTATATATGTTAGTCCGGAGTCGTTAGTTTATGTATAGAGTCGTCAAATGATGTTACTGTGTCGGCAAATAACGTTTTAGCAGATTGACGACACTTGTATAATACTATTATTTCTGTGACAAAAGTCGTTAATATGCACAATGTTGGTTGACGATTCATTTTGGTGTCAGCCACCTGCAGAATATTGGTTGACGACCCTTGTTTAAAATATATATTTTGAACTAGTTTTATTGAATTGAAAAGAACGTACATATATTGTGAAAGTAAATATAAGGAAAAGACATAAAATAGTTCAATACATCACGCTAGAAAATGTATACGAGATTAATTATATTGGGCGAATTTCCATTCAACTTCCTCCAAGAGAGTGTAGCAGTCCTCGTGCAAAAACTCATGGCCGTACCTTAATTAGTATTGGGTCCGACCCAAAGAATACTGGAAAAAAAATTATTTTAATAAGTTAGTGTTGTTGAATAATCATAACCAAATTAATAATTTTTGATGAACGACATATTGATTCACAAACTTACTCGACTCATGCGGTCTTCATTTGGCATAGCATCCTTACGACTTTCAATTCGTTTCTCAGCAATACACAATCATTGTATAAATTAGCGTACCTTTCCCTTATCTGCGGGAGCGTCCTCCTATTACGATTTCCGTTTAGTGCTTTAAAAACCTTAAACACACGTTTCCACCAAGCATTGGTGTTTTGATCATGCCCAAGGTAAGGCCCTCTTGTTGGGTCTTCGTTACTGGTCGCCCATTGCGCTTCCTCAACGGAGTGCTTTGTGAGAGTGGTGTGTGCTCTGAAAATAGCAACATCTTCTAGGTTAGTGAACGGAGTTGGAGCCATTTTTAGGGTTTGAAAGTGATAGGTGACTGATTTAGGATGATTGAAAGTGATGGGTGATTAAGTTTGGAAGAGATAGGTCTCTATTTATAGCAAAAAGGTACTCAACGGCTACTTGTTTTTGAATAAAACCGTGACTTTTTTTCAAAAAATAGCAATAACTGCTCCTAGGAATCAAACATATCTTTGATTTTGAAATTGTGCATTAACTGCATTTAGAGTCGGCATTTGTTATTTATATTACCTAACAACTCCTTAGTATGTTAAGTAACTGCCCGTCAAAGTCAAACTTACCGTTAATATGTTAAGAGTCGTTAATATAATTTGTGAATAGTCATTATTAAAGTTTCTGAAGAGTCGTCAGTTTTGCATATAATATATGGACGACCCTATGATGATGTTTTGGTGTTTGGTTTTTTAGTTGGTAGTACGACAAAGCTCCCATCCAGTAACCGTATCTACAATGGGTCCGGATACCTCCCAACAATATATGACATATTTGGTACGTTTTCCTTTACCGAATCGGTATATTTATATATTCATATAATTTTATTAGTGATCACATGGTTTTCTAATGTATTTGTTTGCTCAATGTAGACATGAAAAACCAAGGATGACATTAAGGAATGGTTTATCCCTAAGGTCAATTGTAACAAGATGTGCGTGGTTGTTCAAAGTAAACACGTCAATGGTAACAAGATGGAAATGGTATGCCAGAGAGCAGGTAAGAAGGGAGAAAGTCACAAAGGCAAGAATTACAAGTATGCGAAGAAGACGACTAGGGTCTACAAAACAAATTCGAAGAAGTGTGAATGCCTGTTCAGGATTGTTTGCAAAAGATGTCATGAAGCCAATGTATTCTGATTGTATAGAATTCCGAACGGTCACAACCATGATCCATCCAGAAGTTTATATGGACACACTGCATATGCCCAGTTGAAACCACATCAGATGGATAGAGTCAGGCATATGAAGGGATTTAGACCACTTAAGATCCTAAATGAAATAAGGGCGGAAGATAAGGATAACTTGTCCTTCATTTCCACAATCAGCGCCGCCAAAGCAACGATTAAGAGAACCGAATGTAATGGTAGGTTGATTATGCAATAATCAGAGTGGTTAGCGGAAACACTAAACTACGCCATGCAAACTAAGGTGGGTTCGGATGAGAAAGTGGCTCATATTTTTCTTGCACATCCAAGGATGGTGGATTTGGCTCAGTTTTTTTTCCAGGTTCTCTTCATAGATTGCACCTATAAGACAAACAAGTATAACATGCCGATGTTGAACGTGGTAAGCCATACTTCGGATAAAAAATTATTTCACCGTTGCATGGTGTTTTATGGAAAAATAAGAAATAGAGGACTATGTTTGGGCGTTGGAACAAGTGAGGTTGATTTACCGTGGAAAATAGACGCTGCAGGTTATATTTACGGATAGAAAATTTTCAATTATGAGTGTCGTTCGTCAAGTCTTTCCACTTGCTCAACAATTTCTTTGTACGTGGCATATCCAAACCAATATTTTTTCCAATTGCAAGAATTAAATCCAAAAGATCCATACTAAGAAGGGTAATCAACGTTTCTAAGGGGGAAGATGAGAGTTTAAGTAAACTTTCCAAACAAGAGCGAGCGGAAGAGAAAAAGAAATAAAAGGAAAAATATGATGAAGAGGGGGATGTATGGAAAGTTTTTTGCGAAGATTGGGACTATTTGGCTCATTTGAAAACAGAGGTTAAGTATTATGCGAACTTGCAAAAGTTTATTGATGTTTGGAGCACGGATCATAAGAAGGTTGTTGAGTATTGCCTGAATACATGGTTGAATCCTTGGAAGGATAAGTTTTTTTATGCATTGACCAATAAATACAAGCACTTCAAAAATGAGTCTACAAGTCTTGCAGAGCGGTCTCACGGGCGTTTGAAGAAAATTTTGGATCAAAATAGGGGTGGGGTAGTTACGGTACAAGAAGCTATTCACAAGCACGCATAAGATGACGTACAAATAATAGTGACACAGATGGAGTTGAGTAAAGACCGTTTTTTGATGCAACACATAAGGGACAAAGCTTTGTTACGGTTGGTAGCAACCAAGTATCATGGTGGGAAATTAACTATATGATGGATCAGATTATAGATTTTAGAGCTAAAGCGGAGGCCAGAAAGGTGATGAAGACGGAGTGTAATTGTACAACCGATGTTTGGCTCGGCCTCCCTTGTAAACATAAACTTGGTGGGTACAAAGATTACATTCCTCTTGAAGATATCGATCCATTCTGGAAGCAACTATCATTCATCCCAAAGCCCACGGGTTTATCCGATGAAGAATTTGGAGACTTGGAGATTGGTAAGTACATCAACGACAAATACCGAAAAATGAATTATGTAGGAAGAAACATTTTGGTTGCTAACTTATGGTCGGCCGGCCATAAGAGCTTGGGGTTTGAAGATGAGCCAATCAAACAAAAACCACCCGGAAGACCAATAACTAAAATGTCATTTAGAGAAACTGTTAACAATGACAATGGTTGCGATAGAGAACGATCACGTCATGAGCATGTCCAGGCGGAATATGATGAGTACGAAAAGTCTTTCATTCCCAAGAAATGAGGTCGGTCGAAAGAGCAAGAAAATGAAGATATGGATATTGGTGAGCATGCGGACGATACCCAGCAAAGCCAAACTAGTGGTATGGTGACGATAAGAGGAATAAAGGGTAATCCTAAGACACTTAGGTATTCGCAAGGAAGACCACATCGTGTTGCTTACACTTTATACAAAGAGTATACCGACCAACTTCCTTACGTCATCTTAGATCACCTTATATCCACCGACGACGTTGATGGATATGGGAATTGTGGTTACCATGTTACAACGGAATAATTAGGGAATTTCGACAAGGCCGCCGAACTTAAGCTCACCCAAATCAAATATGTAAGGAAACAAATGGCGGAAAAACTAGTTGAGGACAAACAACTCTATTTGACAATGCTCATGGAAGGAGATCAAAAAGAGAGGGAATTTAAGTTTAGGGAGTTGGTTTCAAACGTGAAATAGAGGAAGGGGTCGAAGAAGGCCGGTTTTAAGTTTTAGATGCAAATGCTTTTTGGTGGTCAACTTTTAGCGGATACATTCACTTGTGTGGTAATTGTATTCAGACAAGGCTTCCCCGGAGCGTCTTGTATGTACGTGCCCTTAAGAACTAGGTGCGACGCGTCGATAAATAAAATAAGAATTGTAATGGCACATGTCAACAACAACCATTACATAGGTTTGAAGATTTCTGAAGAATGTCCTTTACCACAGGTGATCTACGGTGATTGGGGAGACTATACCCAGGAGTGGACAAACCAGTACGAGTATGGAATGAACATGTGGAATGGTTTGGAAGGAACACGATGACATGTGCGAGTAAATGTAGAAGGAGCTGGGTTTTTTTTTTGAAGTACAATGCATTAATACTTGGATGTTTGTATTATCAGTAATCCTTAATGAATACAATGTGTTTTATCTTGTGTTATCAACTTATCATTATAAACCTTTTTAAAAAAAACTAGGGTCGTTTACATTTAACCAACTCAAGGTAACGACACTGACCTTATAAACAAGAGTCGTTAGGTAAGTATTCATAATGAAAAACGACCCTTGTCCTCCAAATATACTGGTCTCCTGTATGATTTTGGAATTCATTGTCGTTAGTGGTCCTATTATCAAACGACCGACTCTATGCATTTCTTTATAGGGTCGTTAAGAGTCGTTTCACAATCAAACGATTATGGCAAACCAAAAAAAAAAAGTCTCCCGTATGTTTTGTAAATTATGAGTCGTTATATATCTTGTTGACAAACGAACGATCCTTTTTCCCCATATTTGAGTAACATATATTCGTTATTATGACATCAAGAAATGAACGACTCCGAATTACATATATGGGTCGTTGTTGTTTTATTTGAAAATGAATGACTTGGAACATTTTGTTGAACTAGGGTCGTCTGATTTCTAAAACTCATACCTAACGACTCCATACATATTCCTTCAACGGCTCTTTATGGATACACCATTTCCCCAAAAAAATGGCCATTGGGGTATTTTTTATATAAAGATTCAACCAATATTTGTGTAATAGAACTTAAAATAATAAAAGTTTATCATTTTTTCAATGGCAAGTTCATCATCAACTACCAATTCAATTGAAAGCATACTTAGAAGATGCAAGCAACCAACCAAATCAATATTGGCAATGGAAGAAGCGTTACGCAAAATAAGCATGCGACCCACTGAAAAACCATATACTTTTACGCCATGTCCTACGAAGGAAGAAGAAGAGAGGTGTGAGGCTGAAAAACGAGGCAAAGAATAAGCGCATCTCCGGGAAGTATTCAAGCAAGTCGAGGAAGAGACCGAATATGTTAAAAACTATTACATCGTCAAAGATCTTCCCGAAGAACATCAGGATGAGAGTATATTTTGGACTCAAGTTGGTTGGAGTCCTTTCGCTAATTACAAAAAGCAACTACGCTATGATTATCTACCATCCCATATTCATGATCAGACGATTCACGTTATGAGATTGTGCACCAATTATAACGAGTTTCTGTCGAGGAACAAAGGGGATAAGCGTGCGGCCCAAGCTGCATATACCAAATAGAGAGGAGAGCAATTTTACCACATCGAAGCCGCAATGGTAGTTGCCTCTCGCACAATGAAAAAGAATAACATGTAATGAGTTGAAAAGATGGAATTTATTTAGATCAACTCTAATTCATCGAATAACACTTGATGTATCAAATTCAAACTCGTATGCAATGCAACTTTGAAGTAAAGTTATTTCCTTAATGAAATAGATGTCCATCTCCATGGAAACTTATAATTTTGCAAAATAAACTTGATGACCATTTATTTTTTTAAAGTTTTTCCTGGACGACCCTTGTTTTTTAAAGTTTTTCCTGGACGACTCTGAATAAGAGAATTAGAGTCAGCAGATAAATGTTAACGACCCTTTAAAAAAAATCAGACAGAGGGGTGGTTTGCTCAACGGGTGAGTCATTGGCATGCAAAGAATTTGTTGATGACTCCAACACTGAATTTATTTCCCCTGGTTAAGAGTCGTTCATCTGCAAAAAATTATCTGCCGACTCTAATTCTCATTTTCAGAGTCGTTCATCTGCAAAACATATGATGCCGACTAAAACGACAAGTTCTCATATTCACCAGATTTTCACATATTCTAAACATTCATATAAGTATGGCAACTTCTAAACAACATGCTAAATTGTTAGGAAACACAATCCACACAAGATACCGATAGTACGAACAACGGAAAATAGTTGTATCTAAGAACGACGCAAGTTAAAGTCTGACAATGCTAAAACACATAAGTTGTAGATGTTAAACCATATACTTTAAAGTTCTAGACATAAGTTATTATCACTCACTACTACCACCTCGACCTCGACCTCCGCCTCGACCTCTCTGACTTGATGATATCCGACTTTTCTTTGAAGGACCTTGTCCAGGACTGCCCCGTTGAGAACCACTTTCTTCTCCACTACCTTGATCATCACCATCTCCCTTTTGTGCACGTTCTTGTGCTAGTTGGCTAGTTGTTCTCCTTGTCCTCTTACATTGCTTTTCCAGATCAGCGAACATTTTCTTTGCTTGTGGATTTTCAATGTGTTGGCAGCACTCAAAGTACTGACGACTTTGCTCAGGTTCTATCACTTTTCCTTTGTCGGCTTTGCAACAAAATGACTTCATAAAAATCTTCATCCGTTCCCTCTATTTGCATTCAAATACCGATTAAGATTAACATAATTAACACTGTATGTAAATAGTTAACACAATTCCAAAAATAAGTACTTACCACAAGCTTAAGAATGGAAGAGTCATCTCTAGTGTCGGTTGTACAAGCAGCGGAAGATGCTTTGTTGCTCCTCCTACCCGTAGTATGATCAATCCTTGTCACTCTACCGTGGGAGAAAACTTTATACCATGGCATGTAATCCACGGTTACCTCATGACCTTCATTAACATTCTCCCACCAAGACATTTCTACCCTACTAGTACCCAAATGCCTATTATTCCAATGCTTAGTCTTAGGCTCAAGTTCATAAGCAACAACCAACGCCTTTTTGTCCTCCTTGCATTTCTTTAATTTATATTTGAATGGTGGTACATAATCCTCATCGGGTGAAACTTGAATATACCCAAGCTGACGCATTACTCTATGTGGATTGTACATTGAGTATCCATAAGGGTAAAACAGAGGGCCATGGTAATATGCAAGATCTTCCAATCCTCCTACTCTATCTTTCTTGTAGGGATCAAATGTTACCTCTTTGGATGTCATGTTGTCCAATTTTTGGTGCATGACTAGCAACTTGAACTTTTGCGCTTCCTCCTTATCCTGAGCTCCAGTGTACTTGTATCAGGTTCCTCTTGGTTTAGTATTGTTCCATGTTGGCTCAAATCTGATGTCTTTATCGCCTTTGATCAACGATGGGAAGTGTTCGTAAATCCACACCTGAAACAACATCAAAATAATAAAAATAATGTTATATCTAAAAATATAGAACAACAAATATTACGAACATTTCCAAATTTGATAACTCAAATTACCTGAAGTAAAGCCAAATTCACGTTGATTTGAGAAGTTCTTTCCCGGGATGCCTTTGCTAGCCGAGCGTTCAAATGTGCTACTATGGCATTCCCCCACGAATACTTACTCACATCATTCAAGGGATCCAAAAGTTGAAGAAGGTTGACGCTGACTCTGTTTCCTTTGCTATCGGGAAATATAACCGAAGCAAGGACATACAACAAGTATGCGGCTGTCGTCGCACGAACTTCAAAATCAGAGAGTAGTTCTTTGTCTTCGTCTTTATCAAGTGACCCCGCATACATATTTCTAATCTCAACAAGTTTAAACTCTTTCTTTAGGTACTTCTTTCCCATCACAAAGAAGTCAGACGTCTTCTTTTCATCCCATCCAAACAACTTCTTCGTCAATGCATAATTTTTTTCCCACTCTAGGTTTTTCTTGAACTCGTCTTCCGTGGATTTTCCCTCAACCTGCAATCCTAGAATCTGTTCTGTGTCTTCGGGAATCAATGCCATCTCGCCAAATGGGAATTGGAATGTATCGACTTTGCCATAAAACCTCTCAGTAAAACATGATACTGCAGCCTTGTCATATGCAATCACGGAGTTTTGAACAACAGCGTACAAACCTGAGTTTTCAACGATGGCTCCCACTCTTAGACATTCACATTCTAGGGGCCATTTTCTCATTTTTTTTCATAAGAAGACTGGTGTCTAAAAAGACGTGTGGCATTCTTATGATCCTACGAAAGACAAACAAATAGAATTAAAACATAAGAAATTAAATATTAACAAATCATATGAAAAGCAAAGTTGAGATTGTTACAATTGTCTCATAGATGGTACGGGCCTACGAGCTATCATATCTGAATAGAACCGTGCCTCCATATTTAGGTTCACCTCTGGATTTCCCACCGGGTAGACAAGTAAGCTGCAAATGCATGGATGGAATGTGTCGCACGCTTGGTTTAATTGGGACTTTCTTCTTCGGTTTCGGCTCTGGATGTGGTTGCGCAGCATCCTCCTGAATCTCCTCCTCCTCCTCATCATCATCATCACTGCTGCTACCATCATTTACTTCCTTACCATTTCCATCATCCTCTTCATCACTGCCACCACTACCATTTTCATTCTCATCCTCATCCTCATCATTACCTTGATCCCCCTCTTCCTCAATCTCTGCCACCTTATTAACACCATTCAATCCATCACCACCATTACCCCCATCACCACCATTACCTCCATAACCACCATTACCTTGATCACCATCCTCCTCATCATCATAAGCAGCATATTGACCTACTAAATGAATTTCTTCATGTTCCGTGACTTCTTCTTCTTCATCGCTTGGGGTGGCAGATATAACAACAGATGTTAAAGAAGATGACATAGAGGATTCATCATATGGTTCTCTGGGTTCACCGATAATTAAGGCTACCTCACTCGGTGTTTTTCCTCGTAATCGACACGCATTTAGGTATTTTTGGTTGCGCGGAGGTCTGGATGGAGGAGTTACCAACACATTCTTATCCTTTTTATTCTTGTTACTGAAAGGCAAACAACAAAAATATTTAAGAGTTGTCCAAAAAATTTACAAAAACAAACGACTCCTTTTATATGCTTAACGATTTTCATTTACTTCTCAACGATTCAAGCAAATTTTTTGAACGACTCTGCCTATTTTTAAGACAGATGAACAACAAATGGGTGGTGTAGAGTCGTTCAGTTATATAATTGGTCGTCCTCAAAAGTCGTTAACCTAATCCTATAATGTGGACGACTTTTTAATTATTGGAACAGAGCGGTGGTTTTGGAAAATAACGGGGTCGTTGATTAATAGAAAGGGTCGTCAAAATATATTGCACATGGGTCATTTTCACCTTAACAATTGGTTAACGATTTCAACATGCATGTCTAAAATCGTTAACAAATAACAATTGGTTAACGATTCTAACCTAAAAAAATACTACAACAGGAATCGTTTACTCCACTACACTCATGGTTGACGATTTCTCCAAAGTCCAACTTGCATATCAAAAATCGTTAACCAAACATGAAAAATTGTTAACCAATGATGAAAAATCGTTGGTTATTCAAACTTTGTGATTAACGACTTCCATTCTGAGAAATCAATTTCTCCGATTCAAACCCTAATTTTGAGCAGAATATCAAATTCAACTAAAACCCAAGTTAGAGTAGGGTGTTTTAAAGGACATACCTTCTAATTGGAGCCATTTGTTTGTCCGGAGGTTTTGATTTCTCACTTGAACTCGAATACTCCTTCACCGCAGTAACCATATCAACGAGATTGACAATTTGACTGGCTAGTCTCGCAATATGCTTAGTACGTGCCATGTTTGTAGAAGAAGTTTATCATCGATTAAAGTTATCGCATCGACGATTTCGACGATGAATCAGATGAATTTTTTCTTTTAAATGGTCGTTAATGGGGGAACTGATAGGGAGGGGGATAGGAGAAGAAGAAGAAGTGTTGGGTGAGAAAATGAAATGGGGGCTCGGTTTAATCTTAATAGGATTTTAGGGTAATTTTTAGGGGAAGGGTAGAATGGTACTTTCAACCTCATTTTGGAAGCCCCTATAATTTTTGGTGTGGGTATAAATTTCGTGAGTCCCTTAATTACTTTTTGAGCCCCCAATTAATCCTTGCTTATCATTTCATGTTTCTACCTTCGAATGTTGTTATGCTTGTCATTGTGAATCTTGTGATCAAGAGTATCCTTAAATTTATTTTTATTTATAAGATCCTTTCTTTGTCATTTTTAATATATTGTCTTCATTCTCATGTGTGGACCTACTGCTATTTTTTTTTTGAAGGAATCAGGAGCATGAATGCCCCAAACTTCATTGATAATAAGATATAATTACATAATATTCAATTACACCCATAAATCGAAATACATGATTAATACAATAATTGTGAACAAAAATAAATCCCAAACAAAATTATGTACTAAATGTATAAAAACCGACAGGAAAATTGAATTCTTCAAATGGTTTATCACCATTTTGTTGGATACTCTCCGAGAACATAAGATGCTTCCATAAGAGAAGTAATATGCCCAAATTCTTCATCGAATTTTGTAATCTTTGATCATCACGTCCATAGATGGTTGAATGAAAGATTGAACGAAACCGAAAGTCCTCCAGGAGGTATGAGAAACCGTAATGGCGCAAACTTGCCATACGTTATCAGAAATAAAAACAATTTACAATATCAATTGCTATAATGCAATTTGTTTTATTTAGATATATATTAGATAAATAAATCTACCCTGATCTTAAATTAAATTAAAATCCGGGCAGAAAATGAAAAGAAGTTAAAAAAAATTCAATGGAGAAGATGAAGATAACTACCAATAGATGAATATAACTACTCCCTAAGAAGATAACTGTTTATGTTTTAAGAGATAAACTTACAGAGCAAAATAAGGAGAGAGATATGTTCTCCACGTATTACCGTTGTTTCTGAAGACTAGATAAAATATAGGTGTCTAGATTTGTGGTTTTACCTGAGTTTGAATTACACATAAATGAATGTGAAGTTCGATATTACACACACATGTAATTAGTCTCATCTACATGAACAGTTTATAATTTTTTTTCATCTCCATAAATGGCTTTTGTTTATTCATGTTGGAAAATTGTCATATGAATATAAAATTCTCGTAATACCTATCGGAGTAAGGGGTTTGGGGTTAATAGGTTTGGGCCTACTAGAACCGGTCCATTGAGTTGGATAGTTTCCAAGAAACATATCCCATCGTGAAAGGACATAACTTTCACATGAAACCCTTGGAAAGGAAAGCGACTCCACGAAGCATCACGATATTTCAATGAAGAGATATTAGTATAAAACCTAATTATCATTCTACCTCATTCTAGAATTATCAATTAAGTTTGTGTCAAAGAGATAATTCATCACTTTAAGTTTGGTTTGCCGTTTCTCGAAGTTTGGAGTGCTACTACATCGAGAAGAAAGTCGTTGTATCCTGGGAGACATACATCGATAATCCGTAAGCACCAATGCGGGATGAATCTATCTTAAGGCTAGAGGATATAATCCTTGCCTCGACTTTGGTTTAATCTAATTGGGTTTACATATCTGTTCTTCTCTGTTTGTTTTATTTTATTACAGTTTATACACAAGATTGCCAACAATCTTAAGACCGAGCATGTATTTTTGTTTATCACTACAAGAAAAGTCGCTTTTAGTGGCAAAAAATTGTGTCATGAAAACCAATTTCTTTGTTGCAAAAAGAATTCAGCGACACAAAAAATTTCGTCACCTATAGCGAGTCGTTGAAGAATCGGACGACGTTACAGAGTGAGATGGAGAAAAGACTACAGTGGTGGTATCGACGCAGTGATAGAAGATGGTTGAGCCGGTGAGTTGTTTATTTTTTTTGTTTTTTATCCTTCAAGTTGAGTATCGGAAGGACTAGGGAGAGTTTGGGACTTGAGAAAGAGATACGAGAGAGGAAAAATCAAGTGAGAGAAACCCAATGGGTTTTTACGGCTGATCTCAGTCTAGGAAGTAGTCATACAGATTATGAAATTCGTTAGCGGTGGATATTTAATCTCCGAGTTCTCGTAAGGATTAAGAGAAGTAAGTGTACATGTGAGAATCATGTTTTTTTTTTTTTTGAAAGCCTATAATTTATTTGAGGTTTGAACGGATACATAGTGGTGTAGAAAAACCGTTCCACCTATTGGAATCAAGATAATATGATAATTCGAGTACATCATAATGATACAACATAAAAAATAAAAAATATAATGTATCCCAATTTTGAAATACAAAATTGTACAAAATAGTTAATCAAAAAGATAAATGATGTAATCCAAACAATGGTCTTCTCATTAGATTTCAACCATCTAAAAACTTCTTCTTTGTATAATCCTTCATAAGAGGAATAATCTGCTCCAAATACCATCATTACAACCCATTATAGTAGCCATTGATCAACTTTGTAAGAATATTGATCATCGTCAAGCCAGAATTGGTCATCTTTGAAGGTGTACTTGAATATATCATCAGACTCCATTAGAAAACCCATAGTGCAATAATAAATCGCTGTAATAGTGAATCGAAACATCATATGACAAAGAATTGTCATAGAGATAATATTTATTGAAAACATAAAGGAACATAGAAAACAAAATCCTGATTTCGCAAATAAGTGCGATTTTATTTATTTAAACATGATTCAGTGAATAAAACAATTTTGATTTGCTCGGAAGATATGAAATCCATATCTAAACCCGAGTTAATCTAGGTTTATGATGAAGGAGATGGAAAAAAAAAGTCCAAATGAAAATGAATCTTATAATTGTTATCGATCTTCGGTTCGAAAAAAAAATCTCTATAATAAACAAGAATTGGGAAAAATCTAACGAAAAAATGAAATCGAAAACTAGAGCAATGAATTCGCTTTCTATGGAAATGACTTGGGTAAGATTTAACCAAATCCCTGGCATCCATGTGTGAGGAGAACCTTATGTACCTCTATAGTTCATCTCTTACTCTCTGAGTACTAGTTAGTTATGTATAGGTTAGAGCCTTTCGGTTGTTGGTTCGTTCTTTAACTTAGGGTGGGGTTTACAGCCTTCTCTTAGGAATCGAGAAGCACAAGTAAAATTTATAAATATATAATTAAACATGTTCTTTAATGAACAAATTAACTCGTTTGAACCTAAAGAGATATAAACTCTCTAAAGTTGTTTCAGTGTATATGACAATCCTTCGAATGATAGTAATCTACAGATTTCAATTGTACTCAAATTTATGTCACCATTTGTATATCATACTTACCTTGACCGATTATCCATAAACTCAATCAAATTTAACACAATTTTATTCCATTCTGTCAAAATAATTGGATAATGCTCAATATGACTAAAGTCATCTAATTCGTGTCAACCATAGTCAATAACATTAGTAGATCAAACTTTTCTTGATTAATTATCGATAATCTCAATCTAATTTAACTCTATTTTGCTCCAGTCTATCAAAACAACTAGATTACGATCAATATGACTGGTTATATATATGCTTAATTACTAAGACTGATTTATCCATGTATTTTATCTAATTTATTCTAATAGGACTTAATAATATTCAGTCAACATTACTAGATCATACTCGCAATGATTGATTATCAACAAATTCAATCCATATGTATTCAATTCCATACAACTTCATCGATATCACCAAATAATAGTCCGATATAATCCTTTTTTTTTCCTGTCGATTTTCATCTAGTTCAATCCAATTGTACTCAATTTTCAGCCAGTATTACTAGATCATACTCATCTTGAGAAATTATCAAAAAGTACAATTTGATTATATTCAACTTTATATAATTTCATCAAAGTCGCTAAATCATAGTCATGATGACTGAATATAATCATCATAATTGATTTATCTATGTATTCGTCATGATCGATAATCAACAAATCCAATCCAGTTGTATTCAATTGTGCATAATTCAATCTAAATTTGTAAATAGTTACCATGAATGAATATACTCACTTTATATTGGTTAGCAAGTCGTACCGTCTGGTACACAGAGTTTAACAGGACAATCCAACAAGTTTGGGAGTTTGTTAAATATTATATTTTATGTGATAAAAAATATTGTTATCAAATATTCCTTCTAACTAACGTTATCACGATAAAGAATTCTTTTTGACGACATTTCAGTAATCACTAAAATCACGAATTGCGGTGAATTTATAGTGTCACTGAAAATGACTAAAGCGACAAAATCTAGTTCGTTGCAAATGTTATTTCTTGCGACGATTATAAGTTGTTACTATATAAATATCTGCAACCAAACAAGGTGATGGTCACTAAAAAAATACATATAGTGTCAAACATTTAGTTTTGTTACTATAAAACTAGTTAGTGACGAATTAATTTTGTCAGTATAAAATTTTCTTTTGAAACGAAATTTATAGATTATTACCAAAAAGATTTTATGTCAATTTTTTAGCATCATCACAGTAGAATTAAATAGTGACAAACATATATAATCACAAAAAACTTATTAGTAACTAGACATTATTTCGTCTCTAAATCAGGTCACTAAAAACTTATGAGGGACGAAACCCGAGTTCCATCACGAAAAACCTAACAACAGTGACAAAAATTATTTTAGTCACAATAACTAAGCTTTAGCAATGAAATATTCTTTGCCGCAAAAACTATCGTCACCAAAGCCATGTTTTCTTATAGTGTATGATGTGATTTGGTTTCCAACCTTTTAAGTGTGTTGTTCATATATACTGTGTAGTTTAGGGTTGGAAATGGTGATTTAGTTTTGTTAGTTTGGCGATAAAATCATACTGTGTTGTACAGGTCTCAGTCAATTTAGAAAACTGAAATTGACGTTACATTGGGTCAACACAATTCCAAGAGATTTGATAGTTTAGTAGTTTACGGAACTTAACATAGAATTTTGGTTACCGTACCATTGTTTTGTTTTTAGTACACGAGGTGTCAGACTAAATAAACTTCAGAGTGCGGCGTACATCATTTTGCATTCCTATATTCATTAGGTAGTATACTTGCACTTGGAGATGTACAAAGCATTATCGTTCTCTTGACAAAGGAAAAGTCACTTGGACTAGTGGTCTACAATTCCAGTTTCAATCTCATTGGATTATTCTGTGAGACCCATTAAGGAATGTAGAAATTGACGTTTAGTCCCATAATTATTGGGCTTTGGACATTCTAGTCCTGCCCCCTCAAACTTAGTACTAGGAAGTCCAAATTTACTAGATCCGGAACGAGTCAGTCCTTTCCTAAACGATTTAGTCCAAAATCATCTTTTATTATCACAAAAATACCCATCAGCTACTTTTTCAATGGATATCGATCTTCTTCTGTTTCTATTTTTTCATTTTCATTTAATGGAAACACCTTTCCGAACGAAGAAAAATCAGAAACTTTAATCTCTTCTTCTTAGTGAAATTTCAATCAGCAAATCCAGATATGATAACGAAGAAATGTTCGATTCAGCCGGATAAACCAAAACTGTCTAACGGTTCATTTTTTTGAAGATTAACTTGGAATTTAGATGAAAATTTGAGGAGATTCAATTATGGCAAATTTACTTGAGATTTCATCGTCGAAAGCGATTTGAAAGATAAGTCGCATCTAGTCTTATCATTTAGTTTGATATCGATTTGTTAAATTATTGATTTTAGGAATTTTTGACTGTTTTAAAAACCTAATTATTTTCATTTATGTTCGAAAATTTTATTAGATTAATGATTATATAAGAGTTTAGATCTATAGTCACGTCATGTTAATATACCTATCTCTAGAACTTTCTGTGTTCCTGAACCTGTTTCCCAAAAATTGAAACCATATGAACTTGTTTTCTTTCTTAGATCTGGACATGTAATCACAAATTATACCTAATCTCTTATTGCTTTCATTTAATTTTGTATTTGAGCTTGATTTGTGTGTATGTGTTTTATTAAAAGAACATAGATCTTAGAATTTTACGAGTAGAAAGGGATCTAGAGTATTTGAAATGAAATTTGGGCTTGTGTGTTTACGAATGTGAGATGCTCAAAAAAGAACTGCAATTGCTTTTTATTAGTTCCAATTTTCCGCTAAACTGTTTAGTTGTGAAGTTGTAAATTGCCTCTTATTTTAAAAGAACATATTAATATTTGTAAAGATTTTCCACTGATAAATTGTATTTGATTTAGAATTGATATTAGACATGGATAGGAACATCAGAAAATTGATTATTTTATGAAATTGATTTGTCCTCTAATCTCTTGATAACATCCTTAGGAATTGTGGATTCTCTGAACTTAGAGGTATTTTTTAATATTTTATTGACTCTTAGTTGGTTAGATAAATCTGAGAACCAAGTCAAGTTTCATATGTGAATGGATTGACGAGTTATATTTTTTATAATTTCCTTTTCCTTTGGTTATCATAAATGAACGAAACTTTACAACATCCAACCGCACTTGGAAGAAAAACAAGAGCGGCATCTGGTGTATAGTCAAAAATAAATAGATAACCAGAGAGAGTTACATTGTTGTTCTCAAATCTATTAGTCTCGTACAGTCGTACTAATTAATAATTTAACCTATCATCAAGACCCTGTAAATTAAGTGGTTATAGCTAATGGTTTGAGTGGACATGGCATTGCATGGGGTTCACTTCCCGGTCTAAAGATTATGTTTAATCCTGAAAGTAAAAATTAACCGGTGTACTTTATTGTACATCACTTATATGGGTGCACATGAAAGTGCATTTTTTTTTGTGTGTGTATGCATGTAAACTAGTAATATCCAGTTCACTTTATGTGCATTTATTTTCCTTTTTGTATTGCCTATTCGATGTCCACGCGCATGGAAGGAAAATGGCTAGTCACAAGATTTATTTTTGGTATATATTCATTTTTTTTCTCATTTTCACGTTACGTTTCATTATTTAAATACTAATTGATAGGATCCGGAGATGCCTATATAATAAACTGTAATCGCACGGTGTCCAACTAGTAGACAGAGGCAAGTACGGGTCGTTCCCACAAGGAGCGGTGGAAATATCGTAATCAATATCTCTAATAAAAATTAACCAGAAAAGATGTTTTTAGATTTTTGAAAGAATAATAAAATAAAAATAAACTAAAGTAACAAAACGAATCCAATGGAAGAATCGGTAACCAGGGTTTTATTGGTATCCACCACTATTTCTATTTAATTACTGAAATGAAACATAATTATGAATATATGTTTATTGTTCGTTCTATCGACATCACCTATTATAGGTATTAGAGTCGCAAATATCACTGGGACACCCTAAGCATGACACATCAAAAGATTAAACCAAAGCATGCACCATCAAATTGCGCTAAAGAAAATTATACCGAAACTAAAATATTGATTCGTAAATATTATTTGACTCTTCTAAGCATAACCCATCAAAGAAATTAACCCAAGCATGGAATATCAAATAATGAGACAAATATATTTTTGAACCTAACAATTACGCACAAAGGTTATAAGAAACCGGTGAAGCAACAACTTGTTTTGCAATCAATCAATAAACAATTATTCAAATGGTCGGAGTTGATTCCGGTTCACACCATCTTTCGTCAATACTACTGGTACAAAAATTGGATATCTTTGTGGTGCATGACTCTTTCTCTTCGCGATGTATTTGCAATTGGTGTCATCATTTGTATTTGGGTTTTGATTATCTTGTATTTTGGTGTTTTTGATAATCTTGTAAGCAATCATGTAATCACTATTTTGGTTTGAATGAATTGAAATGTGATTTTCCAAAAAAAATAAAAAAATAAAAAAATAAAAAATAAAAAATAATTCAAGGATTAATCTAATCAAATCATAATGGTCTATTGCTAGATAAACAATTCAATATAGTCTAATACCCCAAATGGTTTCAACCATAAACCCTAGTTACAAAAATATCTAGTTAAACATGGCTTTCTCAAAAGACATAAACATATTAAAGAGATTCAATAGCTAATAAATATGGAAATGAAAACACAAGGATTGCAAACCCTTGTCATCCCCCGTTGATAGCTTCTAGCCGCGCCTCTTTTTCTTCTCCATTAGCTACGGCTTTTTTCCTCTTCCTTTTGTTTCTTCTCGACTGAAAAATATATTAATGTTGCTAGGGCTTCCAATGGGACAAACAGGTAAACCTCCCAGGCCCAATCCAATATCAGCACTTTATTAAAAAATCAAAGACCACCAGTTCCGTCCGTCTGTAGCCCTCAATTATCTCCTTGACAAACTGACCACAAGACCAATTTCCTGTCTTCTCAGCTTCTGGCCACAACACCGACTGCCAGCTCCACCCTTCTACCACGACCAATACCGTTCTTCCCTGCAGTTGTTTGTTACGATCACAGCAACAACTGATCTTTAATCTCTGTCCGTCTACTTTTAATTCCCAGCGAAGGTCGCTGTACAAAAACCAATGTACTTCCAAGCTCCATAACAACCAACTTCGCAGCAATAGTTCTTCTTCCTGCCACGGCAATACCATTCTCCTTCTTCGTTGGCGTTGTCCTTTAAACCCATTTCAATCCACTGTTTTGTTTCCGTGAACATCAGCCCCATTCATTATGCAAATCTTCACATTCTCAATCACGACAACCCCAACTATTTACTTAACAGACTCGTCAAACAAATCTTTGCTTCCTTGTTCAGGGACATAACAACAGCTCACTTCAATCAACTCCAGCACAACTAGTCGCAGCAGTAAACGATTCAGACAAGTCTCCATATCCGTGCAAACTCAGACCACATCATATTCTCCATCATCTTCTTCACTGTTGAGCATTTCCTCATCGAGAACTTCAAGCTTCTACATCTCTTCATCATTGGTTGCAGGGGCTCAGCCAATTACTCATACAACCCCATTCGACCATCATCTGCACAATTGAAAACCCATTCTTCCTTCATAACTATAGCTTCATATACAGCTGCCAACAAAACCCACCGTAGATGATAGACAAAACCATCGTTGTCTATGTCCAAGCTTTTGTTGCTATCTTCTTCCATGTCCGAGTTCTTTCTACAGCCACCGACTGCTACAACTCATCGATCCAACATATGCGTAGCATGCATTCTGAAATCAGTTCATTCTCCTTCTTCTCTGCGACAGTCCATTCACGTCAACAGCCCCATAAATCACCACTGCACACGACCACAGCTCCTTTCAGACTGACCACGAGATGATCATGTTCATTGGCCACTAATAATTATCATTTTAGTACTGAACAGAGTTCACATCACCACTTGGACGTTGGACCATCTTCTTGGTTACCCACCAGTGGGCTTGGGCAAAGACAATTCTTAAACCATATGATTTGCTGGACTAATATGCCTTTGGTGGTATTGCAAATGAATAGTTAAAGTAGCTTTCTCTTTCTGATGCCATAAGTGATATTGATCACTTCCTTCGAAAACGCCGTTTAGCTTCTTATTTCACTGTTTATTTTTCTGGATGATCGAATTCACTTGTACTTTCTACAAAAGCACTAAAATCATGTGATTAGCCATTGTATCGAGTCCTAGCTAGTATAAATATGGGTATAATATGTAGCATTTACGTGCTTATCAACACCCCCACACTTATATTTTGCTAGTCCTCGAGCAAAACAAAGTATTGACCCGCTATACGGCTGGTCATATCATAAGAGAGAGTTAGACCCGCTACACAGCTGGTCATAACCCTAAAAATTATAATTATATATTTTTTTAAGACCCGCTACACAGCTGATCATCTTTTTTTTTTTGTAGACCCGCTACACAGCTGGTCATAATATTCAAATATATATATTTTTTAGACCCGCTATATAGCTGGTCATAGTATTTAATTTTTTTTTTCTTTTTAAACAAAATTCCTGACAATGCCACTCCCCCACACTTAAACATTACATTGTCCTCAATGTAATTAAGTCATACAACGTAGAAATTACGATGGGAAATTCAAGCAAATAAATAAAATATAGAGGATAGAAAACAAATCTGATGGGTTGACTCCCATGAAGCAAAATCGTATGGGTTGACTCCCATAAAGCATAATCTTCATATCCATGTTTGCGCACATAAAGAAGAACCTCAAACAAGGTGAGGTTGCACCAAAGTAAACTGCAAAGCATATATGTATAGTCTGAAAAGTTAGGGATCAATCCAACAAATCATATCAGCCGCCAAAATGAACTTGCAAACACTATAACCTTCCAAAAAGATGTGTAAATCCATTCCCAAAAGAAAACAGTCCTTCGTAGAGATAAACATATAACTCACATGGACAACAATAATAGAATGCATATTATTTTCTATTCGGGAAGCACACTCTAAATCAGGTTCCAAATCAGCTGAAATACATTCGGTCGATACATTATCTTCACTAGAAATCAAAGGAAGCAATGTATTGACAATGCAAAAAGGTACCTGATTATCGAACTCAGCACAATTGTTTAAACCTGTATCTAATGGTTCAAGTTTATGAAAATCAATAACTCTAAAATCTGGTTCTAAGTCCGCGGAAATAACTTCCGTTGGTGAGTTACCTTGATTAATTATTGGAACCTGCAATGCATTGACAATATCAATAAGCATCGGGTCATCTGAATCAGCAAAGTGTGCTAAACAAACAGATAAAGGCTCAAAATCATCGGTACAAGTTATCTGACCAATATCAATATGTTCAACATTCACATATGCACTTATAAAATCACAAGACGGGTCAACGAAAGAGGAGTTCAATGGAGCAACAATATCATGAATAATCGTCTCATCATTGCCTGCAACTAAGTGACTTATAAGAATCTCGTTATTCAAATGATTAGAAAATATCTTATTATGCACGTCTACTGTCTCTAAGTCATCAAACTCAACAATAGTATCTTCTGTAAAAATATGTTCTTCTAAATCATCATTATCTGAATAAATGGCATCTCTAACACAACTCTCGTCCTTTTGAATAGACATATAATCATTTAAATGATCATGAGTTGGGTAAGATACAATAGATTCAAATATTATATCGGTATCATAATTCCTAAAATCACTTCTAGTGTCAAGTTCATTTTCACCTTCATGGTATTGGGGTTGATACTCATCTGAATAACCACCCATAGCGAAATTACGTGGATTCCAAGTCCCATACCTGAGACGATTATAAGCAAGAACTTCCTTATACTGTGACCCATACATGTATTCACCAAGCGTCATAGACGACGTCTCGCGAAAAGCATTCATCGTTCTCAGAAAGGTACCTGAAATAAAATTCTAAAACACAAAAAGAGTCAAAAGGAACAAAAATTCCAAAAATAAATAAATAATAATAATAAAAAAAAAAACAAAGTATTTACAAATCAAAAATACTAATTACAATATTCCACAGCCGCTCCCCGGCAGCGGCGCCAAAAATTGATAGGATCCGGAGATGCATATATAATAAACCGCAATCACACGGTGTCCAACTAGTAGACAGAGGAAAGTACGGGTCGTTCTCACAAGGAGCGGTGAAAATACCGTAATCAATATCTCTAATAAAAATTAACCAGAAAAGATGTTTTTGGATTTTTGAAAGAATAATAAAATAAAAATAAACTAAAGTAACAAAACGAATCCAATTGAAGAATCGGTAAACATGGTTTTATTGGTATCCACCACTATTTCTATTTAATTACTGAAATGAAACATAATTATGAATATATGTTTATTGTTCTTTCTATCGACATCACTTATTATAGGTATTAGAGTCGCAAATATCACTGGGACGCCCTAAGCATGACACATCAAAAGATTAAACCAAAGCATGCACCATCAAATTGCGCTAGCGAGAAAATTATACGAAACTAAAATATTGATTCGTAAATATTATTTGACTCTTCTAAGCATAACCCATCAAAGAAATTAACCCAAGCATGGAATATCAAATAATGAGACAAATATATTTTTGAACCTAACAATTACGCACAAAGGTTATAAGAAACCGGTGAAGCAACAACTTGTTTTGCAATCAATCAATAAACAATTATTCAAGGATTAATCTAATCAAATCATAATGGTCTATTGCTAGATAAACAATTCAATATAGCCTAATACCCCAAATGGTTTCAACCATAAACCCTAGTTACAAAAATATCTAGCCAAACATGGCTTTCTCAAAAGACATAAACATATTAAAGAGATTCAGTAGCTAATAAATATGGAAATGAAAACACAAGGATTGCAAACCCTTGTCTTCCCCCGTTGATAGCTTCTAGCCGCGCCTCTTTTTCTTCTCTAGTAGCTGCGGCTTTTTTCCTCTTCCTTTTGTTTCTTCTCGACTGAAAAAATATATTAATGTTGCTAGGGCTTCCAATGGGACGAACAGGTAAACCTCCCAGGCCCAATCCAATATCAGCACTTTATTAAAAAATCAAGACCACCAGTTTCGTCCTTCTGTAGCCCTCAATTATCTCCTTGACAAACTGACCACAAGACCAATTTCCTGTCTTCTCAGCTTCTGGCCACATCACTGACTGCCAAATTCCACCTTCTTCCTTCTACCACGACCAACACCGTTCTTCCCTGCAGTTGTTTGTTACGATCATAGCAACAACTGATCTTCAATCTCTGTCCGTCTACTCTGAATTCCCACCGAAGGTCGCTGTACAAAAACCAATGTACTTCCAAGCTCCATAACAACCAACTTCGCAACAATAGTTCTTCTTCCTGCCACGACAATACCATTCTCCTTCTCTGTTGGCGTTGTCCTTTAAATCCATTTCAATCCACTGTTTTGTTTCCGTGAACATCAGCTTCATTCATTATGCAAATCTTCACATTCTCAATCACGACAATCCCAACTATTTACTTAACAGACTCGTCAAACAAATCTTTGCTTCCTTGTTCATGGACATAACAACAACAGCTCTGTAGGGACAAGATATCGCAAGATATTGGGTTACGAACATAATAACAAATACAAGAGAAAAGTGTCGCAAGATAATGCGATAATGGAGGAAACACGGTAGAAGTGTGAAGGGTTTGCGAATATAGAATAAATTTACGATCAGAGGTTGCGATGCTGCGCAGGTTATATACAGTTGTACATATTTCACTATAAATAGTAGTTCAAATGCTAGATTGGGAGTTCTTTAAGTGAGTGTTAGAAAAAGTCTTAGGAGAGAGAACATAGAAAGTTGTAACTGTTCTAAGTTCCATTAACATATTTCTTTGTAATCAGTTGAGAATATTAATTAGTAAATTGTCATTTTTCATCAAGAACTTCTTAAAGTTTTATGAATTCTACTGAGGGTGTAGTTGTAGGATTTCCTGCAACTACATAATTGGCGCTAGAAACAGGGAGGGGTTGAAGTTTGCTTTAGCAGAAATTTAAAGAAGTTGTGGAAATCTAAAGATCAGAAAAAGCCAGTATATAAAGATTGCAAAGGAAAAGAATGTAACATGATCATAAAGATGTTCTGAAAGTGTTCTCTATAAGAAATATTGAAGAAATTTGTGAAGAAATAAAGAGATAATTAAATAATTTTGCATCAGAGAAATGGCTAGAATAAGAAATATATCAGAACCATTGACTGCAGTAAGAAGAAGTGTAAGACTCGTAGGTGGATAAGCAAACGTAACAGGAGAACCTAGTAGGAGAAGGAGCAACCGAAGAAATCAAACTCAACAAACAGTAACACAAGGAAGAGCAATAAATCATGATCGAGTGAGTGTACACACTTGGAGAACTGATACACCAGTAGAAGCATATAGAGAACCGCAAATCATAGAAAATGGGAGATTGATGGGAGGAACAATTCATGAAAGATAAATGGAGGCATTAGAAACATTGAGACAAGGAATTCAGGAAGAACGAAGGTTTGAAGCTGAAGAACGTGCAAATCTAACAAGACAGAATCAAGAATTGAGGAGGGAAAATGAGATGTTACAAAGGAGGAGATCTCAAAGTGCTGCGAGATCAAGTGTTAGACCAGAGAGAGAAGAACGAAATTCGCCAACAATCAATAGTGAAAGTGCTATGCAAGGACAAGCACATAATTTGGTTAAAATAAATCGAGAGAATCGCTTCATTTTAGTACCGAACAACGAACAAAATGTGGAAAATTTACGAACAGAACCATTTCCAAGGGAAAATAACCAGAATGGCGAAGAAAATCGAGAGGAAGAGCAGCAACTTGTGGAAGAAATTGAGAGGCAACATACAGAACGAACGCGTTTAACTCGAGAACGAGAAAGATTGCGAATGGAGATGGAAGAATTAGAACTGCAACAAGCAATGCATCAAAACAATTACGAGGATGGAGTAAGAAGACATGAACATGCTCGCAACAATCAAAATCTTGAGTATGGTAGAATTCAGAGGAGAGTTGGAAATCAACGAACAGAAATAGTAAGGAATGAACCAAATCTTCAAATCAGAATTCAGGCAAATCAGGGAGAGGTAAATCGCAGAAGGAGGAGAAATGAAGAAGAAGAAATTCCTAATATTCACATGAGAAGGATGAGGAGAACAGAAATGGAAGAACAAGAATTTCAAGATGCTCTGCAACAAAACAATTGTGACAATCTGGAAAGAAGATATTTGCAAAATTGTACAAATGGAAACATTAATGAAGAGTATGATAGAATGCGAAGGATCGCAAGAGAAGAAATGCAAGAACGTAGAAGAAGAGAGGTTGCGTTGAAGAGACCAATGGATGAGAATTCTGAGGCAAATGAACGGATCTTTCGAGAATTAGCGGAAATGAGAGGAATGATAAACAATAGAGGAGGAGGAGATATAAGGCAATTAGATGAAGCAATAGAAGAAGATGCGAGGACACATTTTTCTAGAGAAGTGCAATTGGGAGGGATTCCACCAAAATGCAATCTGCCTACATGAACCAGCATCTTTGACGGGACTTCATGTGCTATTCAGCACATTAAAGCGTATATAAGATGCATGTTACAATGGGAGAATCACGATGTTGTATTATGCAAGTACTTCGCATCAAGCTTAACAGGAGAAGCTCTAAAATGGTTTGAAGGACTTCCAAAGAACACTATTACATCATTTAATCATCTACAAGTAACTTTCTTAGGAGCATATATCACAAATCATTCCTCGCGACTTGGTATTGAAGATGTGTTTGGTTTAAAACAAAGAATTGGAGAAAGTTTGAAGCATTTGGTAAGAAGATGGAAAATTATGTGCAAAGGATATGGCAGGGCGTGGATGAGAGGTACCTGATTTTGTCTTTCATAAATGCGATGTTCGCAATCAACAATTATATGTTCAAATCTTGAGAAGAAAGAATTCCATTATGATGACAAAGAGTTGCAAGAATTGCAAGAGGAGTATATTACATTAGAGGAAAAGCAAAACAATATGGAGTCATATCCAGTGACAAACACCAACACTCAAGATACAGGAGCAAACTTACTTCCTAAAATAGTCAATGTCGTAGCAGGTACCTCGCAGACATCCTCGCAAACATCTTCGCAGATATCAGAAGAGAAGAAAATTGACAATGGTCAACCAAAAATGGTAGCAATGAGTAGCAAGGATCAAGAAGAGTATGATAGAGAAAGGAATTTTTATAGCCGAGGAGGAAATAACCAGATCCCAAGATTAGATCAGCAACAGGAAAATTATGGAGGACAAAGGCAGAACTATTTTGGACAAGGGAATCATAGACAAAACTATAACAATGGACAGGGAGGTCAAAGAATAATAAGAGAAGAAACAAAGATGCCACCTTTGAATACAAGTGTAGAAAAGATATGGCAAGCAATCATCTTGATGGAGAATATACCAACGCCATGGAATATGGGAAAAGAACCACCAATGGGTCCAAGAAGTCATGAATTTTGCTTGTACCATCACTTTCATGGGAATTCTACAAATAATTGCAATAATATCAAAAAGATTATCTTGCGAATGATTGATCAAGGTAAACTGGACCACTTTTTACTCAAGCAAGCACAGTCGCAACAATTACCACAGGCTTCAGTGATAACTCACATGGTGAACACAATACAAGAAAAGGGAAAGGAAACCTTACACATAGTAGTGGGATCAAAAGCAAGGAATGTTTTCTGCAATTCTATTGTTCACTCATATAAAACCATAGAAGATTTTCATGATAATGTGTTAAGCAGGGTATATGCGAGAGATGGTGAATGAAGGGAAATAATGAACATCGCAAAAATTTCACGACTCGAAGGTTGGAAGAAGCGTGAAATTTCTTTTGAAGCCACAGAAATTCCATAAGGTTGCGAAATACATGATAATCCATTGGTAGTGAGATTAGAAATTTGTCTGAATATGGGAGAAAGCGAAGATGATACAGACGAAGAATCATTTGGTCTTAATAGAATCTTAATTGATACGGAAATTCTGTCAATATTCTCTTCTATCCTGCTTACAAAACCATGGGGGGAAAAGACGCAGATCTAATACCTTCTACCTACAGGATTTATGGCTTTAATGGAACTGCTAATAAACCTAAAGGAGAAGTAAGCATGTGAATTCCCTTAAGTGGAATGCGAACTGAAATTCTATTTTGCGTTGTTGATGTCGAATCACCATACAATGCTTTGATAGGGAGACCTTGGCTTCATGGGATTCTAGGCGTAGCTTCAACTCTTCATCAATGCATAAAATTTCCTCATCCAAAGGGTATTGGAGTTATCAAGGGTGATTGGGCATAAGGGAAGAAATGTTACGATACAGAAGTAGAAGTTTGCGAAGGAAAAGCTGTTGAAAAGGAAAGTTGGAGAAAAAGAGCAAAGGCTGTAAAAAGAAGCGAAAATTTAATGACTGAGGACTAAGGCATGAAGGAATAAAGTTACAATGTTAAGCATACAAGAAATTTACGATGATAGAAAAGGGATATGGTTTGCGAAGAAAATAGAATGAAGAAAAAAGGTAATGAAACAAAAATGTAATCAGTATATTTGTTCGCAACGTATAACAAAATGTATTTTGAAAAACAAGAAAATGAAATGAGGTATTTCGCAACATGAAAAATTTGTGATGAGTTTTTACGAATAAAAACGATTTATTGCGATCAGCTTTCATAAAAAAAAAAAAAAAAACGCAAATTGTGATCAGCTTTCAAAAAAGAAAGAGAGCCGCAAAAAATTTACACAGGCAAGCCTTTGTGACGTACACCCTAGTTCGCGAAGCAACATTTCGCAAGAGGCAAAGTCCTAAAGTACGTCATTTAAGGGGGTACCTATAAGCATGGCTCAGGGGAGACGGAATACCACCACAAAACCTGAGTACATGGATATTACGGGGTACATAACCCAAAAACGGGGTACCTATCCGGGTAAGACACCTTGGATTCTCAACCTAATCTTGCGATGTAACATGATTTAGGTTGGGCGACTAAGGCATACTGTCTTTCCCAAGAAGTGCATAAAATGATCAAGGCGCCGAGGTACACGGTTGAGTCAAGAGTGCCGGATGGGTTTGAAGCACATCTGCCATTCTTGACAAGTCTTGGAAAATGATGCACTTGGCCCAAAGATACCCCATAGGGTGCAACCTCGTAACTATAAGCCCTATAGGCAAAAAGGATAAGAGGTTGCGAACAAAAGATGGTTGTTTCTAGAACCGGATGGGAAGAGATTACCTTGTATGGTCGATGTACGCTTCCTTGAAGGGGAAACCAAGGGGAAGATAAAGGGCAGCACCCTCCATTAGGGAGCTGATAAGTGCTATAAGACGCAAATGTCACGAGGCTTTTTGTTCACAAGAACATAAAGGCTTGTCATATTTGTGCAACAATCGTATTTCTGCGAGTAAAATATATATATACTCGCATAATTAAATACAAAGAAGTTAAGATGAGATCAATGGGTTATTACATGAAAGTGTGATAACGTCCTTGCGATTTCATCGCAAGACGATAATGTAACAAGGCTGTATATTCACAAGTATATTCAGACTTGTCATATTATCGCAAACACAAAAATATTGTTAAGATAAAGTCAAGGGGTTGAGGCATGCAAATGCACCAATGTCCTGCGACTTTATCGCAAAAGAGGTGGAAAAGTAAGACCTTTACTTAGGAAGGCATGATAAGACCACATAAATTAATGAAGTCAATTCCATCAATATCATTGGAGATTCTTTATATTCTCAACAAGAATATATATCAAGAATTCCTACCAAAAGAGGCAATTTTATTCGCAATCAAGGACGGATATTTTATACTCATTAAATTTTTCGAGGATTGAATACTTCTCATATTTCTTCAAGGATTGAATACTTCTTATACTTCTTCAAGGATGTTTCATAATTCTTATACTTCTTCAAGGAGGTTTCATACTTCTTATACTTCAAAGGGGAGATTTCTTATTTACTTCGCAACAACCTGAAACTTTGCAACTTAAACTGAGGAAAATATTCTAATATTTCCAACAACAACTGATCATCTGAAGAGCAATAACAAGGAGAAAAGGAATACTAAGCTAGGTCTTCAAAATATATTATTTCTCTTCATATGATCAAGTTATGCAAATAAGGAAAGCATTCAATTAAAGAAAGATCAACTCATCATCGTAAAATTAAGACATTGGTACTAATTAAGTTGCGAAAAGAAAATTGTTGGTTGATTAAAAGTGCGGGAAAGAAGAAAATATTGTACTCAAACAGACAAGACAAAAAGAACTGAAGCAAATATACAAGAAGGAATAAAGCTACTCTATGGGAGATTTATCTTCATCAAAATGATCTTCTCTTTCTTCTTCGGAGATATCATCTTCAGCTTCACTATCAGAGATATCCAAATCTGGGGTATCATCATGGATTTCTTCAGAAAGGAGCGTCTGATACTTAGTGAGAGGAATTTGATTGTCTTCACAAATCTTGCGAGTCATCATAGCTCGGAAGCGTTTGATGTTTAATCCATGGTTTTTCTGAGAAATTTGATGTTGAGACTTTAAATCAGAAATCTTCTGATTACGCGCAGCAAGAGTAGCTTCCAGCTCTTCAATCCTCTTCGTATAATTTTCTTCAGCATTTACAAAGAAAAAGGATAAGTAAGAAATAAGAGAATAAAGAGTAAGGGAAGAAATTAAGGAATTGATTAGAAAATTGTGAGTTAAAGTGATCAAGATTTGTGAACTTACCTTCTAATTGCTTCTTATCATTACGAAGAGAAGTAACTTCAAGCTCTAGTTGATTATTCTTCTCAAGGAGAGAAGAACTTCCAGTTGCGATACTCGCAGATTGCGCATTATCTTCGCAGCAGGATTTTAATTCTGCATTATCAATATTAAAATCCTCTATCTTCTGGAGAAGTTTTGCATTCTCAACCTCCAGCTTATTACAACGACTTAAAGTTTTCTTCTCAGCAATTGCATGACGTCTTTACCAATCTGAAGCAGCTGCACAGCTAACCCTCCCAACCTGAGCAAATAAAAGGGATTAGAAATCAATGAAGTAGGGGAAATAAACAAGGAATAGAATAGAAACTTACCATACTCCCCAACGAGTATAATGCAATAGGAGAAATAAATCTTGAAATTCCATTAAGGGAATTATTGTTGATTACAGTGGGAACTTTGCAAGCCTTCGCAATATGCCTATGAGCATTCGCAGTAGGAGAGTTTCCTAATCCACGAGAAGAGTTGAGAAAAGCCTCAGACAATCGAGTCATTGCAGACTCAAAAGTTTCCACATTGTTGTAGTCTTCATCTTCTTTATCATCATCATCATCATTCCTCCTATCAGAATTAGTATCAGAATTAGAACTAAGATCCTTCTCAGAAATCCTATCATCTTCATCACTTTGTTCTTCATCAACATCCTTGCTAGAGGAGATCACATTGGAGTAAGTACTGGGTGGGAGTCTCTTCCTCTTCTCCGTAGGAACAATATCCTTAAGTTTCCCTTGTCCTTTGCGAAGAACATCTTCTTTATTACCAGAAGTCTTGGTATTCTTGGCAGAGCGAAGTGTTTTTTGTCTCGTAGTTAGCGCTTCAGAAGAAGTTGAATTCATGTTCTTACTCACAACAGCCCCAGGGAAGTCAGGAAGAACCTACAAATTCAAATAAGGTTAAGAAACATAGGCAACAATATATTGTTTAAAATACATATAAGAATGTTTCTTACCTCATTTGAAAACAATTTGAAAGCCTCGCGAGTACTGGATTTCCCAGTTTTAAGGTAACTTTCCTTAAGTTCATTCACCTGACAAATATTGCAAAAGGATTAGTAAAAGAAGAAAAATAATAAGAAGATAAGGAGATGGAGATACATACATATTTATCTCTATTAGGCCAAAAAAAGACCCAAGGTTGATAGTTATGATCATGAAGATTCGTAGGAAGATCTACTATCCCAGAGATATAAGAACCCGATAATGCTAGAGGATAATTGTACTAATCTTCATCATGAGAATGTCGAGGGGTTTGATTATTTCCAGAAGCATAATCAATATCATGCATAAGAAGATCATCTTCTGTGACATCAGTTTTACGATGAAGACGAACACCCCAACGCTTATCTTCCCTCTTCGCAGGAATTAATGTGTAATTTTTAAAGAAATTCTCGACTGTATAATTTGCAGCGATAATCTCTACATCTCTAAATATAGGTCTCCTAAGTTCAATTGGATATAAATATTGTCCAGTAGCAGCACGGTTTGCGAAATCAACCAGAATGCGAATGCAATCCCCAGTCAATTGATAAATGGCTCGTGAGAAATTTGGGTGGGAAATAATATCATAGAATAAAGGAAAATTGACATCATAAAGAGGAAGAGGAAGACCTGCGAGGATTTGGCCTCGTGAGACTAAAACTACCTTATCATCCCAATGGAGATCAGTAAAGAGTTATATACAGAGATAGGATTTATTGTTATGACCGTCAATCTCAGAAAGAACGAGATTTCTATCAGCAATATCTGCATTAAGTTGTTCCACAGTTTTCTTCTTCGGAGCCATTAGATGAAGGATAGAAAACAGAGAAGAAAAGAAATAAAAAAGGCAAGAAATAGTAGTAGAAGAAATAAGGAAGAAATTGCAGAAGAAGACGTAATGAGGAAGATGAAGAAGATAAAAGAATAAAAGGAGGAATTAAAGATAGTATTTATAAAAAAAAAAAATTGGTAAAAATAGAAATTCAAAAAAAAAGAGTTTGATGAAGATAGAAATTCATCAATGCGATTAGACGTGAGCGGTTGAGAATGACGGTTACGAAACAACGTGTCGAAGATTTAATGAAAGAGAAAATACGTGTTGCGAATATAACAGGTGATGATAACTATATTAAATTTGCGAGAATAATGATTCTCATGACATTTCTTCTTCGCAGAACTGACATGAGAAGAGGCAAGATGTAGGGACAGAATATCGCAAGATATTGGGTTACGAACATAGTAACAAATACAAGAGAAAAGTGTCGCAAGATAATGTGATAATGGAAGAAACACGGGAGAAGTGTGAAGGGTTTGCGAATATAGAATAAATTTACGATCAGAGGTTGCGATGCTTCGCAGGTTATATACAGTTGTACAAATTTCACTATAAATAGTAGTTCAAATGCTAGATTGGGAGTTCTTTAAGTGAGGGTTAAAAAAAGTCTTAGGAGAGAGAACATAGAAAGTTGTAACTGTTCTAAGTTCCATTAACATATTTCTTTGTAATCAATTGAGAATATTAATCAGTAAATTGTCATTTTTCATCAAGAACTTCTTAAAGTTTTATGAATTCTACTGAGGGTGTAGTTGTAGGATTTCCTGCAACTACAAGCTCACTTCAATCAACTCCAGCACAACTAGTCACAGCAGCAAATGATTCATCCAAGTCTTCATATCCGTGCAAACTCAGACCACATCATATTCTCCATCATCTTCTTCATTGTTGAGCATTTCCTCATCGATAACTCCAAGCTTCTACATATCTTCATCATTGGTTGCAGGGGCTCATCCAATTACTCATACAACCCCATTCGACCATCATATGCATAATTGAAAACCCATTCTTCCTTCATAACCACAGCTTCATATACAGCTGCCAACAAAACCCACCGTAGATGATAGACAAAACCATCGTTGTCTATGTCCAAGCTTTTGTTGCTATCTTCTTCCATGTCCGAGTTCTTTCTACATCCACCGACTGCTACAACTCATCGATCCAACATACGCGTAGCATGCATTCTGAAATCAGTTCATTCTCCTTCTTATCTGCGACAGTTCAACTCCATTCACGTCAACAGCCCCATAAATCACCACTGCACACGACCACAACTCCTTTCAGACTGACCACGAGATGATCATGTTCATTGGACACTAATAATTATTATTTTAGTACTGAACAGAGTTCACATCACCACTTGGACGTTGGACCATCTTCTTGGTTACACACCAGTGGGCTTGGGCAAAGACAATTCTTAAACCATATGATTTGCTGGACTAATATGCCTTTGGTGGTATTGCAAATGAATAGTTAAAGTAGCTTTCTCTTTCTGATACCATAAGTGATATTGATCACTTCCTTCGAAAACGCCGTTTAGCTTCTTATTTCACTGTTTATTTTTCTAGATGATCGAATTCACTTGTACTTTCTACAAAAGCACTAAAATCATGTGATTATCCATTGTATCGAGTCCTAGCTAGTATACATATGGGTATAATATGTAGCACTTACGTGCTTATCACTAATCCTCTTATTTATTTTTTTAACCAATTTTTTCAGTTCATTTGCAAGGGCTTCAGTAAAATTCCAAGCATAAACACTGCGTTGGAATCATTCCAGAACAAAAGGTACCCTATAAATATACTACTTTTCTCTATCATTTTTCGTGGCCTGAAAAATTCAAGTAATTTTGTATGAGAAGTATCATGTTTATGGGTACAAAGAATCCTGGTGTACAAACTGGTGCACCAACCTATTTCCTATGAGAAATAGCCTTTTTATTGGTACAAATACTTGATTTCATACATATTTGTAGGTGTGTACGTGATTGTGCACCAATGTATTTTCCATGCAAAAACTAGATCTGAATGAACGACTTCATTCATGTTTTACAGATATGTACAAACTAGTACACATGTGAAAATAATTACTCCATAATCTTATGCTTGCATAAACAAGTACACATGTGAAATTTATGACTCCATAAGCTTATTTATGCAAGACTAGAGTGTACAAACTAGTACACATGCGACACCAATGACTCATTAAGCTTATGCTTGCATAAATAACTAGAATGTATAACTAGTACACTTGTGAAAAATAATGACTTCAATGAGCTTGTGCTTGCATAAATAACTAGGGCGTACTAACTAGTATGCTTGTGAAAATAATGACTCAGTAAGCTTATACTTGCATAAATAGCTGGGGTGTACAAACAAGTACACATTTGGAACGTTACTTTGGATCAAGACGTGGAGGGTTAAGCAGGATATGTTTCAGGATATTATTTTATCTCTTGTCTCTTTTTATCTGTGTATTCACTTTCACTAAATCTGATCTGAATATTTAGGGAGGAATTAAAGCTCTTTGGACTGGTGTTGGGCCTGACATAGTCAAAATTCCATTAGAAATGTTGTTAACTAGCTAGTTGTGATTAAATTAAACGGGTAACTCAGAGTACTTAATCTCAATTTTAAGTGGTCAATTCATTTTATGTGGCATATATATTTATGAACATTTGTGCTCATGTATACAACTCACCTCATTCCAATCAAGACAACTCTAAAACTTTTGGGTTACAAAGGTGCTATTACTCATATCCTTGTTGGTCTAGGCGCAAGGGAACTTGGAATAAGTTTTTCCCGTTGTTTGGTATTATTTGTTGTTGCAATATTATGTTCTAGGTTGCTTGTTGATTGATGGTTGAGGGAAACATTAAAATGATCCTATCATTGGGTAATATGTTTTGGTAACATGTGTACGTGTACATAGTTATACACCTCTTCTTTATTAATGTGTACATAATAGGAATACTGTCACCAACCACTCTTTTATTTCATTTTACAGTGATAGAATTGAAGTAGCATATCAAGAGGTTGTTGCTTTGAAGAGTCAATATGATATCATTCGTGAGAAAGAGGAGACTTGGAAAGATGAGAGTGAGCAAAAAGTAAATGGTGGAGATGCTGACAAGGAAAATGCTCCAAGGAAAAACAGGTACTATGATTATCTCTAAATTGACCATTTTATCGTTTGTTGGACTCATAAGATTTTTCTTGTTTCTTTCTTAGCAAAAGCTCTTGGGGTTATTTGCACAGTTTATCATTGCTTCTAAAATGAATCACTATAAACATGTACTTACGTCTAATAAGTGAACGTAGGCTTTAGATTTTGGCTTAACCTTGGCTCACATGACGACGAAATGAGCTTGTATAATGAAGTTAGTAATTGTCGTCCAATAATATTATTAGTGTTAATATCTTCCTTAGTTTTTTTTTTTTTGTATATAGTTTTTACGGTTAATAAATCACGAGCAAACAGCTCAAACAAATATAAATATGGGTGCACCTACTTTATTTGTTATTTCTAAGCTTGCAGATAATGTATACATTATCTGGGTACATATGTGTATATTATTGTACACATGCTGTTCATGTGTACATATTTATACACCTGTTGATTAACACACACCTGTTAATGTGTACATATTTATACATATGTGTACATTATTGTACACATGTTGCTGCAAATGTGTACATATTTATACACCTGTTGTTAATTTTTTGATTGGTGATGACAGGTTAACACACACCATATACGATGGATCAGGTAATGGTGTTTCATTTTGTTTATCAAGTCGTTGTTTGCTTTCATATTGGTTTAGTTGATACTTCTATTTTTTTTTTCTTGTAACCAATCTTTTTTTCTAAATGAATTTTCCAAAGACCAATCTATATTGTTTTTCGTTTTCATCTTCCAAGGTTCTTTGTTTCTGTTGATTGGAGTTACTAATGATTACTTAACCGATTTGAATATTAAATACTTACTTTTATTTTATTTATTTTGCTTTTTGGTGTCTAGTATTTTTAAGGATTGTACTCATCCATATGAGAAACAAAGTAGAGATTTATGTCTCGAACCTCGCCAGACTAATTCTAGTTTCAGAATAGAAGGACCCAAATGAAGGCAAACCATGCTCACTCTGTTTGATACACATTTTCTTCTTTTACTTTTTAGTTAAGAATGACTGAATCTTAACTTCCCATTATTAGGCACAACATGAACGAGCAGATAATAGTGTACATAATTGTACACACATGTTATGTTATTTAGGTGTACGTAGTTGTCCACATATTGATCATTTAGGTATACAAAGTTGTATACTTGTACACTTGCAGAGCTATATTTTGTTTATACAAACCTAAAATTAGGGAAATAACTAATGTGTGTACAAGTGTGGGATTTTTTTTCGGTAAAAGTAAGCTTTGAAATTCGATCTCCAAACAAAATTTTGACTATTGTATTGTTCACATAGTTCAAGTAGATTAAAGGTGCTTCCTTTGAGATGTTCAAGGAAATTCCCAATAGGAAAGATGTGTTTGGTTTGATTAAAGTTTATGCCCACTCAAATCTGAAAGAAGATGGTGTTACTGAGATTTCAAGGGTGTTATAACTGTTGATTTGATGAATATGAGATGGAGACAGTGTTGTTACTTTGTTTGATTTAGAGTCTGCAGTGAGTAAGCTGATAACGAAATGAAAAAGCGTTGTGTATTGTTGTTGACTGAGCAATTACATGGTATGGATGAGTTGTAGCTGGATATGAAGAAATTGCAGGTGATGTTATGGGAAATTTGGAAGAATTGGTTTGCTTATATGTTGCAGTACAAGGAATTAATGGTGCAGCTGAGTAACTGGTGCTACTAAGATGGTAGAACTCTGAAGTGGTGATCTGAAGTGGTGATCTGGTGAATAAATATGAAATGTCGATGGAATTGCAAAGATGAAATCTGAAATGTGTGATGTTGGTGGTACTGAGGAGCAGTAATTTATGTTGTTGAATGTGTAGTGTTGTTGCAGAGAAGTGCAGATGAGATTGGATAGCTACAGAAACGGATAAAAACTTGAGTTGAATGGTTGAGGTGATGTAGTTGTTTGCAGCAGTAGGGTTAAGAGTGGTTGAGCGTTGGAGCTGGTGTTAGTAGGGTTAAGAGTGGTTGAGCGTTGGAGATGGTGTGTTGGTAATGAGTTTGGATTATAAACATGTTGTATTTTTATAGATGTGTACATGTTTGTACACCAATGTAAACTAAGTTTTTTTTTAAATGAGAATTATATAGTCATATGGGTACTCTTTTTGTAGCTTTTGGAAAGAGCTTTCTGAATATATAAAATTTGTGAATTTTGGACAAACGGTTCGAAAGATAAATTGATTTTTTTTATATATATTATTTAAAACTGTTGACATCATCATGAGTCACTTTAGAATAAACTACAAATATTTGGACTAAATTGTAAACCAAAAAGGTTATTTGTGTACTTTCCATAAAAATGACTAATTTGTACCTAGTTGAATGGGTTAGGACTAAGTAGTATATTTGAATGGGATTTTGGACTAAACCGTATTTTTCCCGAAAGGAATCCTATTTAAGTTCCCCTTCCAATAGTTTAACTTATTACATATGTTGTGTATTTTGTTCTTTGTTGTTATCCGAACTTTGATTTTTTGTTGTTTCTGTGTGTGCGTTGTTATCTGACAAAACTAGTTTTAAAGTTCTTACACAATTAACAATGGAGCCTAAGGGGTGCACAAATATAAGAGCAGTAGTATCAGAAGTGAATTTGGTTGGGAACTCTAGAGAATGGTGGATTGATAACGGAGCCACGAACCATGTTTGTGCCGATAAGAGCATGTTGCAGAAAAAAACTCACTTTAAGAAACTTTCTACATGCCCCAGTTTCTGCAATACTGTACAGACTATCTTAGTCATTTGGTGGTCTCCTACTCCAGTTTAAGTATACGGGTCTGTTTAAATTCAAAAGATTGAATTTCTCGATACCATTTAGGGATTCCGTGGAAGTGGTATCCTTTTTCTCATGGCTGATCACGATAACTTCCATGTGAACACACTTAAAGGATTCCTAAATTTGTGTTTGTTCGTTGATGACCCTTGGAGATTAGATAATATGTTAACTGGCGGTTTCACGACAGTTTGTCAATTGATGACGGTGGTGTAACCATCGTGAGTGCTACACGAGATAAAATAACGTATTTCTGGTTGTGCATTAGAGGTCTTCTCATAAATGAGATGGAAGCATTTTAATGTCAGGATCCTTTCCCTCTTAATCCATGTTCTCTTGTGGAAACCTTAGTTTGGCACGAAAACTTTGAATGGTTTTGTTAAAACCAATAATATCATGTTAGGTTTAAAAGAAACTGTAGACTTTCTATTTGAATTTGGGATCTCTGCATCTGCTCATTGGCATGAATGGTGACATCTCTTTGAGGTTACCAAATCTGATGGTTCAATAACTATTAAATCGTGATGGAACCAACAATAAAAGGTCGACCAGTACGTATGGCGAGTTCGGAGAGATGCGTCTCTTTGTCAGAGGACTCATGGTCCATCACCCTTGGTCATTAGTTTCTAAAGAGATGATTTGGGGTCACACCATCTCATATCGAAAACAGAGTACGTACGAATAATTCTTTTGTGATGTTGATCCAGTGCTTGGTTTGGGATGTTAAGTGTATCCACAACGTGTTGGTTATACAAGTTTCGAGAATTCAAATTGAATTCTAAAAAGGTCTGAAGTCTACATGAAAACATAGAAATCACTTATGTTGATTCACGGGCATAATTATTACTATGTTTCATTTATGAAGTTTCAACTTGTAGCTTTGGATCTCTCGGTTCCAAACAGATTACGTTGAGTATACAGTAGAGTGTGTAATATTGTTGAATATACTCCTGCAGAGGTTCTTGCTGCAAAGCAAAACTCCGACGGTTTGAATGCGTTCATACATGCCATTACCCCAAATCTTCAGCACCATGTGTCTAATTGCACTAAGTCGCAAGAAGCTTGGGATATCTTAGCAACCGTATTTGAAGGAAACTCCAGTGAAAAGGATGCAAGGATTCAGAACCTTAATTCCGATTGGGAATACCTTCGTATGGCAGATGGAGAAACATTTGATGAGTTTAATCACAAAGTGTCTGAAATTGTTAATGCATCTTTTGCATTGGGTAAGACTATTCCTGAAAAGGACATTGTGATGAAAATTCTCAGATCACCGCCATCTAGATACGATGCTAAGAAGCATGTCATCGTTGAGGAAAATAACCTTGATACTCTTTCCAGAAATTCTCTAGCAGGAAAGTTGAAAGTTTTCGATTCTGAACTGGAGAAAAGAGAGAAACAACTTCTATCTAGCAATCTTTTTGTTGCTTCTAATCGTAAGTCTACCCCTAAGAAAATGTTAGTAGGACACGTGGTAATTAAGTTTGATGCTCCCATAGTCTCATTACTCGATGAAGAAAAATAATTTCTATACTCTTATCACACGAAACGGTGGGGTGGGTGGACACGTTCACCGCTTATCTTTTAGTCCTTCACCACCTGTTCGTATGGCAGTTAATATCATCTTGCATTTTAAGCCGTTGATTAATCAAATGGACGTTGAAAGATGATATTACAATATAGGGAAGTTCTGTAATTGCGCCCACTAAAATCTCATATCATTAGATGAGAAATTGACAAAGTCCACGAAATTTTTCTGGTTTGGTGGGCCTTGACGGAAAAACAGACGGCATAGGCATTAAATATATAATGAAAAAAATGTGGACATTTTATTAAATGCATTTCCCAACATGGGAACTTTTTTAAAATTCCCTTTAATGTTTCAGGTAGCTCCTTATGAATGTCCAGGTCTTAGCAAGGCCTAACTTTTCCTTGAATGTAAGTTATGCAGTCATTTATAACATATCCTTCTACTGCTGTTTGTTTCTCTTTAAGAGGTATCTTTGTGACGCCCCATTTACTAAACCTGATTAGCTAAAAGGATTACAACCTAGTTGAAGCATCATGTCTAGATTATCGATTTTAAGAATCATATTTACATAAAGCATATCAATGAACTCCAAACCTCTGATACATTTTAAATTCAAATTCTCTCAAGTGGTATAAATAAATTAATGTGTTGTTTTACGGATAGACAAGGATACATATATATATAAGATACGTAACGTTCATAATCCACTTAAGATTTAAACACATATCCTCAAGCGCGCCATCTCTTTTGATAACTGAAAAACACTAAAGTGGGAACGAGTGAGCACATCATCCCGTAAGGGGTGCCCAGTGGAAACATATAACTCTCAAGTAATCACTAATATGCTTCACAGTTCTAAAAGAATATACGTTGAAAGAAACAAGAAGAAATGAATCATTCAGCGACTTATGCATCATGAAGCAAGTGTCACTCTAACCTCTCCAAACTCATTGGAGAAGACGACGTGAGAGAAACCCTAATTAATAATAATAACATCATCCACACAGAATGCCCATACAAACCATGATTCAGAATATTACTATCGAGATCAAAAAGCCAGACAAACAAGTATAATATGCACACAAGTGATTTCCCCAAAATAAAATAGTATATATAATAACAAAACGGGAAGAAGCCGCCCTACTAGGTAATATTATAATGGGGAAGAAGCCGCCCTACTATATATTATTTATATACTATCGAAACGGGGAAGAAGCCGCCCAACGGGGAAGAATCCGCCCTAACGTGGAAAAAGCCGCCATACTTAACTTAGCAAAGAGCCGTGGGGAATCACAGACACTCCTTACGGGGAAATCATATAACACATATAACACATATTACACACACATCAAGGCACATACAAGCATTTACATAGATAGTAAAACACACAAACATGCCAAAAGTAACAAAGACTCATCATGCTCGCAATAGAAAGAATGCTTAATGATTACAAGAAGGTTATAGAGTTCCCACCTGATTTGATGACAAGCCATTCCTACCTTGTATTCTTCAATCCACTGGTTCATCCTTCGAGTCGATCGTTGTTAATAAGACTAACTGTTAATCACACAAACACTCTAAGAATTTATCCAATAGGCTCACACAAAGATCACAACATAATATCATAAGTCTCTAGTATAGGTAAGTGAGATAATTAATGATTCTAATTCTATCAATGGTTCCAAAACCTGGTAATAAGTAATTTTGGTATAAAATAATATCTACTTATCCAAATAGGGTCAAATTGGGTTTTATTGGAAATCCCTTGAAAAATTCTACAACTTTGCAGAAGGAACAAAAAGATAATTCGGACCATAAGTGGTCCAAAAACTCAAATTAAGGTTTTTAGCCCTAAGTCCAAACCCATGTACCTGATCCGGCACGACCCACTAATCAGGCCCGCCACTCATTTACTGATCCATCGGATCAACTTACAATCCGACCTGTTTACCCGATCCACGACCCGCTTTGGTCTTACTCACTCCGTGTCATACATCCGAGTCAGACGGTTCATTTGAGTCAGCTGTCTGACTCAGTCATCTTCTTCATTAAGACACTGGAATATTTCCAAGTGTTTACTCAAAATTCAGATCATGGGGTCAACTTCTAAGGTTCCTATATTACAGACTATAAATCTAAATTAAACAAAAGATAGCTTGTTAGAAACATGGGATCATCCTCTACAACTATTTTGTATTGAATATATTCCATATCTCACTCTAAGATATCTAATTTTACACTCTCTTATTCATAATCGTGACTAAAAACACTTGGGATCAACCTCACCGACTAGTTTTCGGTCACAGATATCTCATTCGTTACTCAACCTAATGGAACAAACTTTATATATACAAAATCCTCATCCGGCGTACTACAAATTACATTTATAGAGATAATTATAATTAAGTCTCTAACATACCTAATAAGGTCTCTAGATTATAGCAAGTTAACAAAATACCATGCATAAAATCTTAGTAGCCAGGAGCGGGAACGACGTCCGGAGCGGGAGCGAGATCGGAAGATGGATACGTGAAATTATACAAAAATGAGATACAAAAAGCATGTTGGGAGCATAAATTAGGTTTTATAGAAAGATTAATCATACTAATGATTTTCCTACAATATCTCGTTCATTCATTTATTTTTTTCTTCTCTTGGATCATTCTGAAGCTATTTTTGTACTTTTGTATGTCTGCATCCGTTCATCTTAGAAGTGGAAGTGTACCTATGTATGTAGTGAGTATAGGGGAAGACGTTGGTATTGGGCTCTGAAGCTAGCCCAGAGTAACATGACGTAAAAACGACCCAAACTAAATGAGAAGTGATAAAACAACCCTAGGGTTTTAATACCAAAACTACATGCTCTACAGACGTTGGGAGTATTTTTTTCTTCTCCTTTTTGTGCAGCCGCGCGTCTACCATTTTCTTGCCTTTCTTCTTCTATACCTTCTCTTCTCGTTTCTTATTTATCTGTTTCTTCCTTTTTGTTCTTCTTCTTCTTCCTCTTTTTTTTTTCTTCCCTTCCTCTGCTTTCTTTTCCCCTTTCTTCAACTCTTTTTTACTGTGAGATAATATTGAAACGTTTCTCACTGGATGGAAACGCGTTTCTCTCATGTCAGGAGCGCGCTCCCATCACGTATCTCAGCGAGGAGCGCAAAACCGCGTTTCTCAGTGAGATTCGTGAGGTGGTCGGACGTTCCTGGCTACTAAGCATAAAATATTGATTATCATGCATAATTATAAGATTGATTCTACACTATTATCATTATCTAATCACAACCCAAACATTATAAAGATATTATAATCAATCTAAAGGGTTTACCTTTATTAGTTATACTAGTTTTCATCATCTCCATCTTTGATAAATTAATTCCATTAACACCATCAATTGTGTATCATCATCATTTTCTCATCAAGACTACCATTAATTATTAGCTTCATCAACTCTCTTCTTTTTTATTTCCCTTCCAAAGATTATGTGTCTGATTATCCTTGAAGTGTCATTGCTCCTTCAATCCTAGTACTTCGTCGAGCTCCACATAATCAAGTTCCATAAACACAAATAATTATCAACAATCTCTCTATTTCTCTTTTTATTTACTTGGTCTTCTATGCACGAACCTATATATATTCCTACTAAAACTTGTAACAAAACACCACCACCTCTACTACTCTACTGAGTCATCTCCAAGACTCCCAATTCTTAACAGCACCTGCTCTAGTTTAATAGAAAATGGAAGAAGATAAACTTCCAACTTAAACATTTACCAAATTTGCTATATAAAAGGGATCTATTATTTCATGTCTAATAGTCTACTAAGAGATAACCAATTACTAGAGAAAGGTCCAATCAAATAAAGAAGTTCGGTCAACGGTCAAACGGCCAGGCTAGACGGCCAACGGTAAAGTCAACGCCGGTTGACTTTTGTCAAACTTCGACACTCCAAATTTCTGAGTGCAATATCTTCTTCGCCCGGTATCCTATTTGCGCGTTCTTGTAGTCCAACTCGTGTAAATTTTCGAGATCTATCCAACGGTACTAGTTTAATTTTCAAACTATTATTCTATTAATTATTATAATTAATGTTAACATTTGATTAATCGAGTCATTAACGAATAAAACTTCTCTTGACTGATCTAATAGCTTTGACATTCTTACGAGTCCTTACAATCTTATTGTATCGAAATGCATGTGTGAATTAACATTTAATCGGCTGAGCATGATAAGAAGCAACCATAGGAACGTTAGTCTAGACCGTGTGTTTTATGTTGTACTTTTTTGTGTAAAATATATAAGCCATGGTTTGATGTAAGGTATCATTTTTGTTGTTTATAAAAACTGCATAAGGAACCTTCTTTTGTCGTCGGTGTATCGGTATGTCGTATTTTTTGAACTGTAATGTGGTATCAGGTTTAATCTTTAACTACTAGCTGGTCTCATCATATATATATATGCCACCATCTATTATTTAATTTCCAACTGTTGTGACAAGGATGTAAATGTAGATTATTTGTTTTGAATGGTCCCGGGGTTTTGGATTTTTAGGAGGATACTTGAACTGTAGTCACATAGTGGTAGCTATATTAGAAGAACTTGTGGTGTAATGGTTGCACAACTGACTCCATGTCAGAAGATGTGTGTTCGATTCACGTCAGGTTCACTAATTTTAGTACATCAATTTTTGGGATCAACTTTTGTTGTTGACACTAGATTTTGGGTCAACTTTGGTTGTTGACGCCATATTTTGGGATCAACTTTGGTTGTTGACACCATACATAATCTGAACATTTTGTGAATTTTTAATATTGGGATCAACTTTGGTTGTTGACACCATACATAATCTCAACATTATCTGAATTTTTAATATTAGGGATCAACTTCAGTTGGCGATACCATATTATATCCAGTTGCATTTGAAGTTGTTCCTTGTGAAGATGGTGCAAGTTGGTGTGGGTTCTTAAACAGTTTGAAGTTAATTTTTGGTGATGGTCATGCATTGGCTAGCATATCGGAGAGATCCATTGGCTCCTCATCTACCAACATTCCGAAGAAAATCGTGGATGTCGAACTTCTTGTTTATGATTATTTTGAAGTTTTTTTTTTTAATGAATTTGCGATGTTTGTTTTGAACAATCTTTTTGCATATTTTTCGATTATGTTTCTTTGATGTTTACGTTCTTTATATCTTTTTTAAACTTGTTATGATAAATACATTTATCTAAAATGTTTTTTTTATTTTATTATATGTCAGTTTGCAGGCTTCATGTCTAGTTGTTTGTACAGATACTGAACTATTGTTGTTGGTGTCAATTTAGTTTAAGGGGTCAACTTTGGTTGTTTATGCAAGTTATGGGATCAACTTTGTTTGTTGACATAAGTTTACGGGGTCAACTTTGGTTGTTGATGCAAGTTATGGGATCAACTTGGTTTGTTGACACAAGTTTATGTTAACAATGGCGTTCGAGATTCCAGTTACTTTGGTTGTTGGCACTGTTGTTGTGTCAACTTTGGTTGTTGACACAAGTTTATAGGATCAACTTGGGTTGTTGAAACAAGTTTATGGGATCAACTTGGGTTGTTTAAGCCATAATATGATAACAACAACGTTCTAGATTCCAAATAAGAGAGGAGCATCACAAGAAAACTAAATGAAAGTGACAGAAAATTGAACTTAAAATTGGCCAGGTTCAATTAGCAGTACTTATCAAAAGACACTGACTAAAACAACCAAAACCAAACTCCACTCAAATTTAAGGCTGCACATGGTTCGGTTCGGTGCGGTTATAGGTAAAACCGTTGACCTAACCGTGTATGGCGCGGTTATCACAATTGAAACCATAACCGAACTGTTTCGTACTCGGTTCGGTTTTTAACCGCACTGACACTATTCAGTTACGGTTCGGTTCGGTTTTTACACATACCTGCATCTGTACATAAATACATACATATATTCTGAAATTCTTAATAAATTGATACATAATATATCATACTTCATACATTCCATACTTAAAGTCTTAACAAACATAACTATAGTCTTAACTCTTAAGTCTAAAGATTAACCAAAGTCACACCAAAAGATAGCCAAAGTTGAACAGAGCTGATGTCTTAACAAATAACAAGTAGATAACCAAAGTTAAAAAGACTGAAGAGTTGCCAGTAAAAGACTGCAGTCCATCCATTTCTCAAGCCGCCCCTTAATCTTCATTCTTCATCCTTGCCCAAAATGTCTGCAACAAGAATGCCAAGAAGAATAGCAACAAATAAGATAAGACTTGAGAGAATGACTAGTAGAATGTTAACATGGCAAATGCTACAGTTTCAAGTTTCAACTGGGACAATTTTCACACTTCAACCCTAGGTTTTACCCTGAACATACCAGATTATGACATTCGTTTCTACAAATACACACAAACAAACCCTAAGAAAAACCATTAAAAGTAAACAAAGCTCAAAGTTTCACAAGGATACATGAAACTCAACATCAAGCTTTTTAACATCTTTTAAAGGTACATGCTTGGATGAAGATACTCCAGCATATCTAAAACCATATCATACCCACCAGGGCAGACCACACAAACACCAAAATCTATAAACAAAATCAGTAAAGTTGATTTCCATGGTTCCAGTATAAGCAATACCAGATTATGACATTCAACATTTTGCACATTTGTTTCAGTATAAGCAATGCCAGATTATGAAATTCAAAATGTGACTTAATTCTAGTAGATAAAAGAAAATAACATCTCTGACTTATCATACTCAATGTATCCGCCAAAGATAGTTACTACATTCATTCAAATTTTAAGTAAAAAAGAAGAGAAGAGGAGTCATTACCATCTTCAATGCTGGCATGGTCATCTGGTACATAGTCAGATATGAAATCAAGAGAGATTGGTTCATGCAACCAACTTTGCATACACAAAAGTACTTCAACTGTCCAGACAGATAGTGAGCTTCTCCATGGAGTAAGTCAGATATGTTACCCTGCCAAAGGTAAACAAGTTAGTTCTTAATACAAGCACACTTCACACATATTTCTTTAAACAATCAAGTAGTCTCCTTCCTAGTTAATACAAGCAAAGCTGTTATAATTTCAAGCTCATAGTCTCATACCATTCATAATGTCTCAATTTCACAAGCAAAGAGTTGTTACAGATTATTAATCAACAAGCAAAGCAAACAAGCAAAGCACTTGCCATTCATAATTTCTTATATCAATCAACATGACTAAAACAATTTCTCAAACTCATGGATGATGGATCTGAACTAAACATGACTAAAACAATCAACACCCATTAAAAGTCACAAATCAACAAACCCTTTTACTCAATTTCATAATCAACAAATCTTTGTTCAAAACCTCAAACAAACAGAAGATAATCAACAAATCTTTGTCAAAAAATTTACATCAACAAACCCTTTTACTCAATTTCACAATCAACAAATCTTTGTTCAAAACCTCAAACAAACAAAAGATTGAACTCAAACTGAAGATTGAACTCAAATGAAATGAAAGTCGTAGTTACCTATTTGAGTTCTCTAGAAGAATTCCCTATCTTTTAATGAAGAACTCCAACTGCTGCTCCGGCTCCTCAAGGTCTGAGAACATAAAAAAAAAAAAAAAAAAAGAGAGAGAGATAATTATAACCCTAAATCGAAATAAGAATCAACGAAAACCCTAAAAATAAAAAAAACCAAACAAGGAGATGAGGAGAAATCACTTACTGGTTACTAGATCATAGAGGTGGTGGTGCTCTTCAGCTCTTGAGTCTTGAATCTTGATGGAGGTGGTGAATCGGTGATGGAGGTGACTAGAGACTGGAGTGGATGGAGAGACGAGAGGAAATGAAATGAAGAAACTGCTTTGGAGTTTAGGTTTCTAGTTTATATACTCTAGGGTTACTCGAATTTAGACGGCTAGGATTGATTAGAATAGAAATAAATAAAGGGCCCTTATTAATAGGTTAATCGGTGCGGTTATGGGTGAAACCGTTGACCGAACCGTAGATCTAACGGTTATTAAAATGAAAACCGTGACCGACCGTTGGATGATCGGTTCGGTGAGGTTTCGGTTCGGTTGTTGTGGTTTCGGTTCAGCCCTACTCAAATTAGAGGAAAGAAAAAACGACCTCATTGTTTCAATTAGAAACACAAGAGTAAACTGTGACAGTATAAGCTTAAGACAGGCATTATACATAACATATGCCAACGTGTTTAAGAATACAGGATTAAATAGAAACAAAAGAATTGACCACAAAATTGGAATCTATATGTGCTTTCAATAGAGTGGTAACTGAAATAATACCAGGCCAAGCACCCCAAAATATACACAAACTACTGACTGGCCCATGTTAAAATCTAAGTGGAAATGTCAGTTCGTCTCTGGTAGTAAATGAAGTTATCCTGACTTCCGATTATGCAGCAGACCTCTTTGCCGAAATCCTACCATAATCGGTAGTCAAGAGTTCATATAACTACTGAATATAGAGTAGCCCCAAAATGAGATTTTGCCGAAATCCTTTTTTTTTTTTTTTTTAATTTTGGTTGAGCCTATAATCAGTAGTAAATGAAGTTATCATGACTTCCGATTATACAGTAGATCTCTTTGCCAAAATCCTACCATAATCGGTAGTCAAGATAGTTCATATAACTACCGAATATAGAGTAGCCTCAAAATGAGATTTTTCCAAAATCATCTATTTTTTGAATTTTGGTTGAGCCTATAATCGGTAGTAAATGAAGTAAAATCCTTTCCGATTATACAGTGGCTCTCTTTGCTGAAATCCCACCATAATCGGTAGTCAAGATAGTTCATATAACTACCGAATATAGAGTTTCCCCAAAAATGAGATTTTGCAATCGGTAGATTAAAAAAAACTAAACTACCGATTATGAAGGGACATATACGTATTTTCAACCTATTTTGTCTTATTATGTCGCCCCTAATTCTTAGTATTTTCAACCTATTTTGTTTTTTTTATTTATTAAAACTAGAATTAAGTAATTATTTTCATCCAATACTTTTACTACCATAAGAAGAATAATTTCTAAATATCTTGGTTCAAAAGTCACAACCTAGGGTGAGGCAAACAAAACGACTCAACAAAAACTCAAATAACAAGGTTAGCTAAGTTTGGTATAATTCGATCTGAAATAACAAATAAAAATACTGGATCATCTTAATATTCTACAATTAGATTCCTGATAAACATATAAATTAAGAAAAGATGACGCTCAACACCTTATGTTGAATTGCTGAATTTGAGAATAATCGAACCTGCTCTGGTTCCAGATGTTACGGTTCTAAACCTAACCAATTGATAAAAAACACAAAACTTTAACAATAATCAAGAAAAAACCCTTTTGATTTGGGGTAAGCAATCTCAGAGAATAATAAACAGATTGAAAATAAGAATTATATTGCTTGAATATCTCTCACAAACTCAAGTACTAGTATTTATAGTTAATCTAACTTGCATATCAGCAATCTGTGCTAATTAGGAAACTAACTCAAGCTAATTATAGCATAAAGTAAATAAAGAAACTGATCTAAATAAAGAAACAGGTCTTGTGGTGGAGTTGGCATCGCAACAATGCATGAATTACATACTTAAAACAGGCTTCGGATCTCCTATCCCCTATTTCCCTATACCCTCATGTCCCGCCAATTATGCGTCGTTTGTTTTTCCTCTAATTATATGATTTGATTTATTTGAGTAAAATTAGTCGAAAAAATACAAGATATAATTACTTTCCTTAATTGGCGTGAATCGAAAAGTTTGAGAATGATGAACTTCAAGACATAAAAAATAACAAATAAAACAAATATATAAGGAGGGAGATGTAGGTTAGGCTTTTGGTTCGAACCTGGTTTCATGCCGCTAAAAGAAATTGATTGTATATTTTCGGATGTTCTTTCTCTTTTTAACCATCTTATTTAACTACAAATTAAGGGAGATAATATGTGCCAGATGTCACCACGTAATTGTAGGGACACAAGAGTATAGGAAATGAAAGGACAGCGGATCCGGATCCCTTAAAACATGTTAATCGGGACGACCGAAGGGAGTCCCTTCTATAATGTCACTATGGGGTCTAAAAATGCATTGCTTGCAACGCTTTTTTTTTTAATTTTTAATCGATTCAATTGAATGGGTATTAGTCATTTTTTCTCGAAATTGAGCCAACAATTGAAGAGTTATCGTCCCCGACTATGGTTAGGAGCGATGAAAAAGAATGGAAGTCGACCCAATTGACGGCTAATACGGCATGAAAATGTTCAAAAAACCGTCACCTAAACTTTTAATCTTGATCGTTGATTGCCAACAAAATTTAGCCATCAGATCTTAAATTGTTACAAAATGTGTTAAACAATTGTTTACAATATAAGTGTTACAAAAATATAACGCTTATAAATATTATAAAATCACTATTATAGATATTGTTTCAAAAGCTGTTACAAATTGAGTCGTAAAAACAACCCCTACTTTGGTCGTGCCAACACTGCTGAAGCAGTCATCTATTTTAAGTACTTATCGCGTAAGCTCAAGAATATTGCTGGACGTTAATGTCTTTTGATTTCTCTCCATTAAAGTAACAAAAAAGCTTAACGAACCGGGGTGAGAGAAAACGAAGGTGGACCCCACATCTTTTTTAACCGGCCCCTGTTAACTCTCCCCGGGGCCCACCAAACTGTGAGGGCTCGGTTTTGGGGGAGTTTTTCCCCCGGTTCGTGTAGCAACGTTGTTAAAGTAAAACCTGAAGACATACGTGGCAATCTCTAATGGATAATCTTATCCTATGTAATATGTATTAGCTCCTAATCCAATTACGTTAACACACTATTCTATACCATACGAGTCTTTTCCCGCGCCATTTATAACGGAGTTTCGAGAAAAAACAAAAAAGAGGCACCAGCCGTAACGTCAGACACTGAGCGACTTCGATCTACTAGTGACTGAGCGAGAGAGTCTCAGGGTTTGAGTAAGGATGGAAGATCTAAGTCCATTAGAAGTTCGATTCCTTCAACTCTGCAAGGTACAGATTTACACTTCTGTTTAGAGTTCTTTTGCATTTTTTTTCTGATTTTAATTCTCTGATTTTATTTTGCAGTCATTACCATCGTTTGATGAAATTTTTTATACACAATCTATGGATTTACTCAAGGAGATAAGGAAAATCATTTATTACCGGATACTTCTTCATCTATTGGAGGTGGAGAGGTACATTCATCTTTCAATTTCTCATTAGTATTAAAAAAAATTAATCGATTATTCAAGTTTGAAGAGATTTGATTGATTTCTTTGGACTAGGGAGAGGAATTGGAAATGTTTTGGTTTGCGTTTATCTTGTATTGGGTAAGAAGATTGAGTGAAGGATACAGTGGGAAAGCTAATGGAGTGAGTTTGTGTCAGATATTGAGGGCGACTAAGTTAACGTATTTCCTACTACTACTATTACTCTCTTTTGTTTGAATTATTGTGCTGGGAATTTTGGATTAGGGTTATTTTAATGCTTTCACAGGATTGTGGAATTTTTTAAAGAGATGCCACAGTTTAATTTGAGGGCTGGTTCAGTTTTGGAGAAATTGTATGGTGAAGATTGGGAGAAGAAACTCGAGGTAGTGTTGTATTCTGAACAAGATGTTTTATGTTTGTGGAAATGTTGCTTTTGAGATATTTGGAGATGTTATTTATAATGGGTTTTGTTTGTTTGGAACTAGGCAAAAGAATTGCAAACGAATTTTGTGCACTTGAGCCTTCTAAGCAAGTGAGTATTATTGTGTAATGTCTTGTGCTTATGGCCAGTTTGACCAGCTATGCTTGCATTGCTACAATTTGTTCATCTGCTCGAAGCCAATGCATATCTTGTTATACATTCTATAGGAATCAATTAGTTCATTTTCAACTATTTTGTGTCATGGGATATCCTTGAAAAGCTAAGCAATTTTCATTCTTTTTGCTCACCGAAAAACTAACAGTTCATGTGCCTGTTTTATTGCTTTGAAAACTGGGCAAATTTTGAAGTTAATTCCTTGGTTGACCGACTTGTTTCTCCTGGTATGTAGGTACTACAAACGTGTTTATGGGGAGTTCTTTTTGTCAAGTTCTGCCGATGAGGATAAAAAGAATGCAAGTGCCAGCATTAAGGGAAATATGTCAAAATACCAACGGTTTGGATGGTTGCTCTTTTTGGCCCTGCGTGTTCATGCATTCAGCCGTTTTAAGGACCTGGTGGCTTGCACAAATGGGTTGGTTTCGATATTGGTTAGTTAAAAGGATAATCATTATACTTTTCAGTACATCACCTGCACTTATTTGTTATGAGTTTTATGAATTCTTGAATTTTACAAGTTTTCAGATTTTTAGCTGTCATGAAAAGAAAAAAGATTCTGTGTGCATAATAAGTTTTGAAATTTCTGACAGGCTATTATGATTCTACATGTTCCCCCATGCCTCAGAAACTTCTCTATCCATGACTCAAAACTGTTTGGTATAGAACTGTCTTGAAACTAGTCTGGTTCTGGTCTTTGAATTGTGTATGCAGTCTGTAACATGGTGCTGTTGCTTTGATTGTCCTTTCAGTCAGAAGAGGCAACAAGGGCGTGGATCTTATTAAGTCTCTTTGCAACAAGTATGACACGTCGGAAGATGAGTTGAGGAAAACAATGGACAAAACCAATAATTTAATTGTCCAAATCCTAAAAAAGAAACCCTGTTTGCTATCGGAGTGTAAAACAAAACATCTAGAAGGCATTGACACAGGTTAGTTCGACATTTTTTATTCCCCTTTTCATCCTTCTTATCGAATCTATTGCTTAAGGGTTAACCTTGTAAACTATTTCCACTCATGTTATTATAAATCAAAATGCAGATGGATTGACCTATTTTGAAAATTTAATGGAGGATTCATCATCGTTATGCACAAGTTTAGATACCTTAGAGAAGGACTATGATGATGCATTACGTAATAAGGGTGAACTGGATGAGAGAGTGTTTGTTAACGACGAGGAAAACTTACTTGGTTCAGGAGGTCTGTCTGGGGGTTCAGTTAATATTTCTGGGGCCAAGGTAGGTTGTCGAAGCTAAATTATGAATACCCGCAGTTTCCTAATAATATTTTATCCTTTTGTTTCAACTGATTGTGGATTTTCATTTGTGCAGCGCAAGTTCGATGCAACGGCCTCTCCTGCAAAGACGGCTGCCAGCCCACTATCCCCTCCTACTGCATCGCCAATAAATTGTAATTTTCTTGGTGACAATGTGGGGGCTGCAACTCCCGTAAGCACAGCAATGGCAACTGCTAAATGGCTCCGAACTGTTATTTCTCCACTTCCTTCAGAACCCTCATCAGAACTGGAGCAGATTCTTTCTTCGGCTGGCAAGGAGGTGTTTAATCATTTTATTCGTAGGGCCCACATAATATTGAGGGCTATATTTCCAGGGAACACTTCTGATAATACACAGAGTGCAAACGTGATGGACAGTGTATGGGCTGAGGAGAGAAGAGTGGAAGCTCTCAAGTTATACTACAGGGTGTTGGAAGCTATGTGTAGGGTGGAAGCTCAAATATTGCATGTCAGCAACTTGAGCTCTCTGTTAACAAATGAGAGGTTCCATCGGTGCATGCTTGCTTGTTCAGCAGAATTGGTTTTAGCTACCCACAAGACTGTAATAATGTTGTTTCCCGCAGTCTTGGAGCGAACTGGCATCACTGCTTTTGATTTGAGCAAGGTGATTGAAAGTTTCGTTAGAAATGAAGAAACCCTTCCACGAGAGTTGAGGCGTCATCTAAACTCTTTGGAAGAAAGGCTGCTTGAGAGTATAGTATGGGAAAAGGGATCCTCACTGTACAACTCGTTGATTGTTGCAAGGCCTGCGTTTTCTTCGAAAGTAAACTATTTTGGATTATTAGCTGATCCTGTCCCATCACTGGATACAGTTGCCGCACATAATAACATTTCCTGCAGAGGCTTGCCACCCCTATCTTTTTTGCACAAGCATCATATATCACAAGGTAAAGATTATTAGATTAATTTGGCACTAGATTCTTGCAAGCTGTTCCTGCACTATTATAGGCCATTAAATTGGAAAAGATTCCCGAGCCCAGCCGTAGTTGAATTTTTTTTCTAACTAAAAGTTTCTTTTTGTGAACACGTTTATAAGAATCCAAGAACTTCTCTGTGGGTTTTCAGCCAAATATTGAATTTATTCCAATCTTCTGCTACGTCAAATTATTTCAGGTCAGAGCAGAGATATCCAATCTCCCAAGAGAATATGTGGTGATCACCTCAATCTATCTACGTCACCAGTAAAGGATCCTAAATTGGCCTTCAAGAGTCCCAAATTAAATTTATCGCCACTTCCTTTACAATCTGCTTTTGCCAGGTATTGGAAGTGTATCTCTTTGATACATCGTGCATCTTATAGTCGTCTACTCTTAGCATATCTAACGTTGCTGCAATCTTTGTTTATATATAAAAATCGTGATATGCGTTCTGTGTGGGCATATTTGCAGCCCAACCCACCCAAATCTAGGAGGGGGTGTAGCATGTGCTGAAATGGCGATCAATGTTTTCTTTAACAAGGTATTGCTTGTAACAGTATTACTGTTTGAAGTATCGGGATCTTCCTTTCTTTCATTTTTTCTCTTCTTTTATTCCTGTGTTTGCCTCTTGGCAGCTAACTTAGATCCATTTTCCCTTAGATCAGGTTGGGCAGATACTTCATTTGTTAGATTGTACATAACTGTTTTATCCCATATTTACACTTTGAGATCTCATTGGCCTGCTCAGATTGTTAAATTAGCTGCTGTAAGAATCAATGGGTTGGTTAAAAGTCTCCAACTGTCTCAGCAGATAAGAGAGACCGTTCAGTGTCTCCTACAACAAATCCTTAGTAGGCGGACTGAACTGTTTTTTCGTCGGCATATTGACCAGATCATCCTCTGCTGCTTCTATGGAGTTGGAAAGGTATGACCATGAACATTCTAATCTTAAGACTTATCTTTCATCATATTCTCATTTTCTCTTACTAAGGTCTCCTGCTCGGCTTTCAGATTTCTCAGTTAAGCTTGACATTTAAGGAAATCATTCATGCATACAGAAAGCAACCACAATGTAAACCTCAAATTTTCCGACATGTATTTATTGACTGGTCATCTTCACACCAGAATGGGGTATCTATCCTACTTACTTCCTTTGGAATTTTTACTTTTGCCTATTTTTCTAGAATCTCTAATTTTGTGTTTGATCTGAGTACAGAAAACAGGTCAAGAGCATGTTGATATTATTTCCTTTTACAATGAAATTTTTGTTCCATCTGTAAAGTCTCTGCTGGTGGCAGTCCATTCTGCCAGTGCAACTTCTAAAGCCAAGCAGCTCCCAGAACCAAACCATAACATTGATGGTATGCGCTGTTGGTTCTTTGCCAGTTTATAATTCCTCCATCAGTGTTTGTGTAATTGTGTTCCCCGGTGAAGGAAAGTTGATGCAGTTTTTTATTTTTCCAAGGAACTGGCAAATGCCCTGGATCACCTAGGCCACCGCCATTTCCAAGTCTCCCTGATTTATCTCCAAAGAAATTATCTCCAGCACATAATGTCTATGTCTCTCCCTTGCGCTCGTCCAAGGTACGCTCATACTTTTATTATCTTGCAATAGTTTATGTAAGCTCTCTTGGCTTCTCATTTAATTCATTGATTTAAGATGGTCAATTTTCTGCACACCGACTTGACCTCAGTTCTATAACAGCATCTGAGCTATTTTGGTGGTGTTATGAACTTGTAAACAGATTTCTTTTGTTGAATGTAGAATGCTTCATTTAACTTCATCCAATATATGCTATCTCATAAGGAGGCTAGTTCATCAATGAAGACCAATTTCGTTGATGCGGATATTTTGAGAATCACAAGTCAGAAAGATCTTGAATGAAGGAAAACTAATCTGCTTCGCCTAGGAAGAAATGACAATGGAATTTTGTTTTTTGTTTTTAAGGGAAAATTAGTTGAAGTCTGGTACAAGGGTATATTATAATCTTGCCCATACCTGACAGTCGTGTAGTCCTCATTTTGTGAATGACTTTTGTATACAGGTGGATGCTTTGATCACGCTACCATCTAGAAGCTACTATGCATGTGTTGGAGAAAGCACTCGTGCTTATCAAAGCCCTTCCAAAGACCTAACTGCCATAAATAACCACTTAAATGGGTAAACCATTCTATCTAAAGCTGGATAGCTTTCAAGTTTTGTAAGTGCATAGTGTATGGTGAACATGATTGCTTTGTTTTCAATTTTGTTTTTTCCAGCAAGGTCAACACAAAGCTGGACTTTGATAATATTGCCATAGTAAGCGACTCTCTCGTTTTGAGCAGTCTTCATGGTGAGAGTGACAGTGATATCTCTGCTTCCATTACAACTGCTGTTGCTACTACTTCTAATTCCCTGTTGGATTCTAAGCAGTCGAATAACACCTCAGACTAACTAATTATCTGAGGTATGTTTCCTTTTGTATACAAGCCATAATTTATCTCTTTTGGGTTGTTCCTGGTTACTTCTGTAAATTTTGAATTTCTGGGCTACTGTAAAAAGTAACATTGTCAACAACAGTAAAAACAGAGTAATAGTGAAAAATATGAAATATATTCCTGATTCGATAGAAACTCAAACTGATCGATTGATCTGATTCCAGGCAAGATTATAAACACATCATCATCAACCGTGACCCATAGAGAAAACACGACCCCTATAAAAAAAAGAGAAAAAGGATGCAATGTTTTTAAAAGAAGTAAGCTGAAGATCCCAATTCGAAACCATCGGCGACTCCTGGGAATGCATCTGAAACAGACGGCATTCTGCCAAACATGGGGCTATGCACATACTCTCCTGTGTCAAAACCCAAACAAGACCCACTTGACACCGTTTCAAATCCACTTGTAGTCTGTTCTGGATACCCAAAATTGTAACTGGTGTCAGATGACCAAATCCCCTGAGCCATATCGTAAGCAGAAGAATTGTTTGTACAACCAAAAGAACCTGAAATGTCAGAGGTTGGCAAAGGAGGAAGGTCTGTTGCGTCATAGTAGTACTGATTAGAGGAGTTGTAAGACGAACCAAAACTACCACCACAATCAACTGCAGTAGCAGTCATTTGCTGTTGCTGCTGAGAGGAAGATGACGCCGAAATCCATGAATCTCCAGCAGAATATCCACCGGAAAAGTTGCACAAATTGGCATGAGAATTGGAGTCATCTTTCTGTTGTTGGGATGGTGGAATTTGATAGAGAGATTTAGAAGATTTGTTGTTATCAGCATTGACTGCGGTTTGATCATCAGGGGAAATGATAGAAGTGACAGAAGAGCCAGGTGGCATGTCGGAATAGACGAAATTGGTTCGAGCTCGAGAACCTCTCATGGACCGAGCAGCTCTGTCGTAGGCCAAGGCAGCTTCTTCTGCAGTATCAAACGTTCCAAGCCAATGCCTCTCTTTAGTTGACGGGTCTCTAATTTCTGCTGCATATCTTCCCCATGGCCTTCTCCTTACTCCTAGAAACTTCCCTCCACTCCCTGCTTCTTGTTGCTGGGGTGTTGTTTGTTGTTTTTTCTTGGTCTTCTTTTCTTGCGACGAAGACGACGATTTCGTTTTCGACTTGAGAAAATCCATGAGAAGAGAAACCAGTGATGAATTTCAGTATACTCTAAATAGCTGAACGAGTCAAGGAGACAATGATAAAAGAGTAGGAAATGTGTATTTTCTTTGCTGAATGTTGGGTGTTTAAATAAGAGAAAAACTTTGCTGCCAAAGTATGCAGTTTTACCCAGAATGCCCACGACATCTCCATAATATCCTCTTGTATCCCTTGATGAGTGAGAATCAATTAGTGTGATTTAAAAAGGGTTAAGGTTAGATTGGAAATGTTGTTTCTAGATAAGTGGAACGTTAATGAAGATGATTAGCATGTTCTGCAGTTGGATATACTGAAATTATTAATATGATTTATGTGTTAATCTGTTGTCGTACATAGTCGTCCAGATGTTCCCTTACATGTGATTAAGGCTTAATTAATCCGTCTGATGATTATACTTGGTATTGGGGCTTAATAATGTTCATTCCTTTAAGAGATCAAATTATGTTGTTTGTTAATCTTTAATAAAGAAAAAAGAAAACACTTTGTATGGGCGTGCATGTACTTTTCGGTTCGTTCATTTTAGTATTCGGAGAGCCAATTGAAAGAAGAATTATACCCCTTTTATTTTGGACTGTGGCCGGGGTTGTTGCTTAATTGTAATGTTTATGAATAATCAAGGGAGTTTACATTTGTTTGATTTATGGGCGTCGGCATATGCATCCCCCTTAAACGTACTCAATGTCGGAGTATCTAATAATCTGCAATGAACTCCTAAAAAAAAATGATACGGTATTGAAGTATGATAATTGTGATAAGCGAATCTAATCAAACAAAGCTATTATCACTACAAAATCCATCCTATGTAAATACCTTAGCTAAATGGTTTGCCAAAATTACCGTTTGATGGCAAGATTTGTTAAATTTTATTTATATCTCTATTTACCGAATATATTGTGTGAATATATGCTTTAATGTAAATATAATGACCATGTTTAAGAGCATGAAATAAAACAGGAGTAAAAAGACATTCGGTGGGTTTGAAGTTTGAACCATGTATAAAAAAAGTTAAAAACAAATTGAGCATGATTAATCAATTGTAAGATTAAAGGGGGTTAGAATTAGATCATGTTACTCGGACCTAACTCATACTATAAACAATAAGCTACGCCTTTTGATCCATTAGTTTATGCATATATAACTAGGTCAGCCATGTGCTCCCAACATAACCCCAAATTCATCATCATCAATCAATTATATTAGAGAGTGCATACCAACTTTACCACCTTTTCAAATTAACTAAAACTTTTCATCAATCGGAAACAAAAGAGAATAGCATTAAACGTTTTAGCGCCATTTAGTCACAGTAAAAGGGCTGATTGCTATGATCCATCATTCCATTTCCATCACCTTCCTACATTCTCATTTTATAAACATCCTGACCAGACAAGAAGAGGCCAAATTTGGGGAATGCTTCCACAGTAACTCAACCCTTCGTGCCAGCATATATTCATCTTGATCCACATTGGAAAACGCAAGGTTGTGTACACCCTTACCTCGAGCTCGTTAAAAGGACTAGCTAGCTAACGAGAAACAAACCCATGTCCAAGTGGAATATATTTTGGATTTTTATTGTGAAAGAAAGTTAACACATTACTAGCTAACTTGTTTTATGTTGTTTCGGACTCCAACCAAATCCTGGTTTTGTGTGCAATTATTGTGACATGTTTTTTCCTCACTACCTCACACACCACTAGTTCAATGCAGTCTTAGTCAATTGATTCTCTTCCAAAGTTTCCTCATTTGTTGTTTCTCCCCATGACTTCCGACTTTCGTACGTGGATTTTTATTATCCGAGAACTATCATTCAATCTTAATCTAGAAATTGCTTGGAAAAAAAAATTAATCTAGAAAATTGAATTTTAATTTATTTATTGGGAAAAATATCGCTTGGTCTTTTTTTTTTAGTTGGTCCCAATTCATTTTGGTCCTTTCAGAAATCATCTTTACCATTTGGTTCGTAGTTATTTAAAATATTAAATGGACCTAAGTACTCTTCCGTGTTAATTCTTACTTATTTTTTGTAGCAGTTCATTCTGTCTGATGAACTCCAGAGTTCATTCCTTCAAATGAACACCTAATAAAAACCAAATTAAATTTCCTACTTATTTTTTGTAACAATTCATTATGTCTGATGGATTCCGGAGTTCATTCCTTCAAATGAACTCCTAATAAAACTAAACTAAATTTCCTACTTATTTTTTGTGCGCAGTTTATTCTGTCTGATGAACACCTAGTAATTCAACACGAGTTCATTCTTTACATGAACACCTACTAAAAAACAGAATTCATCTTCAACACGAGTTCATTCTTTACATGAGCACCTAGTAAATCAAGATCTAAAAACATATTTCATTTTTTACATGAACCCAAATCTTCAACACCAACAGAGGAAGAAGAAACAAATTTCATTCCAGAAATGAACTTCGTCATCTTCATCTTCTTCAACAGCAGCAACAACAACTCATCTTCATCATCTCCATCATCATCAGCAACAACATACGAAAAAATATCAAAATCTTCATCACAAACAAGAGTTCATTCCATAAATGAACTTTGTCATCTTCATCTTCTTCATCAGCAACATCAACTCATCTTCATCATCTTCATCGTCTCCATCATCATCAACAACAACAAAGACGAAAAAACATCAAAATCTTCATCACAAACCAGAGTTCATTCCAGAAATGAACTTCGTCATCTTCATCTTCTTCATCAGCAGAAAATCATCTTCATCATCTTCATTGTCTCCATCATCATCAGCAACAACAGACCAAAAAACATTAAAATCTTCATCACAAACCAGAGTTCATTCCAAAAATGAACTTCGTCATCTTCATCTTCTTCATCAGCAGAAGCAACTCATCTTCATCGTCTTCAACAACAACACAAACAACAACAGCAGCAGATCCAAAAATCAAGAACAGAAGATCCAAAGTGATGATGAAGAAAAAGAAAAAGATGAAGAAATCAAAGGATTTCAAGGTTTTTTTGTAGATCCGAAACTAACCCAAGCATATGAAGATGATAAAGGTTCATCATCATCATAAATAGCAGCAAAGTCTTTAACATCATCATCTTCATCATCAAAACAGCAGCAAACATAAAAAAAAAAATAACGCAAAACTTCATTGTATTCATCATCATCATCATCGTTTATCTTCTTCATCACTAGCAGAGAAAAAAATGGAGAGAAGAGAGAATCGTTCATCTTCATCTTCTTCATCACTAGCAGGAAAAAAATCAAAAAAATGAGAGAAAATAGATCTGAAAACAGGAAGAAAGAGAAAGTAAATCTGAAAATAAGATATTTTCTAGGGTTTTTTCTTCTATATATGTGGTCCCAAAAGGATATTTCTGTCACCACACAATGACAATTACATCATCCATGACGTCATCATAGGACCAAACCGTAAAATATGTTTTGAAAATGGACCAAACAGACAGTTGACTCAGTCAACTGGACCAAACTCTCTCTAATATATTATTTTTAGGACCTATTGGTATTTCCTACTTATTTATTTTTGTAAATAAAACTAGAATAAGGCTCACGTTGTATCATGAGCAGAGCCATCGAATACCGGGAGATTTGAGCCTCTCCTCCTAATATCAGATTTATCTACTAATAGTTTGTGATTAATACGTGAAGGGGGAGTTAGATCCCAATCTAAAATGCCGGGATTTTTTTTTTAGCTTCTTTCGCTAAAGTGCTACGTCGTCATCCGTTCTGGGTACAAAACAAAATCCTAAGGAGTTTCCACAATGTCTTGCTCTTTTGTCTGCTTTCTCTAAGATATATTGTTCCAAGAGATATCAGCTGGATTGCCATTTAGATTTTTGATTAAGCTTTCACAATAATTTTCGATGCTAAATATGTTGAAATTTATTTTTGCTTCCCATGCTGCTGCTTGCAATAAACCTATTGCCTTTGCTTCTTGTGGATATGAACGAGCTAAAAGTCCTGCTCTTCCTCATACAAAAGTACCCGAATCATCTCGAAGAATTTGTGTAAAATCACATGGAAGAGGGTTAGATATCCATGTTGCATCCACATTTATTTTTAGGTTATGTCTATCCAGATCTAACCATGGGATGAGTTGGTTTATAACTCATTTTCTACTATTTTTACTAATAGTTTTATTTTCCTTGACCAGTAGTTTAAATGTCTTTGAACTTCTATAATTAATTGTTGAGGAGTTTGAGATGACCCTTGAAAGGTTTTATTACATCTTGCTTTTCATATGAACCACATCTTAGTTGAAACTAGTTCTAAGAATATTACATCATTTGGGAATTTGAAGAAATCCTTACTGTTAGAGCGTCGCTCGGTCGTACTCACAAGTTTTACTATCCCAAGCTTGTTGTCAATATTAGTTGCACAAAACTATATCTTGATTTCTAGTCAAATAAAGCCAAGTCTCGGACTAGGTATAAAAGTTGATAGTTGAGTATAAGACATCACTGAATAACCCTCGAAGACTGAATATCGACGAAGACATTTGGAGAACTTCATGAACAAAAGGATATATGAAGACTGAACCATTCTATTTACTCACATGTATCACCATTCTATATTTATAAAACTATGTCAAATGACTTCTAGTGGACTTAATGTGGCGAAGAAGAAATTTCGAGTCAAGCTAGTCTTGTTAAACATCTCGAAATATGATTTAAGCAATGGATGTTCATTGGTCCTTGGAAATCTTAGTTCGAAATAATTAATTGTTTAAGAACAATTTTTTTTTGTTATATGAATCATTTGAAAATTTCCCAAGCAATGTATCTATATATATGGAAAATGAGAATTTTTCAACATCAAAAGAGAGTTTATCAGAACTACTGAAATTTGGACTCAGGGTAGGTTGGAGAACCATCTTGCAAACCATGGATATCTGAAGTTCCAGAATATAAGTAGATTCACGAATCCAGTTTAAGAATTTTGGTGGTCTGAATTTATGAAATAGCTAACGATTCACGAACCGTAGACATCTGAGTTCGGAATAGCAGGATATTTCGCAAACCGTAGTGTCCTGAATTTACGAACTGGCTAATAGTTCACAAACCATTTCACAAACCATAAATACATATTAACAGATGCACAAAGACTATTTTAATTTATAAATATGTTTAGCATTTCTATGACTCTCATAAACACCTCTAAGACATCTTTGATCACTAAAACAACTTGTGTACGTGCATCATGATGTTTTAAGTGTTGAAATGAACATAATATTGCTTACAAGTTCGAAAGACATATTTTCCAAGAACTACCATTGTACACGGTTCTGGTAGCCAGACCATATTGTACATTCTTATATGTGATTTCAAGACAAACTTCTCACATGCGTACTTGAAACCCTAACTAAAGTTTCATCTAAATAGAGAAAGTGTTTTCTTGAATCTCAAGTTATTATAGCTTGAATTCTAAGCAACCCTCAGTCATGAAAATCTATAAATAGATAGACTCATTTAACTATAAAATTCGATCCCTAACACTTTTATGTCCAAATTTATTGCAAAAGTCGTCCTCTATTGACCTAGGTTTACTTTGGGAAACATAATTAGGTCTACGGCTAAAAGATTTCACTTATGGATTCGTAAAGCCAGGTCCGACTATCTTTACCTTGATAAATCGTATATCCTGATCTTGTTCTTTTTGTTATCGAGTTTCAGTAGTCTCTTTCAGGAACAAGATTGACAGAAATCGCAAAATTCTCTTCGTCTCAGATTTTGTGATTTCTCAAGATAGATATCTGAAAACTATTCTTAATTGATTAGTTCATGATTTTTCTCGAGAGGTGGTTAGTAATCCAAGCTTTTCAGTTAACTGAGTGTAAGTGTTTTAGATTTGTGAGGTTTGTTATCTTTGTCTATTGCAAACAGATTTCCAAGCCTTGATCTATCGGATCTAAAGGGAAATCAAATATGTTTATCTGTTAGAGGCAAATTAGTATCAAAATTCTTCACTTAAGCTGAAGAAACTCTTAGGATGTACATGATGTCAGCTAAGAGAATCAATTGTGTAGAGCCTAGTGAGTTTTAAGATGCGTAAGGAGCACGACTGCAACTAAATTGTTTGGAGGGTGAATTTAGTCTGAAGTATGATAGTAGGCTAGTTTTTGTAACGGCTTGATATAGTTCATTGTTCAAATATGGACAAGATCCCGGGATTTTTCTGCAGTTGCGGTTTCCTTGTTAACAAAATTTCTGGTGTCTTGTTTGTTTTTCTTTTTCGCATAATATTGTTTATCTTTATAATAGGAATAGCACATGTAGTATGTAATCAATTATAGGAGATACGACCCATTCTTGTAGAATTCTTATCTTGAAAGATAAATAACAAGTTTCTTACTTGGAAGAATTCCGATTTGATTATTTAGATACGGCTAGATTGATCTTGGATATTGATTTTTGAGATCGTCCAAGTATTATTTTAAACAATCAGGTTCACGGGATCTATTGTATAGACTTTCTGATTATGAAGAGTGAACAAGTGAGGGTATAACAACCACACCCAATAATTCATTTGGCAATCTGTATGGACTAATTCCAATATTATTCCGAGAGCACTAGCTTATAAAGCGAGCTCAACCAAGAAATATATCAAAAGTTATATCTCTTTTTCTCAAATCAATCAACAAATCAAACAAATATAAATCTATGATCCTGATTGATATGAGAAATACTTGAACGGTACCAAAGACCAATGCCCAAGGTTCAATCAATTTATATCCAACAAACAAAGGTAGAATTTACCAATTATTGAACTACGCACAACCTGTGATATTTCAATTATATAAACAAATAAAATGCGGAAAAGAAATAACACAGACACTAGAAGTTTTGTAAATGAGGAAACTGAAAATGCAGAAAAACCCATAACCTAGTACAGATTGAACACCACACTGTATTAAGATGCTACAGATACTAGCCTACTACAAGTTAACTTCAGACTGTAATGTAGTTGAGACCTAACTAAGTCTCACACCGATTAAGGTACAGTCGCGTTCCTTACGTATCTAGATCCACCCTAGATTCTGCGCACCTGATTCCCTTAGCTGATCTGACCCACAACTAAGGGTTTCTACGACCCAAAGTCGGAGACTTATAAACAAATATGTCTCCCACAGATAAGTCTATTCTGATAGATAAATTTGTCTCCCACAGAAATACCTACGAAGTTTTGTTCCCGAAGAGAAGCCTAGAAATATCAATTACCTCACAATAACTTAACTATATGGTAGTAGAAGAAGTTATTGCGGAACCGCAAAGTCTAAGATGACGAACTTTGTGATTAATTTTTATATCTTACCTATCGGAGATAAATCTCGAGAAAATCTTAAAGAAGATATTACTCAACACGATAGAACAAGTAAGATCAAAATATGCAACTATAGAGAAAATAGTTGGATCTGGCTTCACCAATCCCATATGAAGTCTTCAAGTCGTTAACCTAATATGGTTTTGGGAAAAACCTAGGTTAAAAGAGAATCAACTCTAATACACAACTAGGACACAGGAAAGTGCCTAGATTAGGTTTTCTAGTTGCTAGAGTTCTCCCTTATATAGTCTTTCAAATCAGAGTTGCTTAAAATCAAAGCTAAGATAGCTTAGTAACAAAGCATTCAATATTCACCGTTAAATGAAAACCTGATTTAAGATTCAAGATAAGTCTGCTTAATAATAAAGCAATTAATATCCACCATTAGATGGTATTAGCTTGTTACCCACAAACGAAATATACCTTCATTTAGATATGGGTAACCGTACCTAAACGTGTATATTGAGTTAGCTTAATAACAGTTAACCGAAGTTAGCGATATGAACACTTTTGTCTTAACCACAATCATCTAACACTTCTAGATCAAATGTGATGGTCAATCAATCATGAAAGATAATCAAATGAATCTAATTGTGTTCCACATAGAGCTGTTCAATTATTCAAAATCTCATAAAAATATATATGAACAAATTGAAACAAAATCGGATTGATTCGTAATCGTACAAAATTCTTATACAAGAACCAATTCATGAAAATTAAGCCACAATTTGCAAAGATTGCATTCCTTAATTCATAAATATATTTGTTCATGAGTATGAAAAACATACTTAACTGATTTTAGAACTTGAACATTGTGTTTGCAAACCAGGTACGCGAACAACAGCTTCGGACTTTAGCCTTGTCCAACCGTTCGCATACTAGGTACGCGACCAGCAATCCCGAACCCAACTCAGGTAGAACCGTTCGCATACTAGGTACGCAAACAAGGTTCCCGGACCTTAACAGTTAAAACCGTTTGCATAATGGGTACGCAAACAAGGTTCCCGGACCTGAATCACTATAAAACAGTTCGCATACTAGGTATGCATACCGTGTTGTATCCGGACATGGTCAATTGTTCTAAACTCCCATTTCATTTATTGAAACATCCTTAGAATTTGACAATAACTGTCTCACACAACCTAGTATCTTCAAGTAATTTTTAAGTGATCGAATGATCGATACAGAACTTTCCAAGTCGACATTAAATGATTGTCTCACACAAATCATGTAAGATGTTTCAACGCAATTTCCACATGATCATCTTTTGACTTAATATTTAGTTTCCAACAAATAAATTGTTTCCAACTAAACTCGTCAAGAATAATGATGAACATAGTTAAAGCAAAAAGCTTCCAACACATATTTCGAGAAATAGATAAGCTAGATAAACTCATCTCGAAATATCAAATATGTATAATATAATAAAAGTCTATATAGCTATACGAATTAGTCTCATTAGGAGATATTATATAATAGACTTATGAGTGATAGATAAGTTTTAGTATCCACATACCTTTTGTTGATGAAGTTCCTCCAAGCTCCCCTCAGTAGATATTCGTCTTCAATCGATGAACGCCGTGAAGTCTAAAGCTCAACTACACATTATATCTTAATCCGAGACATAGTAATAAGTAGACTAGAAATCAAGACTATAGTTTTGATCAACTAAACTTGAAAAACAATCTTGAGATAGCAATGCTTGCGAGTTCGACCGAGCAATGCTCTAACAATCTCCCCCTTTGTTAATTTTAGTGACAAAACTATCAATACATATGGATTAAGAATTAAATAAACTTTGTAGCTTCTCATCCATCATGCTTGATTTCCTTGTCTCTTCAACATTCCTTGAATTCTTCGCTACTCCAAATACTCCAGCGGTTCTGAACGTGCTCAACTTAGCATCATTGTTGTTGAATATCCGTATCCATAACAATAATCCACAAGTTATTTTCGTATTATTATACAGTGTCATAGTATTATCACACAACATCAAAGTTCAATTGCATCACAACTTTGACAATAATACTACGGTGATATGTATCACCCCCCCCTAGTCAATACTTCCATCTCACAATGAAAACCACTCCCCCTTACATAATGATTCGTAAACCTTATGTATGTAGTGTGAACTACCAAATTAGTCTCCCTTTTTTTTCAATATATATTGGCAAAGGTACGAAATCTACGGGATCATAATGAAATTCTCAAAGAGATATTTCATGACTAAAAGAGAACATATCAACTTTGTTTCGATGATTTCACATAGTCCAAACTTAGTGTATTCATCAAGGAGTTTATAAAGATACAAGATAACTTCTACAATATTCCACAACCGCACTCCCCACAAAGATATGACAGTTAAGCACAAGTTCAATTAAAAACTCTTCCCTATAAAATGTCATTCCCGAAAGAACAACAAGAGCGGCCTTACTTTTACAAGAAAAGAAGGATTTATTTGTACATTAACAAACCACATGGATTTGTATCCGGTAAACTCGAATAAATTAATCACAAGAGATTTCACATAGGAGTGGATCATGGAAAGATAAATATTGCGGAATTTTCAAAAGTTCATTCTATATTTTATCAATATTTGCATAAAGACACAATAGACTTAACTTCCGGAAAAAATTAGGCTTCTTATGGATTTAACACATTTAGCAATTTATTTGAAAGATAAAATCATTCAAGGCTAAAATATCATTAAAGTTATTATAACCAATAAAGATAACAATTTTAATAAATTCAACATAAGAAGTTCAACAGAAACATCACAAGAGAACATAATAAAACACAAACATAAAAACCTATTATTCCAAGTTGGCATAAAAGTCCTTAGCAATTTCATCAAAAGGTTCAACCAGTTTTGGATATGCTTGCACAACATAATCCACTAGATCTTGCAATAGATCAACCTATTGTTGAAGATGGATAACATCCAGATTTGATGGTGCTGAGGTCCTGACTGGAGTTCTGCTCATCTTTTCGATGCTTACCATGGTTAAGGCTTTTGGTCCTCCAACGTTGGTTCCAAAAGAAACAATCTTGTTCTGACTACAAATCCTTGAAATAAGACAAGGAAAGCCTGGAGTCTTATTCGAAGTCTATCTCACACTTATCATCTGATGAATAGTAAGCCCACAAAAATCGATATCTCACTCTTGTACAATATAGTAAACCAGTTCAGCAAGAGATCTGGTCCATAGATGTTTGTCAATTATACTAGGCATCAAATTTTCCAGCAGCCTTAACGAACAATTTAGCATTATGAACATCAATCTTACCATCTTTCCAAGTTGTATCCTTTTCAGTAAGAAAGTTTGCAAGATCATTTGGAGAAGGTCTCAAGTTTTCAGGTTGTGGAACTTGGAAATCACCAATTCAGGACAAATTCAAGAGACTAGTAATGATTTCATGATTCACAAGAATGACTTCCTTTTCTATTATGGTTTTGAAGGTGCAGTTAACTACATCCGGGTCATGAAAATTTACATAAAACTGAGCAGTCATTTGTATATGTGAAGTTCCCATAGGTTGAATAATTATGCACCACACATGATTTTTGAAAAATTCAGGAAAATGTTCTACTTTAAGTTTTAATGCATCATAATATCTCTCCATAATAGGGTCTTTAATATATTCCTTATAAAGGTCGCGAGCCTCCCTGTTGACGAACCTAGTTTGCATGCTTGGATCTAAATAAGTATCTTCGCGATTTTGAGCACTTCAAATCTCACCACGACTTGGTCTCTTCCTAGATGCCATTGAAAAATGAAAAAAAGATTAAAGTGATGATGAAGAACTTACCGAGCACATGAACTGTCGTTAATGGTAAAGCTCTGGAACAAAAATAGATGAAGAAACAAAGATTAACCCGTTGAGTAGCTTTTTATTGTGAAACCAACGATACCAAGAACACTTAAAACGATTAAGAGATGAGGTTTTGGAGATTAAGAGTTTGCTAACTCTAGAGTTTTCTTTTACACTACGTTCTCGAACAAGAGAAGATGAAGAAGAAAATAAGATAAATGTTTCTCTTTATATGTGCAAACGACCGAACAATTCTTGAATCGGTATTGCTAGTCCAGGTACGGGAACCAACATGTTTTAGTTCGAGTCCTAGCTCACACATGTGAACCGTACAAGACAGGTCAAGAACTAAATGGGTTTGTTCTAAAACCTTTTTAGAAGAAATCTGATATCAAAAATAGTTCGATTAGATTTAATATCTTGACTCCAAGAGAGGACCTCTTTCCAGCAGTTATTGCATCCAAATGGGTTAAGAAATACCCAAGAATCTAAACTTATGAAAGCCTTGCAAAACTTTAGGAAAACATACAACATAATTTTTTTTATGTCTTTGATATCTTGTTTTGTAATCTTTTATCATCAAAGACTAGATATTGCTTTTAGCATAACACAAGGCAACTTTCTTTGTATAAAGAGACATATTAATGTTATTGCTATAACTCACCATCATGTTTTTACGAAAAACAGTTTCTGGAATAGACTCATATAAAAAATCCTGTTTTATTAAGATATTTTTAGTTGAATGAGGCTTATGCACCTTTTGTATTACTTCCAGTACATGCCTTTTTGTACTACAAAGAAGAGGAACCATGCACTCACTTATCAACAAATCAATATCAACCTCAACAAAAATATTATTCATCATAACATGATTTAGTCTATCAAGAAAGTCTTGTTCTTTTTGAAGAATACTCTCAACATCAAGAGAAAGATTATCAAGATGTTTTTCAATCTCTGAAAACATTTCAGGAGATTTTAATCCGGAAGGAGGATAAGATAGAATATTTTCTACAGATTTAATCAAATCATTCATGGAATAATGTTCAGAGTCCCCTGGATATGGTGATACGTTTAAGATAGAACTTCTATCCATAGAGTCAGATTGCTACAAACATAGACTTATGAGGTATTTAATGTGTTTGCCTGCAATGATACCAATTGAAAAAGCGGGGGTATAACAACCATACCAAATAATTCGTTCAGTAATCTGTATGTAATAACTCCAATATTATTCTGAGAGCATCATTTTATAAAGCAAGCTCAACCAAGAAAGATATCAAAGAGTTATATCTCTTTTTCTCAAATAAATCAGCAAATTAAACAGATAGAAATCTATGAGCATGATTGATATGAGAAATACTTGGACGGTACCAAAGACCAATGCCCAAGTGTCAATCAATCTATATCCAACAAACATATGTCGGATTTACCAATTATTAAACTACTCACAACCTGTGATATTTCAATTATATAAACAAATATAATGCGAAAAAGAAATAACACAGACACCAGAAGTTTTGTTAACGAGGAAACCGCAATTGTAGAAAAATCCCTGGACCTATTCCAGATTGAACACCATACTGTATTAAGCCGTTACATATACTAGCCTACTGCAAGTTAACTTCAGACTGGAATATAGTTGAGCCCTAACCAAGTTTCACACAAATTAAGGTATAGTCGTGTTCCTTATGCCTCTAGAACCACGCCGGATTCTGCGCACTTAATTCCCTTAGATGATCTCACCCACAACTAAGAGTTGATATGACCCAAATTTGAAGACTTATTAACAAATCTATCTCCCATAGATAAGTCTATTCTGATAGATAAATCTGTCTCCCACAAAAATACCTATGAAGTTTTGTTCTGTCTTTTGATAAATCAAGGTGAACATGAACCAATTGATAATCCGGTCTTATACTCCCGAAAAGCATCCAAAAAATATCAATCACCTCATAATAACTTAACTATATGGTAGTAGAAGAAGTTATTGTGGAACCACAAATTCTGAGACGAAGAACTTTGTGATAACTTTTTATATCTTACCTACCGGAGAGAAATATCTATAGTAGGGTAAAAACTGATTCTGTTGAAAATGATAAATTGGGTGTGCCGCCGAAAAATGAATCTAAACCCTAAACAAATATACTTCACATGAGTACTTTATATTCGAGAGATAAATCTGTATAATTCTGGCTTAAACCAAGAAATGGCCGTTACAGTCTTGCTTCGGTCACAAAAATACGAAGAAGGGTTGATCTTAGGGAGGGAAGTAATGAAGGTGTTGAGATCAGAATGGTGAACTATGAAGGTGTGGTTGTTTTATGACTTGTATCGGAATATAGAACCTGCTTGCAGAATGTAATCCATCAGTTCTTTATGTTTTCTAGATACTTGTGTTCATTAACTCCTATCGGTGGAATACAAGTCATAGTTGAACACACCCTGATCTCATAGGAAGTGGAAATAGTTAAGTAATGGAGGAGTGGGAATCGTGTAAAATAATGAAAACCACGTCCCTACTATGCGGGGAAGACTTATTGGTTTTACACCCACTACTTCTCTACTGCCACTAACTGTCCTCTTTTCTTGACACTTTCTCATAATGGGCATGTTGCATGCCGCACACTGTAAACTACCAAACTAATACCCTGATGAATATCCCCCAGTTTGTGACATGTTTGATGTCTCGACTAGTATGTAGCAATTTTCTGAGTAGGTCTTGCTTGCAATACCTAATTATTTTGACCAATCATGCTCAAGCTAGGATGCAGGTGGTCATATGTGACAAGTCAAGTTTGTAAGACTTACCGCAGAAAATAGCATGCAATGATCTTAGCTTAAATAATTAATTTATTTATGAAATCAATATTCATAAAATATTGCTTGCATTCGATGCACGTAAAGCATCACTTTTAAACAAGCAGCTCAAAATAATGGATATTCATGAAGCATCGTTGTTCAGAGCATGCCTTAGATAGTCTCGGAATTCGCGGTCTTAAAACAGGCATGACCAGCCATCTTTGGAAGCTGCCAAGAGCTATTCTTGTACATTAGAGATGAGATGGTCGGCCCTCATAAAATAAGGATGGTTGGTATCCATTTTGACCGCCCTTTTTTCGGCTCAAATTAGATCCAAACTGGTTAAATTGGCTAGCCAAGTTGGATGGTTGAGATGATTTGCGGTAGTTATTGATTATCGTTGAATTTATTTAAGACTTTCGTAGGTTGCGTGACTAGCCTACTTTGGTCAATGATTCATAGCACAACACACAAGCTAGAAGTGGTGTGATTGGTCATAGCCAAAGATGGGCCACCGGTGAACACAACGACATCTCATTGGTTGACCTAAACTAGATCTAAGTCGATCAATTCGGCTGGCCATGTTGGATGGCCATGATTGATTTAAGACTGCCATGGGCGGTCTTGACCTAATTAAGACCCCTTTTCAGGCCGCTCGAATAGCCTACTTTGGATAGCAATTGTGAATGCTGGTTGCGGGCTAGGATAGTTCTGATTGGTCGAAATAACAGAGGGCCGGTCAGTGAGTTTCATGGAGCTTGTTTGGCCACGCCAAGAGGAGGCTAAGCTTGATAAATTTGTCGGACAAGTTGGATGTCCGTGATCGTTTTAAGAATGACATGGATAGTCTAGATTCAATTTCTTAAAAAACTAAGCACGTTGACCAGCCAACTTCCATATTTAATTAAAAGTGTAGTAGGCTGCGGCTTTGGAGCAATTTGATTAGCCAGTGGGAAAGAGGGGACGACAGGCATCAAGATAGGGTATGGCCAGTCATCCATGGGAGGCACCAGCTAGGGAAAACCGGTCGTCCAAGTGGCGTGGATGCGCCCCTTTTGATGTTGCCTTTATGTGCCATGGTTATCTTTTATTTCTTGTTTTTTTTCCAACTTTTAATAGGATTCTGCTACTACTTGTTCCATGATGTACTAATTTATTAGTTTTCCTAGGTTTAGTCTTGACCAATAGGGAGCGACACATTGCGCAGGCCGCAAAAAACCTAATTTAGGTTAGAAAATTTGAGTTTTGCGTGTTGGCACAAAATCACTAATTTTTATCTCAGAGTGTAGTGTAGCTTGCGTGCTTCTGATTGAGTACTTTCATGCACATCTTAATCTTGACACTTCGGGAAACTCATGTTGCTCAGCTGAAAATGAACATTAGTTGTTATATCATGTCAATATTAATAGTTCAGTTGAGAAGATAACATAGGGTAAATACTCAGCGAGCCATGCATTAATGCAGGTGGGAGATTAATAAAATTTACAGAATAATGTGGTTCTTTTAACCAACACCATTCTAAATAAATTTCATATATAAGTATATTTAATTGCTCTATATATATATGTAAGAAAAGAGGCATAATCATTCATTACTCTTAAAATGCTCTATTTCTTTGCAGAATAATAACATATTAACATAGGTTTTACGATTTTAACCTTGAACTAAAAACCACCATCAACAATCTCGAGCAAATCTTAGAGAAGATAGTACTCAACATTTTAGAACAAGTAATATCAGAATATGCAACTACAAAAAAATAGTTGGATCTGGCTTCACGAATCCCAAATGAAGTCTTCAATTTGTTAACCAAATATGGTTTCGAAAAAAATATAGGTTAAAGAAGAATCGACTCTAGTACGCAACTAGGACAGAAGAAAGTGTTGGGATTAGGTTTTCCAGTTTCTAGAGTTCTCCCTTATATAGTCTTTCAAATCAGGGTTGCTTACAATCAAATCTAAGATAGCTTAGTAACAAAGCAGTCAATATTCAACGTTAGATGAAAACCTGATTTAAGATTCAAGCTAAGCCTGCTTAATAATAAAGCAATTAATATCCATCGTTAGATGGTCTTAGCTTGTTACACACAAATGAAAAATACCTTCATTTATGGGTAACCGTACCTAAACGTATATTGAGTTTACTCAATAACAGTTAACCGAAGTTAGCCATATGAACAATTTTGTCTTAACCACATTCATCTAACACTTCTAAATCAAATATGATGATCAATTAATCATGAAATATAATCAAATGAATATAATTGTGTTCCACATAGAGTTGTTCAATTGTTCACAATCTCATAGAAATATATATAAACAAATTGAAACAAAATCGGATTGATTCGTAATCGTACAAAGCACTTATACAAGAATCAATTCATGAACATTAAGCCACGGTTTGCAAATATTGCATTTCTTAATTCATAAATTATTTTTACATGAGTGTGAAAAACATACGTAACCAATTTTAGAACTTGAACCACTATGTTCACAAACCATATAAGCGAACAATAGCCCCGAACCTTGGTCTTGTCCAGCCGTTTGCATACTAGGTACCTGACAAGTAGTCTCGGATCCAACTCAGGTAGAAACGTTCGCATACTAGGTATGCAAACAAGGTTCCCAGGCCTTAACAGTTAAAACCGTTCGCATACTGGGTACGCAAATAAGGTTCCCGGATCCGAATCACTACAGAAAAGTTTTCATACTAGGTATGCATACCGTGTTGTATCCAGACATGGTCAATTGTTCTAAACTCCCATTTTCAACATCCTTAGAAGACGACAATAGATGTCTCACACAAACTATTAGCTTCAAGTAATTTTCAAGTGATCGAATGATCAATACGAAAATTTCCAAGTCAACATCAATTGATTGTCTCACACAAATCATGTAAGATGTTTCAAGGAAATTTCCACATGATCATATTTTGACTTAATATTTAGTTTCCAACAAATAAATTATTTTTAACTTAGCTCTTCAAGAATAATTATGAACATAGTTAAAGAAAAAAACTTCCAACACGTATTTCGAGAAATAGATAAGCGAGATAAACTCAATTCGAAATATCAAATATGTATAATGTAAAAGTTTATAAAGCTATATGACTTAGTCTCATTAGGAGATAGAATAGAATAGACTTCTGAGTGATATATAAGTTTTAGTCTCCACATACCTTTTGTTGATGAGAAGAATTTAATTCTAGAAGAGACCTCTGATTTCCATAGAGATTTTCAGAAAGTTGCATCTAAAGATATGCTAGACAGTTGATTTCATTCTCATTAAGTTTATTATACATAGATTATACAGTGAATTCCCCTGTATTTGTTAACTTCCATCTCAGATTATCTTTCTTTGAGAGATTAAAACTATTCATAAATAGATTGATCTTATATATTTTTACTGCTACAAATTCAGGGAAGGAAGAAAAGATTAAATCTGTAACCCACTTTTTAGTAAACAGATCAATCAAATCTGCTACAAGGGATAAAGATTTATTGGAGGAGGTTGTATATACTAAAAGATTGTCACCCAACCATGGTATCCAATTATCATCCCAAATGTTTATACTTAGACCATCTCCTACTTCCCATATACCATTTTGTTCTACTAGCTTCATACCTTTGCATATACATTTTTAAATCCATGAACATTTATCATGGGGGTTTTCCCTGAGAGGGGATTTATTTCTGAAATATTTAGGCCCTAAAGCTTGATACTATAAAGAATTTGGTTCCTTTATTAACCTCAAAACCACCTTTGCGAGTATTACAAGCCCCGTCATTAAAGCGCAACAATGACGAAACATTATAGTTAGTGGCCTAGCCAATGAAGTTACAATATCTGACAATGAAGCGCAATCATGGATAAGACAAGAAAAGCTACTTGACATATACAATAATATGCAATAGTGTTGCATATCCTTGATTCAAAGTTAACCCAGCTCAAGGAATGAATTAGGGATGCATACAAGTCATGTAATGACTTAAGCATTTGGCCCAAGCATTGTCCAAGGCTTGGATAATGCATATGCAAAAATATTTTTTCCAAATGCGACATTGTTGCCTATTGCTCGAAAAAGAATGCAAGTGATACACTTTATGTATGGAGCTGAGCCAAGCAGCAGACCAAGGCATGAACAATATGATTTTGCTCGGATGATGGAAACGAAATGAGTTAAGTTTATGGCCAGGATAATTGTATCCATGATGGTTGTGGGTTATCTTAGGCCAAGACAAGTATAGCGCCATCATGTTCGTGCATTAGCTCATGATGTCGGTTACAAGTTGTATGCGCACCATACGCATACCAGTGCAAGGAATTGGTTTGAGACGGTTATAAAGTGGCTTTATAACCGAGTTTGGCAAAGCCTAATCACCAAGAACAAATGTGGCATTAATTGGCTTGACAACACAAAAAATGAAAATTCATATTGGTGGTTAGGGAAACTACCTATGGACATGTGGCTATCCATAGGCGTGAAGATGGTTGTACATAATTTTGGCTTAATTTTAGAATGTATAAATAGTCTAGAGATAAAATTTAGGGTTGTTCAATTGGAGAAGATCCACTGAATTGTAGAGAGAGTTTGACATTAACCAAAGATGGTGAATGACGTTTAGTCCACGCGATGGACGAGTGTGTGTAATCTTCCTTTAATGCAATAAAATGAGCATGTTACGTCATATCTTTGTGTCCATTATGTTGTTGGTTTCGTTGAGTTTGTTTAACTACATTGATGCATGGCAAACCTCTTACGCTTATTGGGGCATAAAAAGTTAGAGAGAAAAGAATAAAGACTTTTGTTATATAAAGCCTTAAGAGTGAAGGCATATGCATACTTTGATGCAAGTGTGCAAGGTTGAATACTTATGGGTGAAGTTGATTCAATGAACCATTTCTTAATTTTTGTTAAGAATTTTTTTATTCAATGAACCATGGAAAATGGAATCTGCGAAATAGGCATGTGGCAGCTGGTATCAGAGCTGTGTTTGGGGACATATTTCTTATTTTTTTTCCTCTTTTACTCAACTTTGTGACATTTGTTTGTTGAATTCAGTATTGAATTGTTTGGATTTCTTTAGTATTAAGACTATAAGAAGTTAGTCTTGTATGGAAATATTAATCGGAATGACATTGAAGCTTGAGGTAGCAACATGGATATGAAAGTTATTGACAAAGGTGTCAAGATTCCTACCCAAAGTGTTATACGAACATGGGATAATCATTGAAAACAGGGTTTTCAAGTGATTGCATGACAAAACTGAGGATTATACAAGCTTCTATAGTGAAATTCACATGTTTTCATGTTTCTCACAAGTATATGAAAATTATACATTTGAAATGAATGTCTTCGTAGTGTTATCAGTACCGCATACATTAATATGGTAATGGGAATTTTTAGAAAATTCCTGAACTCAAAGATGTTATTAGCCTTTGCAGTGACAAAGAAGATTGAAAACCTTCTATGCGAAATAGAATAATGGTGTCTCATCGTAGCCAGTTTGGTGGAAGATTTAAATGAACTCTCTCGAGTGCATGTATACTTTGGTGGTAATGCAAATTCTGGTTGTGATAATTGGATGGCCAATTCTTGTCTAGCATAAGTCTAATGAAAAGGATGAAGAAAAGAAACATAAGTTAGGAAATAACTGATACACCACGGTCTTGCGTTTGCAAAAAGTTATTCGTTGATGATAGATGAGCACAAGGAGTGTGCTTGCACTTGGTTTATAAGAGTGGGATCGATATGCTTAGACAAGGGAGTCCAAATACCTACATTCGATCATAATCCAAGCGGATATTCTTGTCGACTACAAATCAATACTGCTGCTAAGCTGATTTTCAGAGAAGGGGAGAGACAAGATAAACCAAAGGAAAATGCGCATGAGAAGTAAAATGAGTTCTAAGTTTTAAGAAGAATGATGTATTCTTGCTTCAAGGAATATAAGCGGTGGGTGCCTCATTTACAAGGATTGTCACCTTGTTTGAAACTATCCAAGTAAGTAATTTGTCTGCAATAGTTACTGAGTAATATGACTTACTGAGCTCTATGTTGATTCTCAGAATCGCCAAGTTAGTCCAATCCATTTATGCAAAGGTGCACAAGTTTGTGTCAAAATTTAGGTGTTAACTGGCATGGCAGATATGCAACAATAGCATAACCAATTAGGATTTGGGTGGGGCCAAGATTCAAAATGCGTCTAGAAATACAATTTAAGTGGAACTATAGATACATGGAAAATAAAGGACAAAGTAGTGGTGATGCATAAGGATGGCATATATGGTCATTCTTGAAGAAATATTCACAGAAGCTAAAGCAATGTGAATGCCTCAGTTTGAAGGAGTATTAAACTAAGTGCCAATTATATTGTGCTTTGTTATGGAAGTTGCATAACAATGTTGATAGTTAGAAGAATGCATGTGGCAATGTGATTTGCAACACTGGAGATAGTATGTACCTTATCGCTTCCTTGTTTGTTGCTTAAATGTGAATATGAAGTTGGTATTGTAAAACTTGTTGGTCTTGTGAGTTTGCAATCAGTTGGTGCAAGTATTTGCTTAAGTTTGAGTATACTTTCGGTTTTAGGTCGTGTGAACCTTGGTGTTGGAAATAAGTCTCTTTATGTAAGGTAGTAGTGAATGATGGTATTTGAAATGAAATTTCTTGTCTCTTTCATTCAAAGTAAAGCTAATTCACGTAGGAAGATTCTGCGTAGCATATTAAGCCAAAATATGCGAGAAAATGCTGAAAGTGAAAGAAGGAAATTGGTTTGGTGGCATAGAAAAGTTTGTTGTTGAGAGTTATGTTGAAATGCGACAGTACAAAGCATTACTTTAACCATATGGGATTTGTTGCACAAAACACAAAAAGTCTAACATCTCCCACTTGTTTAAGAAACAAAACCTTTTTAAAACTTTTTATGCTAACCGCACACTCGAGTGAAATAGTATGCTAGCATTCAACTATAGAGACTCGCCCCTTGTATTCAAAAGGTGCAAGCCATTTCTACAATCAGAAAACTAGACGGCCAACTACCCCCAAGTAAAACATTTTATTTTTCAAAACAGAAAAACATTTTATTGGCTTAGCTTTACGCCAAAACCAAACTAAACTTGAAAACTTCATTTGGCTTAGCCTTATGCCAACTAAATTGCACTTGTAAATTTATTAGATTAGCTTAAAGCCATACAAGCAGCACTACATATGCTCTTACGCCACCCGCTTTTTCTCCTTGATGATATCCCCATTGTCTTGCTCGAATTAAGCACTATGCTCGTATTCTAATGAGACCAAGAACTTTAGGACATTGATGATATCGAATGAGAACCATGTCTCCTATCAGAGACTACTTTATGAGAATACACACCTTTCAAAGTAAGGAAACAAATATGACGATAAATCCATAAACATCATATTCCCATTGTTACCCCAACATACATAACAAACCACGCTTATTACCACTTTATACAGCTATTACATGAACCAAGTAAATATCATGTCAATAAGCATAACATGATGATAAATCCATAAATATCACACTTCCACTGAAATCCAGATTAACACAAGGGAAACAAATATGATAATAAAATCATAAACATCACTCCCACTGAATTTCAGATTCAACCACAACACACATGCTTATTATCTCTTTATTTAGCTATGCAAATAAACCATAAAGATATCATACCAATAAGCAAGAAGATAACATCTTAAACTCAAAACAAGAATCTATATCATCGCAAATCACCTTTGGGCAGAAATACGATATACAATGAGTCTTAATAAGTTTAAGATAAATTCTCATATGAAAAGATTTCACTCATATGAGGCTTGATTCACATCAGATTTCATAAACACAAAACACCTTTGGGCAAGATTCGTGTTTATAATTTCTGAATGAATCAAACAAACCACCACAATCACATTGTTCTCATTAAAACACTTCCACATACTCTCAAATCATCACTTTGGAAACACTTAGTCGAGTAATGAAAGATACATATTGTACAAGTTACAATTTCTCAAAACAGAAAAAATTCAGACCTTGTACTTGAACAGAAAACACTATTTTGAGAAGTCCAATCCATCTTGCAGATGTGAACAAACCTTGATTGTGATACACGAATCTTCTACAATTGCTCCAATACTTGCTATACCAATTTTACAACCCCACAACATCAAGTATGAAGTACCGAATCACCGCATATGAGAATAACTACAACCTTAGAAGGAAAACAATCCAAAACCTCAACCATACAATCACCCTAGCTACTAAATATGTTATAACTAGGTTAAATAGATGTTGAATGTTGGAATTTCATCTCCTTAACCTTTATGATTTACTACTAAACATTATAGAACCTAACTATGTGCTGAAATTAGACTTGAAACTAGTATTAGCATACTCAACAACTCACTGAAAATAGCACCATATGTAGCAAGAATACTATACATAGTTTATAATAAAACAAGTTAAGAACAAGAAAATAGAAACACTCAAGACACCAAACCTTTTATGACTTATTATCAACTTCTATTTCCTCACATTACTTCATAATGGAAAGAAAACATATTTGCTTTTAAAGAAAACTTGTGAGGATAGAAGAGAGTCCTAGTCATGCTTGCCATATGTCCACCAACCTTTCCATCATGAGTTGGATGACACCTCATGGATACATTGGACAGCTCATATGACATGTTAATCTAAAATACATTTCATGCTTAGACTCAACCTTATCTAGGATTAACCTTAAGCTAGTCTTTAGTGCATGATTACTACCATAAATATGCCTTAATGCGGATTAGTCTTTGGCGGCGATGTCATGGAGTAACGCAACAAGAATGTAGAAGTAAGCCCCATCAAATAAAATGAGTTATGATTGACTCATAGCTTGGAAAAACTTGATGTTTTTCATCACATTAAACGTAGCAGTTTGAAAGAACAATGACGCGTGTTTGGTTTTGATGGCACGTGAAGAGGATACCTTGTCCCAGTGACGGGTGGATGTCATGGATAATCCTAAGTCATGACTATATCAAAGTCATGCATTTCAATCATGGTGTTGTGATAATGTAAGTAAATAATAACAAGGTGTTGGTTCTTTGGCATACAAATGATACAAGTCCAAGAGGGTAAAGTTTACAATATGATTTGGAGGCCAAATCTAGTGCAAGTTCAGCTGTGTTGTTGAGTGCAATAAATGATATAGGTTGTGGCACTTACAAGTAGTATGGGATCGTAATGTGCATACCTTAAGGGAATGACATAATTTGGCACAAGCTCAACATGAATAAAGAAAAATATCGAGTGTTGTATAAGTCGTGTTACGTTGCATGGTGCAATTGAACTTTGACGTTGTGTAATGATACTATCACCACGATATTGTTGTTAAAGTTGTTATGCAATTGAACTTTAACGTTGTGTAATGATACTATGACACGATATAACAATGATTGAGAAATTTTGTTTTCTCGTTGTTATAATTATGGATTTTCAACAACGATGATGCTAAACTTACAACCTTTGGGATCATTGGAGTACTTGGAAGTGACGAAGATTTCGAGTAATGTTGAAGATTAGACATGTGGAATATGATCTATAAAGTTTATTTATATATTTTTTATATTCCATATGTATTAATAGTTTTGCCACAAAAATTGACAAAGGGGGAGATTGTTAGAGCACGGCTCGGTTGAACTCGCATGCGTTGCTATCTTAAGCATGTTTGTTAATGTTAGTGATCAAAACTATAAAGTCTTGATTTCTAGTCTATTATAGCTAAGGTCTCGTACTAGGATAGAAAGTGTAGTTGAGCTCAAAAACTCCATGGCAATCATCATACAAGACGAAGGACTACTCAAGGAACTAGTGGATCTTCATCGACTAAAAGGTATGTGGAGACTTGAACTTATCTGTCACTCAAAAGTATTTCTACTTATCTCTTATCTTGAGACAAAATTCGTGTTACTATATAGACTAAGATTATACATATGTGATATTTCGAGACGAGTATATCTCGCTTATCTATTTCTCAAAATATGTGTTGGTAAAGATTTCTCTTTAGCCAAGTTCATCTTTACCTAGTGACGAAAGTCATGTTATGTTTCAATCATTTTGGAAATCACTCTGACGAAAAATAGTTTGTGAATAACAACTATATAACGCCCTCTGAGAATGTTTCAATGATTGAAATGAGAGTTTAGACATTATAACCATTGGGGGATATAAGCATTGTCGTGGAAACACATATATGTATAAGTCCTTATTGCTTGAACCAAAGTTTGCGAACTTTGTTGATCAAGTGAAACCAGAGAAGTAAGTGAGCTTCAGTATGTGAACTCAGTACGTGAACTGGTGGAAGTTCTCGACCCGAGAATTTTCGCTGGAGTTTGTAAACTCCGTCCGGGAACTTAAGTCCGCGAACCCAGTCAGCGAACTTGAGTAGGTTATGTCTAAAAATGATGTTTGTGAACTTATCTTAATAAACTAAGGAATGCTATTGAAAACCGTGGCTTTATAGTTCATGAATTTATTCAAGTGAATCACATCATTTTTGCTTCAATTATGTCTTGTGTAGTACATAAAGATCTAAGCAATTGAACAACTCTCTAACTAGTTCATTTGAGTCATTTGGACTAGTTATGGTGAAGAAGAATATGGTTGATATGAAAGTTATCATATGGCTAACCATTTGGTTAACTATTATTGAACCAACTAATGTACAAGTTTGGGTACGCTTTTCACAAGCCTACAAATGTGCATTTCATTTGTGTGTAATAAGCTATGTTTTCGATCTAACGGTTGATAAATATTAGCTTGAATCTGATCAGGTTTTCATCTAACAGTGCATATTGAATGCTTTGTTACTAAGCTAACATTGATTGCAAATCCTGATTTGAGAGACTATACAAGGGAGAACTCTAGCAACTGGGAAACCTAATCCCCACACATTTTGTGTGATACTAGTTTGCTAAGATAGAGTCGATTCTCCTTTAACCTTTGATTTTCTTCTTCTAAAACCAGGTTAACGACTTAAAGACTTCATTGGGATTGTGAAGCCAAACCGATACTACTTTTATTGTAGTTGTGTGATCTGATCTGCTATTTTTTTCGTACGAGTATAATTGTAATAATTGGCTTGAGATTTATATCTCTGATAGGCAAGATATAAAAGTAGTCACAAACACTTTGTCTCATCGTTTGTGATTCCACAATATCTTTTTTCGCTGCGTCGATTAAGACTATTGTGAGGTGATTGATAAAGCTGAGCTGTTCTTCGGGAATATAAGTCTGGTTTTATCAATTGGTTCCTGTTCACCTTGATTTATTAAAAGACGGAACAAAAACTTGTAGGGTTATTCGTGGGAGACGAATTTATCTATTACTGTAGACTTTTCTGTGTGATACAGATTTGTTTATTGAAGTCTTCGACTTTGGGTCGTAGTAACTCTTAGTTGTGGGTGAGATTATCTAAGGGAATAAAGTGCGTAGTATCCTGCTGGGATCAGAGGTGTAGGATCATAACTGTACCTTGGATAAGTGTGAGATTGATTGGGGTTCAACTACAGTCCAGACCGAAGTTAGCTTGGAGTAGGCTAGTGTCTGTAGCGGCTTAATACAGTGTATGTTTAATCTGGACTAGGTCCCGGGGTTTTTCTGCATTTGCGGTTTCCTTGTTAACAAAATTCTAGTGTCTGTGTTATTTATTTTCCACATTATATTTTGCTATATAATTGAAATAATACAGGTTGTGCATTGTTCAATCAATTAGAATATCCGACCTTTTTGGTTGTTGATTTAAATTGATTGACACTTGGATATTGGTTTTTGGTACCATCCAAGTTATCTCTCTTGTATTTAAATTGAGACTCGCTGTTTGATTGAGTAAGATTTAAATCGAGAGATTGAGATAATAAACTCTTTGATATCTTTTTTATTTATTGAGTCTAACTATCCAGTTGATTCTCTAGAAAAGTATATTGGAGTTTGTCCATATAGATTGCTAATCGAAATATTAGGTGTGGTTGTTAGACCCCCGCTTTTTCAATTGGTATCAGAGCAGGAAAACACGTTTAAGACCTTACAAGTCTGTGTTTTTAGCGATATGACTCTATGGACAGAGGTGTTATCTTAATAAACGTACCACCAGTCTTCGATGGCTCTAATTACTTATGGTGGAAAATTCCTATGCGAGATTTTCTTCAAGCACGTGATTTTCAATCATGGGTATATGTTGTTAATGTCTATGATGCTCCCTTCGAGACAGTTGGTGGTGTAAGCATTCCAAAGAATATTGGCGAATACACCCCTGCTGAGATTCTTGTTGCTAAGAAAAACTCCGACGGTTTGAATGCCATCATACATGCCATTACCCCAAACCTTCAGCACCATGTGTCTAATTTCACTAAGTTGCAAGAATATTGGGATATCTTAGCATATTTGAAGGTAATACCAGTGAGAAGGAAGCTAGGCTTCAAAACCTTAATTCCGATTGGGAAAACCTTCGTATGGCAGATGAAGAAACATTTGATGAGTTTAATCACAAAGTGTCTGAAATTGTTAATGCATCTTTTGCATTGGGTAAGACTATTCCTAAAAAGGACATTGTGATGTAAATTCTCAGATCGCTGCCATCTATATACGATTCTAAGAAGCATGCCATCATTGAGGGAGTTAACCTTGATACGGTTTCCAGGAATTCTCTAGCCGGGAAGTTGAAAATTTTCGATCTTGAACTGGAACAAAGAAAGGAATGTCATATCTATAGCAACCATGTTGCTGCACCTGGTCGTAAGTCTCGACGTCCTAAATTGATTGACAAAATAGATAAAAATTGCTTTAATTCGACTCTGTCACTGTTTATACAACAACTTAAGAAATCTCTTAGACATGGTAACAAAGTCTCAAAAGAAAAGGCAGTCAATCAATAAAAAGGTTCAGAAAAACTATGTTAATAATTCTTGCTTCAAGTGCTATAGAAGTGTTCATGTTACTTCTAAATATCCAAATATGGAAGTGAGTGAGTTAACTAAAGCATGGATGGCTACTCTTGACTATTATCCTGAGGATGATATGTATGAGAGTTCACTCAATCTGTTTGATGATAATCATGAATGTCCTCCTAACAGTCTTGATCATTCCATGAAAAACAATCTTACTTCCTCAGAAGTCCTTCAACTAGATAAGGAAGTCATAATTAAAAGGATTGAAAATCTGGAAAGTGATCTGTCTAAGTTAAAAATAGAGATGACTTGCAATCATGATTCTTAAAACTTTTCGATAATAATTTGTCAGCAAAATTCCCTTGATTCTATACATTTCTTAAGTCACACTGACAATAAGGATAGTATAGAGAATCACAAGATCGTACATAACCTTGCGGATTCATTTGTGATTATCAGGTCCATAGAAAAATTTGGGACACTAAGAAACATGAAAAAATCTCTTCTACAAAAGGTTGTTTGCAGAAAAATAAAAATAAATCTCATACCAAACCCTCAGCCTTTGTAAAAGAGATTTTCAAAAGAATGCATAGTTTTCAAAAAACAACAATCAAGGTGGTCAAATCTATGCTAAAGGAAAGAAAGGATGATGTTCATAACTATTCCTTCATAAAAACAAGACAGAAACGAAGTATAAATACTTCATCCCCCTAAAAGAAGTTAACTAGTCCTAGAGAGGATTGGAATATTTATAGTTTGTAATACTGTATTGAGATTTTTTGTTTATCCCTCTTAGACAAAAAATCATAATCTTCAAGAGGGTTGTGTTGTTTCTGTTATTGTTATTTTTTTTAAGATATTTTTTTTTTTGAAAAATCAACATTCTATTAGGGTTTTGGTCAAGGGTTATTTTTGGAAGTCTTCCTTTCTGGTTTAATTTAAAGTAAAGTTTTCCCTTCTAAGCATTTCATTTAACCCTTCCACTATGTCATCTTCAAGTCTTTCAAGTAAAGAAAGTGATGTTTGGACTGTTCTCTTTCCATCAAAGAAGATACAATTTGATTCATCAGATAATGTTATGAGACCTGATAGTCATGTTTCATCCTTGAATGGGAACATCTATGTTTCTCATTTTGAAAATCTCTTCTTGACCATGAATCTAGTCTTGGAATAAGTTCGTACCCTGAAAAGTGAATTAGAAACTTCTTCCAAGAGGTTTGAAGAAAAGATGGAGAATCTAGAATTGATCTGATCGAAGATGAGCTTGACGAATACAAAGAATATGAGAAGAGTATTCAAGTAAGTAAAATGTCTGCCTAGTAAATCTTCTACTTTTCTTATTTTGATTAGAAGAAGAATAACTAGTGTTTGGAATAGCCATTATTGTGATTACACATAGCGTCCAAAGTTTTCATCTTCTTGTTTTTAGATTTATTGGTTTAAATTATAAACTTGTTTGGAAGATGATTTTTGCAGTATTAATCTTTATGGTTTTATATATTGCAATATTGTTATGGGATATGTGTGTTTACGTCCATGAACTTGATTGTACCATACTTTGTCAAAAGTAAAGTCGTTCGTGAATTGATATGCAAGTATTGATAAAAGAATGAATAGACTTTTGACAAACACAAAAGTTAAGCATATATTGTCAATTATTGATGTAAGATAGGTTAAAATCTTTTGTGATTCAAGGATTATGTCTATTGTATGTCATTTTGCAAATGGTGATGGAAACATAGAATGAATCCTTGTGTATTCTGCAGTAATTGATCTTCCCCGATCCATATTTTGTGTATTACTTTGAGACTCCGTATTATGTCTTATATCGAGCACTAGATAGCCACTTTGTGATTATCTTAGTTGTGTTCCGTAAGGTACTTTACGTTGAGTATATTGAACTAAATTAATCATTTTGTGTGATTATTTAGTTATGACTCTATAAGTTTATCTTATGTTTGAGCATTTTCGACTGGGTTGCTTGTTTTTATGATTAACTTAGTCATCGCTCCATAGATTTTCTTATGAGAGTATAAATGATTAAATTGATTACTTTTGTGATTAGTTTAATTGTGTATCCCAGTTAGATTAGTTATGGGTTCTCTTGTGATTAATCTAATCGAGTTATTAAGTCTCCAAAAGTTTACTTATGTTGAGCACATTTAGTTAAATTAATCTTAGGTTCGCTTACGGTTAATTTGATTAAATATTTCTTTTTGGATTCCAAACTCATACTTGTGTGTGATTTGTTGAGTCCAAAGAAATCCTTCTTTTCTTTTGAAATTAAGGTTGCTCTTGTTGTTCCCTTGGGAATGCCATTTTATGGGGGAGAGTTCTTTTGAACTTGTGCTTAATTGCTAAATCTTTGTGGGGAGTGCGGCTGTGGAATATTATAGGGTTTATCTTGTATATTTATGAACTCCTTGATGAATGCATTTAGCTTCGGCTGTATGATTGCATCTAAACAAGATGATATACATTTACATTTGGTCATAAACCGTCTCTTACAGAAATTTCATTAGGATCCCGTTCTTGTACCTTTACCAATTTTATTGACAAAAATAGGGAGAATTAATATGTAGTTCACACTACAAATACATATGGTATTGTTGTTAATATGTAGTGCACACTACAATTACATATGGAATTATGCACTTATGTAAGGGGGAGTGGTTTCCATGTGAGATGGAGTATTGACTAAGGGGGAGTGAAGTATCACCATGGTATTGTTGTTAAAGTTGTGATGCAATTGAACTTTGACGATGTGTAATGATACTATCATACTGTATAACAATGATTGAGAACTCTTGTTTTCTCGTTGTTATAGCTATGGATTTTCAACAACGATGATGCTAAACTTACAACCTTTGGGATCATTGGAGTACTTGGAAGTGACAAAGATTTCGAGTAATGTTGAAGATTAGGCATGTGGAATAGGAGCTACAAATTTTATTTATATATTTTTTGTATTCCATATGTATTAATAGTTTTTCCACAAAATTGAAAAAGGGGGAGATTGTTAGAGCACTGCTCGGTCGAACTCGCATGCGTTGCTATCTTAAGCATGTTTGTCAATGTTAGTGATCAAAACTATAAAGTCTTGATTTCTAGTCTATTATAGCTAAGGTCTCGTACTAGGATAGAAAGTGTAGTTGAGCTCAAAAACTCCATGGCAATCATCATACAAGACGAAGGACTAATCAAGGAACCAGTGGATCTTCATCGACTAAAAGGTATGCAGAGACTTGAACTTATCTTTCACTCAAAAGTTTATCTACTTGTCTCCTATCTTGAGACAAAAGTCGTGTTACTATATAGACTAAGATTATACATATGTGATATTTCAAGATGAGTATATCTTGCTTATCTATTTCTCAAAATATGTGTTGGTAAAGCTTTCTCTTTAGCCAAGTTCATCTTTACCTAGTGACGAAAGTCATGTTATGTTTCAATCATTTTGGAAATCGCTCTGACGAAAAATAGTTTGTGAATAACAACTATATAACCCCCTCTGAGAATGTTTCAATGATTGAAATAAGAGTTTAAACATTATAACCATTTGGGGATATACGCATTGTTTTGGAAACACATATATGTATAAGTCCTTATTGCTTGAACCAAAGTTTGCGAACTTTGTTGATCAAGTGAAACCGGAGAAGTATGTGAGCTTTAGTCTGTGAACTCAGTACGTGAACTGGTGGAAGTTCTCGACCCGAGAATTTTCGCTGGAGTTTGTGAACTCCGTCCGGGAACTTAAGTCCACAAACCCAGTCAGCGAACTTGAGTAGGTTATGTCTAAAAACGATGTTTGTGAACTTATCTTAATAAACTAAGGAATGATGTTGCAAACCGTGGCTTTATAGTTCATGAATTTATTCGAGTGAATCACATCATTTTTGCTTCAATTGTGTCTTGTGTAGTACATAAAGATCTAAGCAATTGAACAACTCTCTAACTATTTCATTTGAGTCATTTGGACTAGTTATGGTGAAGAAGAATATGGTTGATATGAAAGTTATCATATGGCTAACCATTTGGTTAACTATTATTGAACCAACTAATGTACAAGTTTGGGTGCGCTTTTCACAAGCCTATAAACGTGCATTTCATTTGTGTGTAATAAGCTATGTTTTCGATATAACGGTTGATAAATATTAGCTTAAATCTGATCATGTTTTCATCTAACAGTGCATATTAAATGCTTTGTTAGTAAGCTAACATTGATTGCAAACCCTGATTTGAGAGACTATATAAGGGAGAACTCTAGCAACTGGGAAACCTAATCCCCACACATTCGGTTTGATACTAGTTTCCTAAGCTAAAGTCGATTCTCCTTTAACCTTTGGTTTTCTTCTTTTAAAACCATCTTAACGACTTAAAGACTTCATTTGGTTTGTGAAGCCATACCGATACTACTTTTCTTGTAGTTGTGTGATCTGATCTACTGTTTATATCGTACGAGTACAATTGTAATAATTGGCTTGAGATTTCTATATCCTATAAGCAAGATATAAAAGTAGTCACAAACACTTCATCTCATCGTTTGTGATTCCACAATATCTTTTTTAGCTGCATCGATTAAGACTATTGTGAGGTGATTGATAAAGCTGAGCTGTTCTTCGGGAATATAAGTCTGGTTTTATCAATTGATTCTTGTTCACCTTGATTTATCAAAAGACGGAACAAAAACTTGTAGGTTTATTTGTGGGAGACGAATTTATCTATTACTGTAGATTTTTCTGTGTGATACATATTTGTTTATTTAAGTCTTCGACTTTGGGTCATAGGAACTATTGGTTGTGGGTGAGATTAGCTAAGGGAATCAAGTGTGCAGTATCCTGATGGGATCATAGGTGTAGGAGCATAATTGTACCTTGGATCAGCATGATATTGACTGGGGTTCAACTACAGTCCAGACCGAAGTTAGATTGGAGTAGGCTATTATCTGTAGCTACTTAATACAGTGTATGTTTAATCTGGACTACGTCCCAGGATTTTTCTGCATTTGCGGTTTCCTCGTTAACAAAATTCTGGTGTCTGTGTTATTTCTTTTCCGCATTATATTTTGTTATATAATTGGAATTATACAGGTTGTGCGTTGTTCAATCAATTAGAATATCCTACCTTTTTGGTTGTTGATTTAAATTGATTGACACTTGGATATTGGTCTTTGGTACCATCCAAGTTATCTCTCTTGTATTTAAATTGAGACTCGCTGTTTGCTTGAGTAAGATTTAAATCGAGAAATTTAGATAATAAACTCTTTGATATATTTTCTATTGATTGAGTCTAACTGTCTAGTTGATTCTCTAGAAAAGTATATTGGAGTTTGTCCATAAAGATTGCTAATTAAAATATTGGGTGTGGTTGTTAGACCCCCGCTTTTTCACCAAGCTTGATACGTGTTAGTACAAAAATCTATGCTCTTTTATACAAATATCACGAGTAAAATATTGACTCCGGAATTCCACCTGATCATCTCGGTGTCTCGGGCCCAGCCGAGACAGTCCGAGATACAAAATTAACCTTATTGGTGCAACTAAAGTTGGAGATTGAAGGCAAAAGACAATGACAATGATCAGTGAGATCAGTTTGGAATAACTATTGATGTGTACGCTTAGGCACAAATTATTCATGCGAAATTCAAGCCTAATTCAGGGAATTGGCTAAGCCGAATTTCAGTTTTCATTTGGGTGTTAATATATGATTGTAGTTGGATTCGTATCTTAGACCAACGTGATAACAAAAATACAAGTTAGTAAGATTAATGACGGGGAAGTAAGCTAAGTGATGGAATATAGGCATAAAGTTTTGGCAAGGACAAAGGCTAAACAAGTTTGCTGATTTCTGAGATAAGATCAGAATCGTACAAGGACAAGTAATTCAGGATATCCTGAACTGTTGCGTTCAACAAGGACATTAAATAGAATGGTTAGGGTGGTCTATTATAGGCCTTTTCAGTGAAGCGCAATGGTGGAGGAACACTGCAGTTAGTGGCCTAGCTAGTGAATCTACATTATCTGACAATTAATCGCTTTCATAGTTAAGATATGAAAGGCTACTAAGCACATGAAATTCTATACGATAGTGTTGCATATCCTTGATTCAGAGTTAGCCCATCTCAAGGAAGGAATTAGGGATGCAATACAAGCCATGGAATGATTTTTTCATTAGCCCAAGCATTAGCCAAGGCTTAGAAAATGCATATGCAACAGTGTCGTTTCCAAACTCGACATTGTTGTCTATTGTTCGGAAAAAAGCATTCAAGTGATGCTCTTAACATTAAGAATGTTAATATTTTTACAGGGATTAGATTTGTTCTTCCTATTTGGGGTACCTTGTGGTTTCGGAGATGATGTTCCATTTAACCAAGAACGTTGGTTGGATAAAGACGAATATAAAGATAAATTTTCAAGGTACTTTAACCTAATAAGAGAGGCGAATCACAAGAACTTAAGAGGTGGAGGAACTTCTAATTCCGGTTTATAGGAATTGGTGTAACACAAATTACAAAATATTGACCCCGAATCAGATACAAATGACCCTGAAGTGGATATATAAATTGCTTTAGGTATTTATTTTATGATTACCCGGTGCATGTTTTTTCCCCACCTCAAACTCTAGTGCTTAAATAGGATATATAGAAACTTTGAGAGATATAAAGGTTTCTACCACTTACAATTGAGGTTTAGCTATCTTAGTTGAGTTTTACATTTGTCTCGATGTTATATAATTATGTTCCTCAAGCTTCCAGGATTTATAAGGCATTGTTGAGATAAATATGACGATACATATCCTTTATCTTTTTATTTGGTCAAGAAAAAAAGTCAGCAAGTAACTAATTTTATGACGTTTACTTTCATGTTGAGTGGTATAAATATTTTCGTGTTGGTCTACTAACTCGTACAAACTACAACAGAATAGTTTACAATCATATCAAGGTATAATAACAGTAATTGGGTTAAAAAAATAAGACACTGCGGAGGTGAATAATATATATGTGTGGATATACCAACACATTATTAAAAATAAATATATTATTATTTGGATGCTGTATGAGAAGTTTGAGGAGATGAGCCATGAGGATGCCCAAAGGATAAAAGACTTTTCGTTTCGATGACTTGTATTATATAGTCATGTCATGAACCTCCGTGTTTATTACTTTGGGGAAAGACGTGCTATACAATTTGTTGGTAAAGTTAGAAAGCCAAAAAAGCCTCTATCTTTAGTCGCCGTCATTGGATCAGAAAACACAAGACCGAAAATAAAAGGCAAGATAAGGTATGAGACATTATTCACCATTGTGACAAAGAAGAATATGACAAATGGTTCAAATCGGTTGTAAAGCTGATAATTGGACGAGATGTTTTGCACATCTAGTTGGATTTTTCCACAATGGGTACTATATTACCAAAAATGCTTTCTCCAATACATCCACCACTGGCGAATCTATTGTTCATCACTTATCCTTCAATATGAGCTTCTTTTTTATCGGTGGTTTCAATAAGACCTTTATTCTTAGTCGCTTGAGTGTGATTTTCCAGGAGTGAGGTGGGAGCTAGTCTCTTTTACTCTCACTAGGGAATGTCGGATTTCTAATTGTCTCACAATGTGTTTTGCACATCTAGTTGGATTTTTCCTCAATGGGTACTACTACATTACTAAAAATTCTTTGTCCAATACATCCATCACTGGCGAATCTATTGTTCGGCACTTATCCTTCAATAGGAGCTTCTTCTTCATCAGCGGCTTCAATAAGACCTTATTCTTAGTCGCTTGAGTATGATTTTCCAGAAGTGAGGTGGAAGCTAGTCTTTTTTACTTTCACTAGGGAATGTCGGATCATTCTAATTGTCTTACAATGTCTCAGTCAGCCTAATTCTTATTTAGAAACATCGACCAGTTATAAACAATTGGTTGAACCGAATGGAAATGAATTAAGATATTTAGAAACTAAGCATATGTACAAATAAGAGATACGTAGAATAGGAGAGCGTAAGATTCTTTCCTAATTTTCCAATTCATACTGAAACTCCAGCATCCCAAGATATCATGCATGATGCACAACCCAACATTGTGCAGAGACAAGCCTTTCGTTCAGTGCAATAATTTGATCAATATCGTCAAGCCATTCACTAAAATCCTCAAGGTTATCAAAATTACATAAGATCATTTGATTATGAAGGATCTCAAGCTGGAAGATTACATTAATGGATTGTAAATCAAGATAAAGGATCCCAAGTTGGATGATTATATCAAAGGTTTGGGATAATGATACAGGGGGCCATGTACCACCTGAAACTGGAGTGGAGGTAAGTAGTTATAACTATGCTCAATATGCAAGCGAATGAAGTCCAAATTATTTTTGTAGTTACAAACGAAATTATGTAAATTTTTATATTTAATTAGAGTTATTCTATTTAAAAATAAAAACAACATTAGGTTTAAGTTCCATTTAACTAAAATTTATAATAACCCCATCAACGTCTTAGTCGAGTAGTATGTGTACTTCTTAAAATCCTATATAGGTTTGCGAAATGAGCTTTCGTAAGCAATTTGATCATTTTCATCTTCGCCATTCCTTTCGAGGTCGCGATGCAACTCAACATTGGTTACACCCTTAATTCAATATCAATTGACTGCCTAAACTAAATCTATAAATTCTTCTACTTGTTTTCTTATAGTTCCAAATCTACAGAATGACACATCTACATTACAGTTATTCAGGTTACCGGTATCAGCGCATAATTTTTCTATCAAGTTTTCATCTTGATAGAAATAGAAGTAGCTCTGATACTTGGGTACAAGGTGTTGTTATGGATTCTGGACTCTCTGACTTGGGCTATGAAGGTAATGATTATACCTAGACTAGTAATAGTTTTGGTATTGGTACAAAAAAAGCTAGGTTGGATATGGGTCTTGGTAATACTGATTGGTTCTTGCAATTTCCTAATGCTCAAATTTGTCATTTAAATCATATTGCTTCTGATCATTGTCCCATCTTGCTCACTACTGACTCTATACCTAAGAAACTTTGGAGGCCTTTTAAATTTTTTGGTACCTGGATGGATCACACTACCTTTAAATCTCAAATGCAAAAAGCTTGGAATATTGATGTTCAAGGTAGCCCTGCTTACAAATTCAAAAACAAGCTCCAAAATACCAAATTTACTTTAGGTAAATGGAATAGGTTAGAGTTTGGTGACATTCATAAAAATATTAAGACTCTGGAGGAAAAATTGAGACTAGCCCAACATGAACCTAGTTCAGTTAGTCAAGAAATGAAGGTTAAAACAATCACACATGATCTGGAAAATTGGTATAAGATTCAAACTAGTTTTTACAAGGAAAAATCTAGAGACAAGCATATTCATGACATGGATAATAACACTAAATATTTTCACTCTCTTGTTAACAAAAGAATGCATAGAAACAATATAAACTCTCTTAGTGATAATGATGGAAACTGGCTTAGAGAAAGGGATAGTATTAGAAATCTTCTTACTGATCATTTTAGTTCTATTGCTTGTACTAGTAATCCTGTTTTACCTGATGATGCTTTTACCATAATTCCTACTATCATTAATGATTATGATAATATTGCTTTACTTGCTATGCCTTCTGCTGAGGAAATTACTAGTGTTATTAAATCCATGCCAGCTTGGAGCTCCCCAGGTCCAGATGGTTTCCAAGCTAGTTTTTATCATTCACAATGGGATATTGTTGGTAAGGATGTCATTGATGTAGTGCAACAGTTTTTTATAACTGGTTTTATGCCTAAAGAGCTAAATAAGACTTATATCAGTCTTATCCCTAAGGTTAAAGACCCCAAAAAACCTTCTGATTTTAGACCCATAGGTCTTTGTAATGTTTCTTATAAGTTGATTTCCAAAATCTTGGCTAATAGAATCAAGCCTTTTTTAAAGAAACTGATTTCTCCTTATCAGGCTGCTTTTGTCCCTGGGAGGGCTATACATGATAACATAATAATAGCTCATGAGATTATTCATACCATGAAACAAAAAGAAGGTGTTGGTGGTACAATGGCCCTTAAGTTAGATCTATCTAAAGCTTTTGATAAGCTTGAATGGTCTTTTCTTTTGAAAATTTTAGCTCAATTTGGTTTCAGTCATGATTTCTGTAACTTAATCCATCAATGTATTGCTACCACTAGTATAAGTGTTTTGTTGAATGGTTCTCCATGTCAAGAATATATTCCTTCTAGAGGAATAAGACAAGGAGACCCACTTTCTCCTTATCTCTTTATTTTGGCTATGGAATTTCTTTCTAGAAGATTGAGCTTTGCTGAAACTAACAAAGAGATTGCAGGTATTAAAGTTGCAAGAAAATCTCCTTCCATCTCTCACCTGTTATTTGCATATGACATTCTGATCTTTGCTAAAGCTGATATAAGGAACATTACTGGTATTTTGAGCATCTTAAATGATTTTGGAAGCCTGTCTGGTCAGACTCTCAACTTTGATAAATCTTGTGTCTATTTTAGTGGTAATCTAGACCATGATATTTGTGTTGATTTAGCTAAAGAGTTAAACATGAAACTTGTTAGTGACTCTGAAACATACCTTGGAGCCCCTCTTTTACTAGGTCACTCTAAAGTCAAATCTTTCGATCCCATAGTTCAATCCTTTGAAGCCAGACTAAATTACTGGATCAGTATTACCCTGAACCAATCAGGTAGAACTACTCTAATCAAATCTGTTCTGAACTCTCTTCCTACTTATCAGATGGGCTGTTTTAAGATTCCTGTCACTACTTTGGATAAACTAGATACTTTGCAAAGAAACTTCTGGTGGGGGCATAAAGCTAAAAAGGGTATAAAATTTATAGGCTGGCCTAATCTCCAAAAGTCTAAAGAACTAGGTGGTTTAGGCTTTAGAAATCTTGAGATTTTCAATAGAGCTCTTATCTCTAAAATGGCTTGGAAAATTTGTTCAAACTCTGAGGACTATTATGTTAAGATTTTAGAAGCTAAGTATTTCAGAACTTCTAATCCCCTTCACTTGGATAGTCTTAATGAGAAAAGTTCTTGGGTCTGGAAAGGTATTTACAGGCAAATCAACATTATCAAAGAGAATTCTTTTTGGACTGTGAGATGTGGTACTATAATTAATATTTGGTTGGACAAATGGGTCATAGGTCTTAATCATCCTCCTACCCCTAAAAGTGGCTCTACTATTCCTTCTAATCTTGATTATGTTCATGAGCTTTTTCTGCCAGGCACTAGAACTTGGAATATTCAGCTTCTTCAGAATCTTTTTGATATGGATGTAGTTCATAAAATTTCTGCTATGTATATCCCTAGTACTGGGAATGATAATTTGAATTGGATACATGACAGGAAAGGCACTTTCACAGTTAAAAGTGCTTACAAAATCCTGAGTAACCATTCTTTTGACAATACTGGCATTCAGTTGGTGAGTAGTCAGGTTTGGAAATCTCTCTAGGGTTGCAAAATACCTCATAAGGTAAAACTTTTTGTGTGGAAATGTCTTAAGGGTATTGTACCTTCTAGAGAAAACATTTCCAGATACAAACAGGGTATCGATGTTCATTGTAGTGTTTGTAATGCTCCTCTTGAAACTGTTGAACATATGTTGCTTGATTGTCCTTATGCTAAATCTATTTGGTTGGGGGTTAGTGTGCAAACAAGTAATGTTAGAACTGTACATGGCAGCTTGTTTAACTGGATTGTTAGCTGGTTTAATACTAATATCTCTAACTCTGGTATCTCTACTACAGATCAGTTACACTACACATATCTTCTTATGATTACTATTTGGACTATTTGGAAAGACAGGTGTACTGTTGTTTTTCAAGGGAAATTCCCAGATAGAAAGTTTAGTATACAAAGTATTCTGACTTTACATACAGGTTGTAAGAAGAGTAATGATCTCATTCCTAACAATGCAGCTATTGCACAATTGTAGTCTCATTGGGAAAGCCCTGAAATAGATTTTGCAAAAATTAATGTTGACGCTTCTTTTTTTAAGGAAGATTTAACAGGGAATATTGGTCTAATAGTAAGAGATTTTGCAGGGCAATGTCATGGAGTCAAGGGGATCTTCTACAATGGAGGAATGATTAAGGATCAGCAAGTGGAGAAGCTGGAATGTCTGGCAATGCTTGAAGCAGTGAAGTGGGCTATATCCAAGGATTTTTCAAAAGTCATTTTTGAATCAGATAATGAGTCTCTAGTTAAGGCAATAAAGGAAGACATTTCCTATGTTCATTGGATAAATCAGGGTTTAGTTATGGATATTAAAGATTTATTTAGTAGTCATGTCAATTTTGTTTTTCAGCCAGTTAAAAGATCTAGGAATCGAGTTGCAAATTTAATAGCTAAGAAGTGTAGAAGAGAAGGTTTTAGTTTTGATATGGTGGACAATTTTCCATCATATATCATTTCATGGATACAAGATGATATCCTAAGGTGTACTACTTCAAGCTAATGAATAAAGTTCTTCTTTGAATAAAAAAAAAAGTACACTCACTAAACCATTTTGTCGTCGTTCCACACCTCTAGTTGGATAACATACTACAAAGTTTTTACAAAGAGATAAATTTTCATCCACTATAAGCTTCGTAAGATAATACGCGGTTGAGCCAGTATTACTAATATTATTGCTGTAAAAGGTGGAGAAGCTGCGATTCTGGATTGAATTTATGGATGATGATCTTTTATCTGTCGGACGGGCTAGCTGTTATCGACCCAATCTAGATTGATGGTCTCAACTTGAACCGAGCCTCATCGTAGACTTGACTGAACTCCTATGATCAAATCGATCCTCTCTAAGGTGAGGATCGACCCATCTTGAGACTGGATGGACAAATGCTCGTATTTAAACCCATGTCCATCTACTTTTCCAGTTTGCTTACTCCATTGTAGGGTGAGAATGGACAAATTTTCTTACTGTCCACCACACTACACTTGCTCTTACGAACTGGTATGCAAGTTAAGAAGGTAAAGCCAAGAATGTATGGATGCTAATGGGGGTACCATTTTTCTTGGTGGTGTACCAATCCCTTAACAAAATTTGTTTTGTATTACATGCAATTTAGTACATCCCCAAGCAAAACGGTACCCCCGTTAGCAGCATTGAAAGAATGGAATATCCTAAGGCTAAGTCTTATGGGCTAGAAATATAGCTGCTAGATTGGCCATCCACGTCAGCCTGGGTAACCCCCTAAGTCCTATGGGATGTCGAATCTAGCAGCGGAACGCTGAACCGAACATCGTTGACCTGGTCAGCTAGCTTGGAAACGCTGAACGGTTCAGCGTCCAGAAAAATCCATATCTTCACAGAAGATCGATCTTCTTCCCATTTTCAGTTCTCACTTTTTTTCCCCCATTTTCACCATAATTCATATGATTAGTTTGTAGGTAAATTTGCATGATAATTTGATTATTTGTATGATGAAAATGAATGATAATGAGTTATTTTTGATTAGTTTGTATGATTATTTTTGATAATTTGTATGATAATTTAGTACAACCCTGCCAATTAAAGTGATATATTAGTAATAATTCAAGTTATTTAGAAGTAAGATTTCAATTTCAATGTACTTATTTATGTTTTAAGTTATTTAGAAGTAGGATTTCAATTTCAATGTAGTTTTTTATGTTTAAGTTATTTTAATTTTAATGTATCTTTTTAATTTCTTCAAAAAACATTGTAACCTTGTTTTGCAATGTAATGAAACTTTGGTAAATTCTCAAATTTCGAAACAAACAACCATTGGAACATAAAAATTTGAAACAAACAACCATTGGAACAAATTATCAAACTTAGAGAATCAAGTTCTAGGGAAAAAAAATAGTCGTTGGTGAAAAAAAGGTCAAGCGCCGAATGGTGCAGCGTCAGCAAGAAACGCTGAATGGAACAGCGTCCAGGGTAGCGCTGAACAGTTCAGCGTTGATGCCCTGAAATATTCGCAAAACGCTGAACTGTTCAGCGATTGGACCACTTTTTGGACGCTGAATGATTCAACGTTTCAATCTCGCTGATAGTTGGACTGCGAGCACTTGCTAGGAGAGAGAAGTAGACAGAAGCAGTGTTAACTTTTTTCCCACACTTATTTCTTGATTTGCAACATTTTTTGGCCAATCTAGCCCATAAGACTTAGCCTAAGGGGTGGGCTCCAAAAACAGAAACGAAACCTAATTAAGAACATGAAACCTAGTGCTACTTTTTGGGAAGCGATTTTGATCAAGCAGCGCTAGATCAAAAAAATTTCCTACTTTTTGTATATCATTTTTTTTTTGACGAGGAAATGGCAAATTTAATTAAAAAAAACAAGGATGTCACCAAGAGTGACACCAAAGTTACAAAAAAAAGAAAAAGAAAAAAGAAAAACAACAGCCCACGAAGGAGCAAACACAATACAACCCGAAATAAAAATTTCAAACCTAAGCACCAAAGGAAAAAACTTAGGATCCTTGACAAACCAAAAACCCAATAGAATGGTGAAGAAAGATAATCAATCTTCAAAATCCTCATTTTCATCTTGAAACGATCATTTAACCGCATTAATTTGCTCATCATTTGACTTTTTGTATATCATGCTTTCAAAAGATTTCCTTTAAGCATGTGCTACCATTAATTGTGGTCTATATAGCTAAAGATTTTCCTGCATATATTTAGGCCACAGTGTCCCCGTATACAACAAAAACAAGTAATAAAGTTATCGAAAACAATAAGCTTCTCAAACTCAACTCATGAAATTTGTGAATGGGAAAAGTTCATGGAAGTGATTAAAAATACTTTCTGTGCCGTCCTAATTGATTAAAGAGAGTGAGTGAGAGAGAGATGAGAATGATTAATCTAATAAACATATACTTGTACACATTATTAATCCAAATATGCATGTATCCTTTTTCGACAGGAATGTGTACAAATCGACTGAGATTTGGTGTCTACAGGTCTACTGTATCAGGAATTTAGGGGGGAGAATTTCTGCAGTCAATCAATAGACTGGGACATGCACATACTAGTGCAAAGCAGGATGCTACACAAAGGATGTTCATAAAAAAAACTCACCGTGTAGAAGCAGGAATAAACAAATATGGATGGTGGTTATACCATGGGAATAGATTTATAGACTTCCGAAATTAGTTGACAAGTGGAGGCAACTTACGCTGCCAATTTCATAGAAATAATGAGAAGCATGGTTTACCATAAAAAAGTAATACTCCTTTTGTCCCGCTATTATTTGACCTACTTTATTAAACAAATCATTATTAAACAAATCAGTTTTAAAGTAGGTCGATTAATAGTGAGATAGAAATAGTATCTAAATTCGTATCCGGATTCGAATGAGCCATTGTATTGGTTGGTAGGGATAGATCACGAAAATCGTAGACTCGGGGTGAGTAAGAGGTCTGAGTGATTCATGTTCTTCAATTAAGTAACATGTGCAACACTAAGTTTTTCACATACTACTCGACTAAGTGGCCACACCCATGTGGCGCACCGTCCTAAAATCGACATACAAAACCTAGCTCTAGTAGTCAGCCAGCCCCTTAGAAAATTTGTCTGCCGGAAATGGAATTGTGAAAGGCTATGGAAATCCAATTGACACACTTTAAACTGTAATCAAATTTCAAAGATTCGAAAATTGAAAACCAAGTTTACTCTTTTGCTTAGTTCATCTAATTATTAATTAGGTAACCTAGAATTACAAGACTTTTTAGCATGGTGGCTAGAGCTAGATCTCTCTTTGAACTTCACAACCACTTGGTGTGCACGCACAAGACTCAAAAATGTTGGTATCTCAACATGTTATTTCTTTATTTTTCTTCTTCTTTCTTACTTATTCTGACGATGAGGATGATTCACCTTTACATGAATTTATCAGACTCTACAAACTACACAACCTAGTGTCGTGTTCAAACGTGCGGTTCTATGCGTAGAAATTAGTATATTATTCCCACCGTAATTCAGATTAAGATACAAGACAAGGATGCACGTCACAAGAAAGCACACAATGCATATCTTTTTTCTCTTTTTGTTGAAAATATCCTTTTGTCTTCGATTTTCGAGTGTGGAGGCTCGAGATATAATTTGTAGACTTTGCGGAAAAAACCAAGACCACAAAACGAGGAACTTTGACTTCATTGCCGGATTGATGTATTATAGTATACTCCACTATGGTACTATTTCTACTTGATCCCCAATACGTGGGTTCCATTCCATACCCCGGGTGCAAACAAATGCAGGCTTGAGAGTTTTTACTTCTCAACTGATACTTTGCTTTGTTTCCACTCCATAAGTTATCAACTTCTTTTGTTTCAAGATTGCAAGTCCTCGTGTCAAAACAAAAAAAAAAGAAAAGATTGCAAGTCCTCGAACCAGGCTCGACCCTGCCACACTTTTATAGCACAAATCCTAATATTCTTATGGTAAGAGAGTCCAACACGGTGGCATATCCCATATCCTGTCTTGGACAACCTTTAATGAGAAAAAAAAACAGTGCAGAAGGGTCCGTAACATCCTACAAGCCCATTTTTGCAGTGGAGAACTGACTTCTATCATGCATTCCCAGGATATTATAGAGAGAACTTATCTATACCAATCTACCGGATGTCCTGATCATCTTTCAATGTGTATACACAACGACAATACAATGCATCTGTTGCTACAAAACATTTGTTTCGGAGCCAATGAATTCAACAACACCTTTGAAGATGCATGAAATTAAAAAGTATCAACCCATCTAGATACCTATTCAAATCTTCCTTTCACCTTCTTAAATAGACGGACTTTCAAATAATAACTACAGTACTTCTACAAACGCATTCAAGTATTCAACTATATAAATCCATGTCAAGCATTTAATACCATACATCTTGAGTTCCCAACAAGAATTGAATTCCAAGATTCCATGAAGACGGGACAATTTTTTTTTAATGCATAGCTTAAAATAGTTCGCAATCCCAACCATTCAGGTGCTACCTATTACAGATTAATCAACTACAAAAAAACTCCATAGGGAACTCTGAATAACTTGAGCTAAAAAGCTTCTCATTATGCTTCAATAAACAAACACAACCGCAACACAAAACTTAATGAAAGGATGTCGACACCTCACATTAAACAGAGCCTCTATGCATAGAAACAGTGCAACAATTCTAGAAAAACATGCTCTAAACGCATTAGGCCTAGTTTAGCGTTAAGGAAAGGGTCTGTAGCAAACCCTGGCTAGTATTTGAAGTTCCTTAATAACAAAATGGGTGCCACAGTATCAGACCAGTGACTTGAAACTCAAACCAGTGACTTGAAACTCAAACCAGTCTGGTTACTGAGCCACAAGACATCCTGCGCTGCCTGGTTGTACACTCTGGTAATTCTAGAATGACACAAGGTGACATTGAACCTTATACAGTATACAGTATAAAAGTTACCCATTGTAAAAAACAGAACAGAAAAGAAGCATTCAAACTATTCTCTAAACAGAAAATGCAGATGTTCCGATGCTATAGTAAGCAGAAGTAATTTGACTGGTGTAAACATGTTAATAGATTTTCCATTCAAGAGTAATAAATTAAGAATATCATAATTCGTGTAATCTATATGTCCAGATAAAGAACATAACGGCAGCATATCATACAGAAGAATAATGAAACTAGATACCCATTCAACCGTGTTTGACAAACAATCATTCTATTTAAGCTTCAATACCTGGTTCTAACAATTGAAATGCACTACACCATATTTTCGAACAAAGCAAAGTAGAGCCATGAGTTAATGATTGATACTAGAGATCCCAAATTTATACTGAAACTGACGTAAAAGATGACAACATAAGCTAATTATAAATGTCAAAAGACAGACGTTCTGGCAACAAAATTACGTCAAAACCAAAACCCTAAATTCATCTCAATTTACTTGTATTCCATTGGATTAACCCTAAACAAAAGAAGGAATAAATTTTCTACCACCACAACATTCAGAGCAACACAGAAGCAAATTTCAGCAACTTAATCTCCCTTTCTCCTGAATGAGCATCCCTCTGTAAGTCTAGCTTTACCTCCTGTTGGTTGGCACAAGACAGTTTGACAATTTCCACAGACAACCACAGTTTGTGAGTGACTGAAGACAGTAGTTCTGCAATCAATCCAACAACAACAAACATACAAAGATTCAGACACACAAACTCAGCAACGTTAACTTATAAAAGAAATTGAATATAATAGCCAAAAAAAACTTACATGTTGAAGCATCCTTGGCACTTAACATCCTGTTTCAAAATAAAAGAACACTATTAAGATTGAAGGAAGAGATAATGTACAAAATGAAGGCTCGGTGCAGAGTCCAAAGGACTTCAGACAAAATACTCATGTTCATAGGCATGTGAAAATGTTTTTGTATGAAAATATTATCTAATTATTAGATATAAAAAAAGGAGAGAGACCTAGTTCATTCCACTTAATCATCCCCATCAAACTCATTGTTCTTTGTTCTAACATGTTCCAGTTCATAATGCTAACCTATCAGCATCTACTTACTCTCTGATGTGTAGTACTCAACGCAATAGTTTATCAAGAAAAACAAACACAAACATACAAATCAAAGCACCAAATATGTTATGACGACGTGATGGTAATATTATCTTTCCAACCCAACAAAATCAACCTAAATTCGGATGGTTGAGAAACTAGCGTAAACACACACAAATTCAAAACTATGAACAGATTGAAATAAAATTCAAATGAAAACAATACCTGAGTTATGAAACTATGATTTAATAATAATCCTCATATCACAAGTGAGGGAACAAAACATTTGAGTACTACACAACAAATCTCCAACTAGATAGCAGATAAAAGTAGATCATGAAGGTAAACAGACTGATAATGGTGATGAATAGAGTGATACCATGAAGAAGGAGTTTGGGGATTGAACTAAACGCTTGAGCTTGTGTCTCCTCTTCTCCAGCTCAGCTGGTGGATTGAGCAGATCGATATCATTTGAAAGAACCTACAACATACAAACACCATATCATCATCATCAATCAGAACCAAACAACAAACAAATGAAAACACAAATCTTACTTACCATGATGAAGAAACCCTAGGAAGTGAAGAGGAAGAGTTATTGTTTTTCTTCAGAGCCGCAGGCAAAGACGGAGAAAAAAGATTCTAGGGTTTTGAAGGAGCTGAGAAATCTTGTTTTGACTACTTATATAAGAGAGAAGTTAGATGAGTTTACGATCTTGACCGTCGGATTTGGGCGTAGCACTAGGGCACTTGTTAAATGGGTCTGGACCAGACTGTGGCCCAATAAAGGATACCCATCGGGTAAGGGCTCTTTGTTAATATCTCATTTTCTACTTTTACTTTCTTCTTAGAGAGGAGCCAGAGAGATTCAGAGTTTAATGGCGATTTCATCTTCTTCTTCCTCCTCCTCTTTAACACGACTTGTAACAGCCCCATATCAAAAAGATCGTATTCTTTCTTTCGGAAACAATATCAATTTTAACAAGAACAGCAAGAGGAATAACAAGTTATGTATCAATGCATCATCTTCTTCTTCTGCTGCTAACAAATCTATCAAAGAGCTCGCTCTTGATTCAAAGGTAATACAAGCATCTCAATTACCCAACGCTTTATTATTAGTAGTAGTGCTTGTTTTATTGATATGTTTCGCTTTCACACACTGCACTTTAATTGTTTGGTTGTATGCCTCACTGAAATATCATCAGTACAATGCTTGTTTGAGCATCGACTAGAGGCACTTCTGGTCAGTTAATGCGCCTACCAGCTTTAGAAATTCATAAGTCTCATATAATTGTACTCACCGATTGCGAATCATGTCTCAAGAAGTAAACACCACAATGGGCATTGCAGACACACTCTTACCTGTTTGAGTGAATTGACACTCTTAACTTTAGAATATGTTTTCAAGACCAGACATAGTCCAGGTATCTACTCAATAGTAGGGACCTTTACAAAGTCTGGCAAAGCAAACAAAGAGACCAGTAAAATCAGTTCTTGAGATGGCTTGCCATTTATCTGGTGCTGGATTCACTGTCTCTCTAGGTCTCCACCGATTGCTCGGTAATCTTCTTTTCATGATTAATGGAGCTACATTTGGAGTCCACATTTTGCTGTAGTTTTTTTCTTTTCGTTGTTGTTGTTTATGATTTGGGTATGTTTTTCAATAATTATCAAAGGTGTAAGGCGTAGATGAAGATGTTTCTTGTCCCTTTAGCTGCACTTAACGCGTAAATGAGTAATGCTTGATTTACTGATATGTGTTCGCTTTCACACACTGCGCTTTAATTGTTTGGTTGTATGCCTCACTGAAATGTCCATCAGTAAAATGCGTATTTCATAAGTCTCATAAGATTGTACTCATCGATTGTGAATCATGTCTCAAGAACTAAACACCATAATGGCATTGCAGATACACTCTTACCTGTTGAGTGAAATGACACTCTTAACTCCACAAGATGTTTCAATTTGAGACCAGACTAGTCCAGGTGTCTACACATAGTAGGGACCTTTACAAAGTCTGGCAAAGCAAACAAAGAGAGCAGTAAAATCAGCTCTTGAGATGGCTTGCCATTTATCTGGTGCTGGATTCACTGTCTCTTTAGGTCTCCACCGGTTGCTCCATAATCTTCTTTTCATGATTAATGGAGCAACATTTGGACTCCACATTTTGATGTAGTTTTTTCTTTTCGTTGTTGTTGTTTATGATTTGGGTATGTTTTTCTATAATTATTAAAGGTTTTGGGTGTAAATGTAGATGTTTCTTCTCCTTTATCTGCACTTAACGTTTAGTGTCTTGCTGATTGCAGTTATTTTCAATGAAATGAAGTAAGCTGTAAGGATTGTAGACCGTTCGTTAATTTAGTTTTCCTTGAATTTACTCGTATGTCGATTCTGTGCATGGGTTTTGTGGCAATGATGTACAAAAATGTCGAAACATGTTTATATTAATGTCTCATGTGAAGTCATGAGCTGGTACTTTTCATCTGAATATTAGGTGGAGGTGTTGTTGGACAGTGTGAAATGGGATGATAAAGGTTTGGCCGTTGCAATTGCTCAAAATGTGGATACTGGAGCCATTCTTATGCAAGGCTTTGCTAATAGGGAGGCACTGGCAACAACCATTTCATCACGTAAAGCAACCTTTTTTAGCCGATCAAGGTCATCTTTGTGGACTAAGGGGGAGACTTCCAACAATTTCATTAATGTTCATGACGTCTTTCTGGACTGTGATCGTGATTCTGTAAGCTTCTCTACAAACTGCTGCTCTTAGAACTTACACTCATCCAGCTTGTTAAATTTTAGAGTTGGTTTATATCGCCAGATAATATACCTTGGAAAGCCTGACGGTCCCACATGCCACACGGGGTCAGAGACTTGCTATTATTCATCAGTTAATAATTTCCTCAATCATTCGAAGGTGCAATATCTTGTTCTCTCATGTGATGATTAATTTATAAGTCCATTTGTGTATCATTTCTTATTTATGATTGTTATTGGATCATCATCCCTAATAAAACATCATTTTGGAAGGTAGAAGATTCGAGTTTGGCATTAACGACCTTGTACTCATTAGAGTCTACTATCTCCCAAAGGAAAGCTGAAATAGAAGCAGATGATAATGGGAAGCCTTCGTGGACAAGGCGGTTATTGCTTGACAAGAAGTTATTGTGCTCTAAAATCAGGTAACACAGCAGTTTATATGTGATTAACATTTTCATCAATCAACTGCAGCTTTCTATCTAGTGAATGTTCTTTATGTTGTTTATGCATGGCCAACATTTCTAAAGGTAAAAAGTCACTATGCCTCCTTACGTTTGCTAAGTCTTCAAGATCAAGCATCCAGTTTCGGTTCTGTCCTAGTAAATAAGTGGCAAATGGCTCATGTTGCCTTTTTTGTACTGTAATCAAGCAATGACGGGATAAGTCTGCATAAGAGGGGTTATTGTTAAGATTGTCCAATTGTCTGCTCTTTTAAGATAATTGCTAGTAGGTCTAGTTAATGATCCTGGCCCTTGCGAGTCCTTGGCGCCTTCCATTCATTTGAACTAAGATTCTTGTTGCTAATATCTGTTTCCACAATGGTGTGTACAGGGAAGAGGCAGATGAGTTATGTCGGACATTGGAGGAAAATGAGGATCAATCACGTTCAGCCTCAGAGATGGCAGATGTGCTCTATCATGCAATGGTTCTATTAGCACTTAAGAATGTAAAAGCCGAAGAAGTTCTTGAGGTTCTAAGGCTGAGATTCACCAAATCTGGTATTGAGGAAAAGAACAGCCGGAAATGACACTAGCCGTGACTTTTTTTGCGGGTGCTTTGTGACAAAATACGAAAGAACGTGATTGTATGCTGAAACAAACCCATCATGAGAACCTGCGTAGATTGGGTAGTTTCAGAACTCCAACTGAAGGCCTGTGTAACTTTTTGGCAGCCATTGAGAATTTTCAATTTATAGTATGATGACTTCGTAGCGAAATGCTAAATTTTATGAGATATGGGTGTGTCATAGTTATTTCAGATTTACTTCCATATTTTGCGTCAGAGAAACATTTGTAGTTGTATCTTTTTGTGATTGAATTAGATAAAAGAGCGACATTTTCTCGGCTTTTCCTGGGTATTTAGAGCTTCTCCAATGGAATGTATGTGAAGATAAATGTCTAAGTCCGCATAGGATAGACATTCATTTTCCCTGAAAATCTTCTCCAACCCAACTTTTTAAATCAATGTGAAGATGACATGGCTTAATTTTTGTTAGACATTGTCAAGGTGAATGTCAAGTTTTAGACATTCACTTTGACAATGTCAAGCTATCCTAGTAAGCTTTTGCTTCCTAAAATTAATTCCAATATATTAAATAGCCCTCTTTAGGTGTAATAAAATCTAGAATTTACTAAAAATAAAAAATGCATTTAATTCATAAAAAATCACCAACAACAAATGGTTTTTCCTCTAAATTTAAGGAAAAATTGGAATGAGGATGTCTTATTTGGGTTGCCACCTAGAAAACACACACAACCACCATTAGAGAAGCTCTTAGTTTGTTCGAGTAATGTAAAAATAAGTGATGTTTGTATCAACTCTGCTAGTAATACTATAATTGAACCATGTTTAACTCGTTATGTGATGTTGTGGTAGTTGGAGCAAGTTTTATGGAATAGGTTGCTTGAAAGTCATTCCGACTTCTAACGAAGTTTGTAGAGTCCTGGAATCATAGGCTGTCGGAGAGGCAACTTTTTGTGGCCATGTTCCAGAATCTGTTTTGAGAGTCCACAAATATTGAGCATATGTATATATATTAAAGAAATAAAAGTTCCATAATGATTTCCAAGATCTAAAAACAGAAAATAAAGGGACACAGTTGACAGAAAACTAAGTGAACTATTGATTATCATGATATGGTTCATTTGCGTTACAGGGTAGTTACAACCTATAAACAGCTAAGAGATCTTTTCAGTTCTATCAGTCAAACCGATGAACTTCGCATATACATGCCTAGTTTCCTTACGGCTGATACGGCGATACCCGCCTTTAATCAATCGTCAAAGATGAATGACAACCACGCCAGCGTCTATAGCAAATCCGATCAGAACCGCTAGTTATGTGTGGTAGAATGACTCCAAACTTTCAGGCATCTGGGGGAATATCACCAGATTCTTGCATATTACATCGATCATATAGGATCTACCGGAAGGTTATGCATTTTCTTGGAAACAAGTAACCTCATTACTATATCCATATGGAAGATATATAAGATGAGAAGATGAGAACTGTAAAACCAATAATTAGAATACATAAAAAAGAGGGACTTATGAATTATGCATGAACTGGCATGCTTGATGGCTTTGGTGGTAATTTGTCCGCAACCAAAATGTAGAACAGACCCATCACTCCTGCGTGCGATCTGATGCTGCTGTAATTGGATTCCAAGACTAGCGTCCCTCCATCAGATATCTTGACAGTGCCTGGTTGCGGATAGCAAGTTGACATGCCCACTATGTAGCCAGCTTCGTTGCCTGCTTCTTTTCCCTTTCCATAAACTGGCATGGAAGCGCATATGAGACGACCATCCTAATGAATTCATCAACATAAGAAAAAAATTTGTATGTTAGCCATCACATATAAAATTGATTTACTGGTAAAAATCAAGTCTGAACCTTTGAACTGAAAAATAATGGCGGGTTAAAGGATTAGCACATGACAGCTACTGGGCACTCTGTTAACTTTGTGAAGAAAGAACAAATAGTGACAGGTTTGGATGATCATGAAGGAGTAAGCTTATGAACAGGATTCTACATGTTTATAATTAGGTAACTACCTTTCCATAAAGAGCTGAACCAGTTCCTCCAGAATGCTGGTGACCAACGCCGTAGATAACATAACCACCATTGTGCATAACCACACTTGTCTTTTTGTTATCTACACATTTAAGATCTTTGTTTGCACCAGCACTACCACATCGCTCCACTTGATATTCCACCTGGTTAAAGAACTAACAAATTAGTATCCACATAAACATAACCAAGATGCACCACTATGGTCATGAATCTGCAAGTATGGCATTTTCTTAGTTCCACAATAGAGACACTAGCTAACAACTCAAGCAAATAACAGTGACTGGATTGGAGTTGCATATATACCTTACAAGCTGTTGCTGAATTCCTTCCTTTTTTCCATGTATCAGTAATATCAAAAATGTAAATTTTAGCAGGCACAATACTATCTTTCCAGTCAACCCACTTCACTGTATATCTCAAATAGAGGCTTTTTTTAATGCTTCTGAAGCCTTTTCTTATCCTGCACTGGGCCTCATCATCACAACACTTCAAGCCTCCAGCATACCCAGGCGGCAGTTGTTGACCATTCTCATCTGTTGTCACATTATACAGATTACACTTGCACTCTGTGCATCCTAGTCGATCCACCACACCCCGTGTATCAATTGCATGTATATTAACTAACCATCTCTCCTCATACCCTTTTGGGGTTTCTGCTGGATTGCCAACCTCTATTCCGTAGGGGTCTGGAACATACGTAGCGGTTTTGCGTGTTTCTGATCCAAGCCCAAAGTACTGGCCAAGATTCTTACAAACACCATGGTTTCTCAAGATGATGTCCGGAGACTTTGTATCATTGGAACCATAGTACCTTAAAATTACCCAGTGGTGAAGATAAGTTTTATGTAGAGGGACAGGGATTCCAGAGTCATCAACTACTTCAGCCTTGAACTCCTTAATAGCTATATGACCTCTTGGAAAATCAATATTATAGTAAACTTTGTTAGCAACAGATCCTGCTCCCAGCACAAAATTAGGTGACAAGAAGACAGCGGATTTCTCCCTACTGTCTTTCGTGAAAATAGACTCTGAATCTTGAACTGCTAGAATCAGTGCGAATAATATTCCCAGCAAAAGCAGCAGCAAAACAGGAATTTGCTTCATTTTTCCTGTCATTGAATCATTAAAAATGAGCGGATGGTATTACATATAAATGAACTTAATGTTTTGGTTATTTTTGCATATTGAATAGATCAAACTGAATATTTATTAAGAAAAAATGATAAAAGATTGATAAGGAATAACCAGAAAATCAAACTGATATTATGAAAACGAAACTTGAAATGAGTAGTTAGTTGGAAATTCTAGAGCAACAAATAAATCCAAGAGAAACATTAAGTGTGCAATTATTACCTGTTGGTAGCTGGTGTCTAAAGAGTATGAAATCCTTGCTCTGCTCGGTGGTGCTAATAACAGACAGACAAAGTGAGACTGAAGAAACTTTTACTTATAAAAGCTCGAAAATTCTCTAGTCAAACTTGGCCACTGGAAACGTTATATTATTCATTGTTCATCTTTGACCAAATGTGTGCCTTCTTTATAGGGGAAATTGGTATATGACCCAAAATCGACTGTCATCTTGTGGATATGTTTCAGGATTTTAATTTCTGAGAATATGCCCCAAAATAACAGTTTTCGTCAAGAAACCGTTAAATATTCAATTTATCGTAAATGTGTCTCAACTTTCTCTCTAATTTCTTTGAGATTTTTTCTGTTTGAATATGTTCCTGAACCTTGTAAAGGTGTTAGTATATAGCATATTTGTTTTAACGTTCGCATATGTAATCCTAGGTATGTGCGAATATTGACTCTTTAACGGTTTTGGATGGAATTTTGGACCGGCTGTGTATATTCCCGAAAACTGAAATTCTGGGGCGTATCCTCAGAAGTCAGAATAACACTCGATTTTGTGCATATCCCCAGGTTTCCCTTTTTTACTATGGGCCAACATGAGCTAGTGGGATGATGATGAATGTACAGGACATAATCTGCCCTTGAACAAAATCTGTCAAGTGAATAAAAGAAAACATGTGAAATTGGAACAGATCAATGAACTTGGTGAAAATCTTTGTATTCACTCACTTCTTAACTGCGTCTGGTGTATATACATAGGCAACAAATTCCATCTAAGTGTGACACCTTCGCAGGCATCATCTGTCACAGTTTACCTTTCCTTGGTCGTACAAATACTAATTCAGTGTGATTCATGAATTAGTATTCAATGGATATGATTCCACTGGTCCTGTTGCTTTTCCATCTAGAAGACTTCCATCAGATTTACTATTATTTTGAGTTCTTAAGGTAAATTATGGCAGCCAACTTATCTCTCTCTATCTATATGCAGTCCCACTAACATCCAAATGTAAGTCAACATCCCAACTTATCTCTATCTCTCGTTTTTACTTTGTTTTCCACTGCTGTGTTGTAGGGATCCCAGATATACTACTGTGTTCTTTCATTATTATTTTTTTACTGTTTTTGTGCTTTCGATCACTGCTCGTTAAACAAGAATGATTCATGAAACACAACAACACTGACAGGCTTACGTTTAACTCTCCAAAAGGTCGTGACTTCCTATAGGCTATAAACAGTAAAAGAAATTGAAAGAACACAGTAGACGGAAAACAAAGTGGAAAATAGATTATTGCTGTATTTGTATTACAAACTACATAACTAATAAGAAGCTAAGAGATCTTATTAGTTCTATCAGTCAAATCGATAGATGAATCTTACAGAAACATGCTTAAATTCATAATTGCTGATAGCAGCCTTCTTTTTCATCCTTCTTTCGAACATAACCAACAACCACGGCAACTGCTGCAGAAACTCCCATGAAAACCAATACCCATGTGTAGTTAAATGATTTCAAGCTGTGCAACATCTGCGGAAACAAGTAGAGTCAGTTTCTTAGATATGGCATTTTCGTGATCATATAAGGTCTGAAAGAAGGCTTAATTGACATATGTGAAAGACAAAAGCTTGCAGTTGACATCTCCATCTAAAAGAGGCTTGCAACAAACGATGATGAAAACCATGAAGCCAAATAGCCAATGATAAAATGTAAAAGAGGGGGAAAATCATACATGAATTGGCATGCTTGACGATTTTGTTGGTAATTGATCCACAACCAAAATATAGAAGAGACCCATCACTCCTGTATGTGTCCTGGTGCTGCTGTAATTGGATTCCAAGAGTAAAGTCTCTCCATCAGATATTTTGACAGAGCCTGGCTGAGGATAACAAGTCGACATCCCAACTATGTAGCCAGCCTCATTGCCTGCTTCTTTTCCATCTCCATAAACTGGTATGGAAGCGCATATGAGACGACCATCCTAATCAATGCATCAAGGTAAGGATGTCAATTGTATGTTAGTCGTAAGGCGTGACAATGAATAATAGCTGGAAAAAGGATCAACACATGATAGTTCCTAAAAAGGAACTAAAAGATCACAAAGACAACTATATGTTCACAGTTATGTAATGTACCTCTCCGTAAAGAGCTGAACCAATTCCACCAGAATGCTGATGAGCAGCACCGTAGATAACATAACCACCATTGGGCATAACCACGCTTGTCTTTTTGTTATCTGCACATACACTATTTCTATCTACACCAGGACTACCACATCGTTCAATTTCATATTCCACCTGTAAAAGAAATCGGTCATTATTAGTAAAATAGTAACTCTAGTGTGCAAGTATTACATTTTCTCCTTAACCTTGTGATTCGGAAACAAAGTTTGAATTATCATCTAACAAATAACAGTGGTTGTATCAGAGTTACATAAATACCTTACAAGCTGTTCCAGAATTGTTCCCTCTTTCCCCAGTATCAGTGACATCGAAAATGTAAATTTTAACAGGCACGATACTGTCTTCCCAGTCAACCCACTTCACTGTATATCTCAAGTATAGGCTTCTCTTGATACTGTTGAAGCCTTGTCTTACCCTGCATTGAGTCTCATCATAGCAACAATAAAGGCCTCCAGTATAACCCGGTTTCAAACGTCGACCATACTCATCTATTGTAACATTATATAGATCACACTTGCACTCAGTGCACCCTAATCGATCCTCCACACCCCGTGTATCAATGGCATGTACATTGACTAACCATCTCTCCTCATACCCGTCTGGGATTTCAGCAGGATTCCCAACTTCTATCCCGTAAGGGTCCGGCACATAAGTTTCAGTTCTGCGTGTTTCTGATCCTAGTCCAAAGTACTGCCCAAGGTTATTGCAAATACCACTATTTCTCACAATAATGTTCTTTTTAAAGCTAAGTCTATTAGGATCATTCTCCTCAGGAGTTTCTGTATCCTTGGGAGCATAGTATCTAATAACAACCCAGTGATGAAGATATGTCTCATGCAAAGGAACAGGATTCCCAAACTCATCGACCACCTCAGCATTAAACTCTTTAATTGCAATATGACCTCTTGGAAAATCAATATTATAATAAAATTTGTTACCCACGGATCCTGCTCCCAACACAAAATTAGGTGACAAGAAAACAGCAGATTTCTCTTTATTTTTTTTCATGAACGTAGACTCTGAACCTTGAACTAATAGAACAATTCCCAGCAATAGCAGCAGCAGCAACAGATAATTTCGCGGCATTTTTCCTGTCAAGAAAATCAGCAACATCAGCGTATCTATATAATTGGTTCAAGGCATCAAACTATTCTAACAAATCATCATGCTAGACCAAAATCCAACGGATAATATAGACCCACAAGGACAAAAATAAACCTAGAAAGACCAAAAGTCTACAGTGATAGTAAGCATATCTAGTTTCTGAGCTGCATACAAAGTTGACAATCCCACATACGAGTTTCATTGATTGATTAACTAATTCACTAAACAAGTTACAGAGATCTCTTAGAGAACAAAAACAAAAAACTCATATCATGAGATTAGAAACTAAGCACAGATTATAAATTTTAAGATCAAATTTTATCATTCACGAAGATATAAATAGAAAAACACACTTGATTATTACGTAGCAAATCAAATCTTAATTCAAAACATAAATCCAAGATTCTAAATGTAATGATAACCTGATGATTGTTGTTTTTGGTGTTGCTTATATAACAGAAAAATAGTGTCAGGACGATGGAAGTTCCTTCCTTTTATAGATAACAGAATGAATGAAAGAATGAACTTATATCTTCTTGTCAGCCACGTATAACCTTACATCATCACTATCTATCTTTCCATTTTCTTTCTTTTTTTTTGACATTTTTCTTTTTTTTTTGGACACAACCCTAGGTCGACAGATGCAAGGCCGATATGATGGAGTATATTGTTTGTGTGTCCGTGGATGATCACAGTACAAGGAGCCCAATTTTGTTTGTTCTCTATGATACAAAATAAATCTTTCTTGACTTTAGAGATGACCGACTGACTATTTGCAGTCGTCATGAATGACGAATTTGGGTAAGAAGTTATAGGAGTCTACTTCATTGTAATGCTGCATTTACCTCACCTTTTTTGTACTTTTAGCATTTAAGAATCATTAACTAATTTGTTTCAGCCAAATGGGATAAATGAGTGTAAACGCAAATCTTTGAGATTCTGAGTTCCAAATGGCCGGTGCGGGCCTTGAAAACCTCCCAAGTCTACTTCACCTTTTTGTACTTTTTTTTTTTCTTGGATAAACAAACTTATATTAATATTAGTAAATATTATTCCCTCCGTCTCTTTTATATAGTCGAAATTTTGAATTTTGATTGTCCCATTAGATATGCGGATTACTATTTCCAAGATGAATATTTTCACAAATGCCCTTATTAATGGTGTATAGATAATTGTGTTATTAATAGGACAATGGGTAAAACATGAAAAAATATAAAAAATTATGAATCAAATGCACTTTTCTTAATTTAAAAGAATTGTCTCTCTCCACCTATATATTTGGGACGGAGGGAGTAGCTTTTAACCCGTGCTATGCACGGGTTTGTTTTTCTGTTTATGAATCATAAGTGCCATGTTTTGAAATTAATTTTATCGAAAACAAATAATATTTAATTTAAGATTATTAATGATTCAATAAACTTTTGATCATAATAACAATAGTATTTAATAAAAAATAGCCGATGTTATAAAAACAGATGTGACGGGAAAAATAATTACAAATATCATGGGATTGTAACGCAACATATTCAAGACATATAATACTTATTCTAACTTCATAAATTATGTCGTTTGGCCTTTTGGTATTTTATTTCTTTGGAACATTTGAATCCCATGATTTTATTTTTAACCTTTTTAATATACTCTTGCTTTTTTCGATTAGCAAATCATTACATGCGTGCAAAAGCATCATCGAGATACATATTAATTACAAAACAATCTCGGTCAACTGCCCGATTCCTTTGTGAATTCTTTCATCTGGATTATACCATGTAATCTTTTTGATATTTTAGTGAAAAAAATGGGTATCGAGCTTAATGGAATTCTTCTGATTTTGAATTTCTCTACGCAGACCTAAAAATATATTTACATAGAAATAATCAAACATAGAATAAATTAGAATTTATATAACGTTGAAAAAATAGATTTTAATAAAATGAAAGCTGAATATGTAGATAATTATAATTACATGTACGGTATACTGGGATATCTTTCTCCAGTGATCTTGTTTTATGGGTTTGAGGTCTCTAATTTTTGTAGAAGCTATGGATGTTCCTATAAACAGATCCGGATTACCGAATGTGCATATGAATTGAAAGGTCTTGTTTTAAGGGTTTTGATTTGCTTACCCATCTCATTTTTTGATTAAAACAAAACATTGTTTTTTCATCATAGAAATAATCAAACATAGCATGATATTGTTTTTGAACAAACGACCACCCCTTATCAGTTCATGTCCCTCGTCTCCGATGCAATTTAAAGAATAATACTCATGCACTATAACAAATTTAGGATACAACCTTCCCCTTCTTTAACTTTGCACAAATTTAAAGAATTTCGGAGAACGTAAGTTATTAAGAGAGACAAATGCCAAAATATAAGTTGTCCCCGTGCCCCCATTTCTTAGGATCTCTAACCCGAAGGCATTCAATCTAAAAGGCTTTGAAATCTAATTATGCTCGTCCAACATGGAGATTAAAATATTAAATTTGTGGCTACACTTATATCCACTTTCATCGTATTTCTTTCTGTCGGAGGACTTTTCTGATGACACATTTAGGATAAAACCTCCACCTACTTTAACTTTGCACAAATTAAATTTTCGAGAACGTAAGTTACAATAAGAAATACAAATGCCAAGATATAATTTATCTCCCATATCCCATCAAAATTTATAATTTATCCAAGTTGTATTTCTTAGGTTCTCTGACCGGAACACTAATTTGTCGCAAATGGTAATTGTGTATAGTTATATAGCTAAGCCTTTGGAATCTCATCATGTTCGTCCAAGATGAAGATTAAAATATTAAATTTTTGGTCATACTTTTATCCACTTTCATCTTCTTTCTTTTTGTCCGACGACTTCTCTGACGATTGACGACACATTTGTTAGCTTCTGAGAAGAACATGCATTGTGTTCTTTTGGGAAGAAATTGCATTTCCCTGTTTGTTTTTATAAATATGTGCATTCTTCCTATGATCCGTTCTGCCTTTACATCTCTGCAACGTGTATGTATAAAAAACATTCCAACTCTCTCGTAGAATCCACATCCTCATCAGAGTTCGACCTTTGGAGCCCAAATATGCATCCATATCATCGCCAATACAAATAGAATTGAGATTTTTTTCCCAACTGTGCTCTTTCTCCGCACCCCTAAAGGTAGGGCTGTCAACGGGTCCGGGTCCTCCCGGGTAGTACATGGCCCAGAACCGGACTTGTCATATCAGCATCTGTTCCGGGGCCGGTTCCATAATGTGTTGGCCCAGAACCGGATCCGTTTAAAGTCCCGGGTACCCGTTGGGTATTAAAAAATCTTAAATTTTTAATTTTTTTCTCTTTTTAACTTGAATATAAATTAATTTTATAAAAAATTGTTATTATTTCTTTATTAATGTAATAAATAAAGATTAAATGTAAGAAAAAAATCAAAAATAAAAAAAAATCAAAGCCGAAACTTGCAAAATACCTATAATTTTGCTAAAAATATGATTAAAAGGTTAAATAAACCCGCGGGTACCCGACGGGTATTACCCGTTTGGACCCGTTAACATTCGGGTCCAATCGGGTAATTACCCGTCGGGTCCTAAGTTGCTAATGGGTCCAACTTTAGAACCCCGAACCGGACCCAATTAAGAGGGTCCGGTTCCGGGTAGCGGATAACGGGTACCCATTGACAGCCCTACCTAAAGGTATTAAATTTTCTCCACTTAGCATATTAATTTTTTTCCCTACAGGTATCATGTTCTATTCATTTTTTTAGCAAATCCACCAAACCAAAACAACAAACATAGCAAGCAAAGGATAAAATGGTGTGAATTGTATGCAATTTAATTGTGCACAAAAATTAAACCTATACAAAATCAAGGCTCTGGTATCTCCTCTTAAAGATCGCATTTCTACACACTCAATTTTTCCTTGCTATTTCTGATTCCACTCTTTCTGTCTGGGAATCATATTCCCAAATGTAATTGTCCTATAAGCACTAAAAAACTGCCAAAATCTATGTAATTTTCCTAGAGGTATTCCATGTCTTCTCTTTTCAAGTAACAAAAGGATATTAAGAGTAACGCATTATCCAACTCCATTATAGTCTATGTACCACATAAAGTGACATTGGTATCATAACGTTCTTAACGAAACATGAAAATAACTTCATGTTTTAAGCTAGAGATATGTAATCATCACCCGGCTATTATGCAACCACCCTCAACTCATACCTCATCTACACCAGAAATCCATGCACATCATGTAATAAAAAACACGAAAGTAGCCCAACCAAAATTCCATGTAATTCTTTTGAATCACTATAATTTGCTTGGTATAGTTGGTATAGTTAGCCAGTCCTTGCTTAACTATGTATAACAGAAATCCTTGCTACTCCATCCAAGCTCAAACAATGTACTAACAGTCACTCCACCGAAATAAGAAAGCCAACTATTCAAATTAATATAAAGAAATCCCTATTCAAGAAAATTCAATAAAGAGAGAAATTAACATTAGTGATGCAGTAATGAGATGACTTCTTATGATCGCTATTTCAAATTATATATTAGAAATGCAGATCCCACAGTGGCATGTTCACCCCTACAGATTTTATAATTATAATGTTTTTGGTATTACCATTACAATCAAAAGGTTTCATTCATATTTTGATAAGTTGAAAAGTTATTTATTATATTATCGTTGAGAAGAAAAAAAATCAATGGAAATATATGTTGACCTTCACCGGAATATACACAAAAAAAAAAAAAAAAACATGAGTACCTATGAATTCAAGTATCTTGATATTATTTTCCTTAACTTCCCTTGATTGTCGAAGAGGAAATTAGTTATTAAACTATAATAACTTCACCACGGAGCGAGGTGGTGATCTCCTGTGGGGAGCACCCTATTGTCGACCCCATAAGCATGCATAAGACACATACGCAAACAATTATTAGATGGGGTAAACAAAAGAAGAAGAAAAAAATCCAAGTGAAAAAATATTAGTGCCTGCTAAAACCCGTACATCTAAGGAGGATTAAACCAGTACAGCCAAAACAAAATAAATAACCATCAAATGATAAGTAAAAGACTTATTTCAGAAGACATTGAAATTAACAAAACTAAGAAAGAAAATGCAGAAAGATGTAACCGAAGAGTTGTATACACAAAGTTGCTAAAGAACAAACACAGAAAGATACATAAACAGCTGAACACTTAAGTATATACAACCAAAGAGTAGCAATCACTAACCAACCCCAACCAATAAAACTACAATCCCAGGGAGAATACATATACCTACATGCATAAACTGAACTTTGAATTATATTATTTACCCAGGGCAGCACTCGAATGGGATAAAAAAAAACATCACTATGGACCTATCAAAAGCCATGTTATCTCGCATCAAAACTCCTTGTATTTTATGACTATGTATATAGCATGCAAACAACAAAAATATACTAAGAGGCTCAAAATATAAGAAAACCATCGGAGAACAGACCACACACTATAAACAAAAGTGTAGCATGCCTGGTTAAGGTCCGAAGAAAACTCCAGAGATTTTATTTTCCTAAAATATCTTCACCTCATGGTTCTCATCCATGTATTGCATCTCGCATACCAACGATAACAATTAATGATCACAGTTAATCAAAGGAAATCCCCATGAAAAACAATATAAAATTTACCACCAGTTCATGTATTGCATGTACTGCAAAGAGGTCATCAACTGCAAAACAAAATCAAAATTAAAGTTCTGAGAACACCAAATAGGTATGATTTCTAAAAATACCAAAAATATATGATTTCACAAATGTATACCTCGAGTAAGTTATTTTTGCAACACGACGCTTCAAAAAACATGAAAGTCTCATTGACTTCCTTCACGTACATATATCATCACCATGTATTTATCAAAAGCCAATGTTATGATTTTCTGAGTGAAATCTAAGAAAACCCTAAAGAACATAAACAAAAACATCAAGATTAATTTTATTACCTCTAATGTCAATATTCATGAGTTTCCCATTTGCTGCGACTATTATACATGCAAAACAAACAAAAAAGTAAATTAGTCTAACAAATAGAACAACAACAAAACCCTAGAAGTAAAAAGTGGTAAAACTCACAACAAAACCATAGAAAAAAAAGGTAAAAAACAATGAAACCCTCAGAACACCAGATATATGTATTGAGCTTTCGATTTTCCAATCTTATAGATCACACAACATATAAAAGTAAAATAGGAGGGTTAAAATCGTAGAAAAAAAAGATGACCATACATAAAAAAGGAAAAGAAGTTCATTACCTAATCCATGTACAACATCAAAAGTGAAACAAGATTTTATATTTCATGGTTTCATTCTTCACAGAGAGGTTATATGACCAACAACTGCAAAACAAAATCAACAAAAACTACCAAGAATACCAAAAATCATGATTTCACCATTTTATACCTTGCATGAGTTAGTTATTATGGCCACGAAGCTCCGCAATAACAGAAATCAGTTTTCTTGATCTCCGCTATTGATTACGCTCCCTATTTACATGTGAAACAAACAAATATTATATTTTAGAAGACAAAGGCGAAACTGGAAGAAAATAACGATAAACCCTAGAAAAAGAAAAGGCCAATATAAAAGAGAAATAACAAACAAACAAAAAAAGCGACGATCAAAGATTTTGCCTTTGCTCGAATGCTATATATATAAATTTACCAAGCCTAGAAATTCCATAAATAAGAGACAATATTTGGAAATAATATCAGTTGATATTTTCAAAATTACACAACTTTTATAATTTTTGGAAACCACTATTTTTTATGTATCCTTGTTTCCTCAGTGAAATATTTTTGGCCAAAATATATCAAGTATCTTCCAGCGTCCAAGAATATAATTTGTTTTTATTATTGCTACTTTTCTTAATGGAATGAACGATATTGAGAAAAATAATATCGAAACTCATGTCTATTTCACTTTTTCTAAATTGTTATATTTGTTCTTAAATTTTTTTGCTTAATATCATGCTCTGATTCCTCAACCACGATTTTCTACTAACAATTTTGTATATCGACATTTTGACAGGATTATTTTTATTGGGGAAGAGAAAGGACGTTTAGTTCCACGGGTAAGTATCAACTACATGGATTTTGATTTTGAATGTCAATCACCGATTTATTTTTGATCAGAGGTTTGTAGATTCCATTGAAATTGTAATTGGAACTGTAATTACAATTACTTTAATTATAAATTGATTGGAGCTGTAATTAGGATTAGTTTAATTTAATCATACCTTGTGTAAGCGGACAATGGACATTTTTTATTTTTTTTATGATCGATTTAATTCTATGATGAAAGTCATGATGCATAATTTAATTTTAGTAGTTAGGATTTAATTATGATTTTTATTGATTTATTTGGTAATTTATAAGATTTTATATGCTTTAGTTGTTTTAGGAATATATTTTTTTTAAATATGATTGTACAAAAAATATATTGTGGGGCAAAAAATATTTATTAAGATTTTACGTTTCCAATATTTTATACTCCCTCCGTTTCACAAAGACAGTCCGTTTTAACTTTGCCAAAATATTAAGGAGACCATACTATTTTACTTGACTACCCTTAGTTACTTACCTATTTTATTTTAATAAAAATGTTAGTAATAAAGACTACCCAAAATTGTTGTGAGAATTATAAATACGAAATATAAAAGGAAATTTTAAAAGATATCGAATTTATGAAGTATAAACTTTATAAGGAATTTAATTTTTAGAGTTAAATGTATATTTTCTTAAAAGGAATGAAGGATATATTTGTTTCCTTAATTATACTAATTTCTTTAATATTTTAGATTGGGTCACGTTATAAATGGATTTATGAATATAAAGAGTTCATGGGTATATTAGAGAGTTCATTGAAAAAGTATGACTATAAACAGAAGCTGGACACAATTTTGAAACTGACGAAAAAGGAATAGAGGACGGTCTTTCAGAAACAGAGGAAGTACTAAATTACCAAAAAAATAATAATAATGGGGTCAGAATCAACCAGAAGCGAGAATCAACCAGAAGTGAGAATTAACCAGGAGCTCCGGTGAATGAGAACGCTCGAAAAAACTCTATTATTATATAGAGAATTTACACAGTGATTGTTATTTAGATTACAGATATGAGCTAACCAAACTTTCTGAGAAGCAAGACTCGTATCTATAAAGCTAAAAAACCTCCCAAGTCTAGCACTACTGAATTATGGTTGATCTCGAAAATATTATGGTGTACTTGGTATCTTCGTCATTTTATACACCAATAAGAAAATTTAAGCATCTATAACCTTGTGTTTGTGGACTATATCCAATGAAGTTACACTGCACACTTTTAGGTTCTAATTTATGTCCATTGTAAGGCATAAAACCACAGACAAAATATTTCATTGAAATAGTCTGGTTTCCTAGCAGATAAAACCTCGTATGAAGAGTTGAAGCCTAGAGATTTGACAGGTGTTGGAAAATTGGGTCAAAAACTAGAAGATGAAAATAAACAAAAGAATGGTGTACCCCTGACTTCAAGGTTCTTTCGATTCTTTTAAACAATAATTCGACATTTCTCAATTAATTGGTGAGTACAACAGGTCACTCGAATTATGTATTCAGGATTCAATGAAAACTATATTGAATCAGGTAAGTCATGCCTATATCAACTATATGTCTACGCTTGGAGCTAGCTACTGCACTATGTTCATGAGTGTGAGGAAAAGACACTTTATGCACAATGCCATTATCATATATAAAATTGGATAAATCATTATTGAAAAATTCACTACCATGAGTCCTAATAACAAGAATTCTAGATTGAAGAAGATTCTCAACTTGAGCTTTAAATTGAAAGAAAACTCTCTTAAAATCAGACTTTTCGTGTAATGGGAAAATCTAACAAAATTTAGAAAATTTATTAATTACATTGACTAATATTTGAATCCATAGTTGGATGGTACATGACTAGGATATCATAGATCCAAACGAGGAAACTCATAAGGTTTATTTATAAAATAAGAATAAACATAAAATGAAAGCTTATGGCTTCAGCGAAGATGGCAATCATGACAAAAAAAAAGAGTTTTAATAATTTTTGACATAGACAATAACCTACAACTGCAAGGTCTGAAAATATGAGAGATGTTGTGCCAAATATCTATAGGAACAGCTTGCGGTGCAGTACTAGTGGTAGCAGACAAAGCCATAGTAGATGATGCAAAGATCTTGGAGATAGGTGGAGCAGCCACAAGTTGGTCTTATCGAGAAAATGTAAAAGATACATGCCATTATATTTTGAGTGCCTTTCAAAGTGAATGGTAAATTTCATGAGTAAATAGGATGATTCAGCCTTCACGTACCTCTTTATTGATGAAGTTATCCATATGTATTCGTTTGTTCTTCAGTCTTCAATCTTCGAGGGTTATTCAGTGATGTTTGATACTTAACAACAATGATCTAATCCTAGTCCGAGATTTGACTTTAATAGAGAAACCAAGATATAGTTTTATGCATCTAAAATTGAAAAAAAAAACTTAAGATAGCAAAACTTGTGAGTTTGACCGTGCAGTACTCTAACACTCTCAGATAAGAGATCATGTTATAGCATTGCTCGGTTGAACCCAAAAGTTTTGCTATATCAAGCTTGTTGTCAGTGTTGGATGATCAACACTATCTCGGACTAGGTTAGAATTTTATAGTTGAGTATCAGACATCACCCTTGAAGATATATGATCGACGAACACATTTGGAGAACTTATGTATCATCTATGTGAAGACTGGACCATTTTATTTTACTCACTATTTTACCATTATATCTTTTTAAGACGCTTTTGTATGATTTCTAGTATATTTACAAAGAAGAAGTTTCGAGTCAAGCTTGTCTTGTTAAAAATCTCGAAATATGAAAGATGTTCAACGATCCTTAACAATATTATCTCTAAATTTATTGTGTGAATTAATTTGTGGATCAATTGAAAATTGCCCACACAAATGATCTCATCTGGCGGGAATGTTTCAAACATCATAAGAAAGAAATATTGAACTAACCGATATTTCTTCTCAGGGTAGGTTAGCAAACCAGTTCACAAACCATAAATATATGAGTTTCAGAAATACATGAGGGTTGGAGAACCAGTTTGCAAACCGCAAGTTCAAGTGGGAACATGTCATTTTCTTTTCTAGTATGGCTGCCCTTAAGGTTAATTGTTAGTGAGGATATTATTGGGCTCCCCCATCACAAGTATGTCTGCCTAAATAGTTGAGTCAGATAGCTAGCTATTGGGTATTAATGGCCTAACTGATTGTCGACAGATGTCCGGCTAGGATTGAAGACTACATTAGGGTTTTATTTTCAATTTTAGTTGTAAAAAGAACCCTAATTGGGTAAGTTATGAAATAAATGAAGTTATAGTTGGCTGCTCTGGCAGAGTTACCTAACGTTTCAGTCCATTCTGTTCAAATCCGTCTCATTTCTATCAAATTAGTTCCTCAATAGTACTAGAACAGTACAATTGGTATTCAGAGTTGTCCTTTACTACCATTCCACCATGGTTGTTCCCACCTACCAAGAGCTATAGGATACTAACAACAAACTGAGATCGGTTTTTTACATGTTAAGTCAACAATCTTCCTCTGCAACTCAACAACACATCAACAAAGGATGATTTACAATCGCTGAAGGGAGAACTAGAGAGTATGATGAAAAAAAAAATCTTCTCGAAACAATAACATAAAGTATTCAAATGGAGCTCAAGGATCTCATCGGGGGTTTGTTTATGAATCCAGTGTCTTTTCTTTTCAATCTCATTCATGGGGTAGAGGTTTTTATTCCCAACAGCGCATGCCAAAACTTGATTTTACATGATTTGACGGAGAGAATCCTAAGGGCTGGATCCAAAAGTATAACTACTATTTTTAGATGCACAATACTCCAGAATATAACAAGACTATGACGGTTGCGATCCATTTAGATGGTAAAGCGAGCAAATGGTAAAATCAAACTCATATTCCTCGGCAACTACTATGTAATAATTTTTGTTTACGATTTGAAAATCCTGCTCATGATAATATTGTGGGATTATTTAACAACTGGATATAACTGACGACGGTTGATGATTATTTTAAAGAATTTGAGTATCTGAAGGTGAAAAAGTGGGGGTACAACAACCTCACCCAATAATTCTCTTAGCAATCTGTATGGACTAACTCCAATATACTTTTAAGAGAATCAACTAGACAGTCATACTCAATCTTAATAAAAAGTACATCAAAGAGTTATATCTCAATTTCTCGATTCAATCCTTACTCAAGCAAATAGAAATATGCGAGTTTAATTGAATACAAGAGAAATAAACTTGAACGGTACCAAAGACCAATGTTCAAGTATCAATCAGCAACCAAAGGTTGGATTTCCCAATTGATTGATTCAACGCACAACCTGTGATATTTCAATTATATAACAAAATATAATGCGGAAAAGAAATAACACATACACCAGAAGTTTTGTTAACGAGGAAACCGCAAATACAAAAAAAAACCCGGGACCTAGTCCAAATTGAACACACACTGTATTAAGCCGCTACAGACACTAGCCTACTACAAACTAACTTCGGTATGGACTGTAGTTGAACCCCAATCAATCTCACACCGATCCAAGGTACAGTTGCGCTCCTTACGTCTCCGATCCCAGCAGGATACTACGCACATGATTCCCTTAGCTGATCTCATCCACTACTAATATTTGCTATGACCCAAAGTCGAAGTCTTTAATAAACAAATCTATATCACACAGAAAATTCTACAAGAATAGATAAATCTGTATCCCACAGAAACACCTATGAGTTTTGTTCCATCTTTTGATAAATCAAGCTGAACAGGAACCAATCGATAACCCAAACTTATATTCTTGAAGAACAGCCTAGAATTATCAATCAACTCACAATAATCTAAATCGTATGATGGCAAAACTAGATATTATGGAATCACAAACGATGAGACGAAGATGTCTGTGATTACTTTTATCTTGTCTATCAGAGAAATTAATCTCGAGTCAATTATTTCAATTGTACTCAATACGATAGAATCGGGAAAGATCATATCACGCAACTACAGAGAAAATAGTTGGGTCTGGCTTCACAATCCCAATGAAGTCTTCAAGTCATTAACCTACAGGGTCTCGGTAGAAACCTAAGGTTAAAGTAGAATCGACTCTGCTATCTTATATAAATAGTATCACACAGGAGGTGTGGGGATTAACTTTCCTAGTTGAAGGAGTTCTCCTTTATATAGTATTCAAATCAGGGTTTGCAATCCAAGTTACATTGGTAACAAAGCATTCAATATTCACCGTTAGATGAAACCCTGATTAGATACAAGCTAATATCTTTCAACCGTTAGATCAAACTTAGCTTGTTATACACAAATTAAGTATACGTAGTTTAGGTTTGTGTAACCGTACCTAAACGTGTACAAGTCGTTGGTTCAACAGTAGTTAACCAAATGGTTATCCATATAAGCACTTTCATATCAAACTTATTCATCTTCACCATAACTAGTTCAAATGACTCAAATGAATTAGTTCAAGAGTTGTTCAATTGCTTAGATCTCATAGAAGTATACAAGACACAATTGAAGCAAAATTAGTTTTGATTCACTCGAGTCGATTCATGAACTTTATAGCCATGGTTTGAAAATATGAATTCCTTAGTTTGTATAAATTTAAGTTCACGAATAAACCAATTTTAGTACGTAACACACTTAAATATGCGTTCGGGTATGCATACTTAAGTAACCAGATTTGAGTTTGGTTTGGTTTTCAAACTCAGCGGAAATTCACAGACGTGAATTTTCCGCCAGTATGCATACTTAGGTAACCGAATGAGTTGGTTTTGAATTCCAAACTCAGCATAAATTCACGGACGTGAACTTCCGCTAGTATGCCTATGGGTACGCATACTTACCCAGTCTCCATCAACCGTTTTGTATACACACAAGTATGCACACATTTGGTTCCCGGTTTTGGACTTATACACTAATGTGCGAACACACTATATATGCTTATTTCCAAAGATGGTTACATATTCTAAACTCTTTATTTCAATCATTCGGACATTCTTAGAGGATGTTATATATAGAGGTTAGTTACACTCTATTTTTCATCAAAGCAATTTTCAAGAGATTGAAACAATCAACATGACTTTCATCACGAGTAAAGATGAACTTGGCCAAAGAGAAAGCTTACCTACACATATTTCGAGAGTGAGATAAACTCGACTTCAAATAGCAAATGTGTATAATCGAAGTCTATATAGTAACACGACTTTTGTCTCAAGATATGAGATAGAGTAGATAGACTTTTTGAGTGATAGATAAGTTGATCAAGTCTCCATATACCTTTTAGTCGATGAAGTTCTACTAGTTCCTTGAATAGTTTTTCGTCATTATATGATGAACGCCGTGGAGTATAGAGCTTAACTACACTTTCTATCCTAGTCCGAGACTTAGTTATAAGTAGACTAGAAATCAAGACTTATAGTTTTGGAAACTAAACTTGACAACAAGCTTGAGATATCAACGCTTGCGAGTTCGACCGAGCGGTGCTCTAACAATCTCCTTCTTTGTTAATTTTAGTGACAAAACTATCAAAACATATGAATTACAAAAAATAAACTTTGCAGCTTCTCTTCCACATGCTTGATCTCCTTAGTTCTTAAACATTACTCGAAATCTTCGTCACTTTCAAGTACTCCAATGATTCCAAAGGTTGAGTTTAGCATTATCGTTGTTGAAAATCCATAGCCATAACAATGAGAAAACAAAAGCTCTCAATCATTGTTACACAGTGTCATAGTATTATTATACAACATCAAAGTTCAATTATATCACAACTTTGATAACAATACTATGATGATATGTATCACTCCCCCTTAGTCAATACTCCATCTCACATGGAAACCACTCCCCCTTACATAATGATCCGAAAATTATATGTATTTGTAGTGTGAACTACACATTAATTCTCCCCATTTTTGTCAATAAAATTGGCAAAGGTACGAAAACTAGTGGGATCCTACTGAAATTTCCATAGAGATATTTCATGACCAAAAGACCGCACATATCAACTTTTTAGATGCAATCATATAGACGAAACTAAATGCATTCATTGGGGAGTTTATAAAGATACATGATAACCCTATAACATTCCACAGCCGCACTCCCCACAAAGATTTGGAATAAATCACAAGTTCAAATAAGAACTCTCCCCCATATAATGTCATTCCCGAAAGAACAACAAGAGCGACCTTACTTTCACAAGAAAATAAGGATTTCTTTGGACAACAACAAATTATATAAGAATATGAAATTGTATCCAAAATACTCAATTGAATTGACCACAAGTGAACCAATGATTAATTCAACCGGAATACTCAACTAAATTAACCACAAGAAAATCCATGATTAATCTAATTGGAAATGCTAAACATAAGAAGAATTACGGAGCCACATGGTATATACATAAAGATATGAATCAGGGAAGACCAATACTGCGGAATAGACAAAGATTCATTCTATCTTTCATCACTATTTGCATAATGACATACAATAGACATAATCTGTGTAAACAAAAGCTCATCCTTTCTTCCATCAATATTTGCATAATGACATAAAAGGCTTAACTTTTGTTTTTGTCAAAAGTTCATTCATTATTTTATCAATACTTGCATATCGACGTACGAAAGACTTAACTTTTGACACCTCCCAAGTCTAGCACTACAGAATTACGGTTGATGTCGGAAATATTGTGATGTACTTAGTATCCTCGTCATTTTATACGCCAGTAAGAAAATTTAAGCATCCATAATATTGTGTTGTGGCCTATATCCAATGAATGTGCAATGCACACTTTTAGGTTCTAATTTATGTCCAGTGTAAGGCATAATCCATGGGTAGCACAGGTATCCAAAAGATTTCATTGAAGTATAGTCTGGTTTCCTAGCAGATAAAACCTCATATGGAGACTTGAAGCCTAGAGATTTGATGGGTGTTGGAAAATTGGGTCAAAAACTAGAAGATGAAAACAAACAGAAGAATTTGATTATTTGAAAGCCTTGTTGTTAAGTGTTCAAAGAGAAAAATACTTCATATCCAGTTTCATTGGAGGGGTTAAGGAGGAAATCAAAGGGTCAGTGTTAATGTTTAATCCTACTACTATGCTCCATGCTTTTTCCCTTGCTCGAATGCAAGAAATAACACTTGCCATACAACAAAAGACTACTAAGCCTACTTAGAGATCATTCACTAACTCTTTCTCCACTATAAGACCTTTTCAACCAACCACTCTCCCTCCAAAACCAATTTATGTCCCACATCTACCTCCCCTGCAGTAAACAACACCTAAAATTAGCCCCGCTATACCATTCAAAAGACTAACTCCTGAACAAGTTCAAGCAAGAAAGGCTAATATATTATGCTTAAATTGTGATGAAACATATAAGAAGGGCCATATTTGTAAAAAGCAGTATCTGTGTGAATTGATAGGTGGGGAGGATGGAAAAAAAATTGAGGCAGGGGGTGAGACTAAACAAGAAACAGAAGAGGACTCTCCTGTGAGTGATATACAAATATCCATACATGGTTTAACTGGTATTATTTCAGGGGACACTACTAGGATACTTGTATTTATTAAGAAGAAAGCCATCTCAATCCTCATAGACACTGTTAGTACCCACAATTTTCTTGATTGTGAACTAGCCAAGAGTTTACACTGTTTTATTGAACAAACTGCTAGTCTACTAGTCATTGTAGCTAATGGTGAAAAAAACAGTTAGTTCTGGAATTGGTCCCCAGCTTGATTGGTCTATGCATAGTCACAAGTTTTGTGGTGATCTCAGACTTCTTCCATTATGAGGGTGTGATATGTTTTTAGGTCATATTGGTTCAGGAAGTTGGGTGATGTTCTATTTAACTTGTCCAATCTATGTATATCCTTCAGGCACAAGGGAAAGAATATAACCTTAACTAGGATTCAATAAAAACCTTCTCTTGGCATGATGAGTGGTACTGCAGTTAAAAAAATTCTTCATAAGCATACTCATGGACTAATTTGACAACTCTTCTCCATGTCCACCACCATCGTTCAATCACCAACTTCCCCCCAAATCTCCAACCTACTTAACCAGTTTTCTGATGTCTTTTCTGAGCCATAAACTTTACCACCTCAATGAAGCTTGGATCACAAAATACCCCTCAAGTCAAATAGTGAACTTGTAAACCTCATACCCTACGAATGTCCTTACATACATGAAAAATCGGGGGTCTAACCACCACACCCAATATTTTATTTGGCAATCTGAATAGACAAACTCCGATATACTTGTTGATAATGGATTTTCATTTAAGGTTAAGATTGTAAAAGCAAAAAAATTGTGCGCCAATATCTTGTAAAAGATAAGGCCGTTAATGAGTGATGGATACTCCTTCACTTTATTAATTCACCAAGAATGGAGCATGTGGAAACAATCCCATTTTGTGAATAAAATACATGAAATTCATCCAGGTTGGAGCATGTAGCAACAATCCCATATACCCTGTGAATTTCCAGCATTATTAATTAATGCGCAACATCCTTGTATTTCCTATACTCATTATCAGTGCGGCATGACGACTGAGTGTTTCTCTTAGCGGAGCAACACGAACCTCCAAGCATTATAATGAAACCATGTACGAAATACCCATCCATGCTGAACTCTCGGTGTGTTATACTAGCCCGATTGAGCCCCTCTCGGTGTGTTATACTAGCCCGATTGAGCATCCTGACTGACCGTATCAGTCTGGATATGATCACGACTATCCAACTCCACCAGCCTGATTGGATGGCCCAGATCGATTCCATCAACCCCAAGCAGGTATGGAACACCTGCCAAACCAACGCGGAACCCGCATGGTCGGCCTCCCTTGGCCTAGATTGCCAAAACGTCCAAACCATAGCAGTATGGATGGAAAACCCTAAATTAGGGTTTGCGGCACATTACATGTGTCGCAAAACAGCCTCAACCATCCATCTTCGCAGGTATAGATGGAGGGTGCAGATGTAGATTCAAAGGGCACGGAGTATGTCAATACAATCACCGCAGGCCCGCCTACATACCTGACTAATCGGTCAGGACCAACCACGGTTGGTCATTCCAAATCGTGCGCCTGAATGGATCATGACGCACGACTCTGAAACCCAAAAATTAGGGTTTTGAATCACGAGCGTCCATCTTATCTGGCACGAATGGAGGGTCCGAGATTAGATAAAAGCATATCTGGTCATGTCAACATGACCACCGTGGACCCGTCTATCCCCTCACCTAATTGTCCAAGGCATACCATGCCTGGCTATCCCCAAATCGTCCGCTCCAACATGCGTGGTCGCACCTCCCAAGCTAAAAATTAATCTCAACCACTCGATTTATACGGACGAATTGGGTGGCTTATATCGCGTTTTTATGGGACGGTAAGACATAGGCGTGAACACCATCCTACCACCTCCACGTTGGAGCAGTCGACCAAGATCGACCAAGCTTGGTCGTTTTGGAACGCCCGCCCGAAGTTGGTATGGGATACGGCTTTTGTGGCACTAATCTTCTATTTCAATTCGATCTCGACCACTCAACTTCGCCGGACGAATTGAGTGGCCCAGATCACGTTTTTGTGGGACGGTAGGTATAAACGCCTAAACCGTCACGCCATCTACACGCAGGTGTGATCGGCCATTCCAGGATAGTTCCCTAAGTCTGGTTTCGGTCAGGGTGAAGAGCAGTGCTTGCGCACCTCCTTCGAAACCCTAATTCTACCAAGTGTCACAGATGAGTGTCTTAAAGATCATCTCATCCGTCCAACTTCACCAGATCAGTTATATAACCCTGGTCAGGAGTTAATTAGTCAGTGCGGAGTCATGGTGATCACCATTCACCACTCTACCACACAATGTGGTCAGTAAAGGAAGGGTTTGCATGCGCAACTTCCAAACCATGTTGGATATACTCAATGCAGTACCTGCATAGTATACACACGATACTTCACAAGTATCAATTTCCTTCCAGGGTTTTGCTTTCGGGATATTTTCTACTCCCGAACGAGCTTAAAACCTAAATATTCCCTCGTTGGGAGATAGGAAATTCTTTTCCGTATGGAATGGAGGGGCGGATCATCAAAATCCGAGTCCGTACTAGAATTCTACAACGATTCTAGTAAGGAGCGCTAATTAGGGTTTCTGGTGCAACGATCAACGGTTTCCCCTCCTCTCAAGATGAAAAATCTCGACCGTCGAAGGTCACCAAGCTAGCAAGCTTCCCGAGCCTGACTTGCCAAGCTACAACAACATGCTACATGTTTTCCAAAACACTCGAGACATCAATCATGTCACAAACTGGGGGATACATACTGGGGTATTGGTCTGGCGGTTTACAGCGTGCATCGCACAACGCGCCATCACAAGAACGTGTCAGGAAGTCATGGAAGGTTAGTGATGATGGGAGAAGTGGGCAATCCTGGTCGTGTGACACCAACACACTACTCCACTACTCCATCACTCCACTTTCTCCACTTCCCACGAGATACGAAGGTTAGGCTAAAAGACTTGTATAAATAGGTTCTCCGCCCTATTTTCAACAACAACACAAGTCCATCCAATAGAAGCAAGTGTTGATACAATCATATTCAAACACCGGAACTGATAGCTTACATCCTGCAAGCCAGTTCAGCTTTCTGATACAAGTCATGCATAGCCAACACCTTCACATTCTCAACACCTTCTTCGCTTCCCTCCCTAAGATCAACCCCATCTCCTTCACTTTGTGACCGAAACAAGTCTGGAACGGCCATTTCTTGGCTTAGGCCGGACTTGCACAAATTGATCTCTCGAATCTACAAGCACTCACCGCACAGTGCATTTGTTTTAGGTTTAGATTCATTCCTCATCCACACCCCAAATTACCAAAATTAGAAGGAATAGTTTTCACCCATAAACAATAATTTCAGAGAATCAACTAAACAGTCAGACTCAATCTAGAGAAAAGTATATCAAAGAGTAGTGAATCTTTATCTCTCAATTCAATCCGCTATTATCAAATAGGAATTTGCGAGCATGACTGAATATAAGAGAAATAACTTGAATGGTACCAAAGACCAATATTCAAGGATCAATCAATTTCAATCAACAACCAAATATTGGATTTCCTAATTGATCGATTCAACGCACAACCTGTGATATTTCAATTATATAAAAAAATATAATGCGGAAAATAAATAACACATACACCAGAATTTTGTTAACGAGGAAAAACGAAAATGCAGAAAAACCTTGGGACTTAGTCCAAATTTGGACACTACACTGTATTAATCCACTACAGACACTAGCATACTACCAATGAACTTCGGACTGGACTGTAGTTAAACCATAATAAATCTCACACTGATTCAAGGTACAGTTGCGCTCTTTACGTCTCTGATCCCAACAGGATACTACGCACTTGATTCCATTAACTGATATCACCCACAACCAAGAGTTTCTACGACCTAAAGTCGAACACTTGATAAACAAATCTCTCTCACACAAAAAAGTCTATATGAATAGATAAATCTGTCTCCCACATAAATACCTACGAGTTTTGTTCCGTCTTTTGATAAAAATCAAGATGAACAGGAACCAATTGATATACCGGACTTATATTCCCGAATAACAGCATAGAAATATCAATCACCTCACAATAATCTTAATCGTATGGTAGCGAAACAAGATATTGTGGAATCATAAACGATGAGACGAAAATGTTTGTGACTATTCTTTATCTTGCCTATCGGAAATTAAATCTCGAGCCAATCTTAAAGATGATAATACTCAAACATGATAGAAACAACAAGATCATATCACACAACTATATAGAAAATAGTTGGGTCTGGCTTCACAATCCCAATGAAGTCTTTAAGTCGTTAACCTACAGGGTTTCGTGAAAAACCTAAGGTTAAAGGAGAATCGAGTCTAGCTTATATAACTAGTATCATATATGAGGTGTGGGGATTAGTTTTCCCAGTTGCTAGAGTTCTCCTTTAAATGGTTTTCAAATCAGGGTTTGCAATCTAAGTTACCTTGGTAACAAAGCATTCAATATTCACCGTTATATGAAAACCTGATTAGATTCAAGCTAATATATTTCAACTGTTAGATCGAACTTAGCTTGTTATACACAAATGAAATGTACCCTCATTTAGGTTTAGTAACTTTACCTAAATGTGAACACCATGTTGGCTCAACCGTAGTTAACCGAGGTTAGCCATGTACTCTCATATCAAAGCAATTTTCAAGTTATTGAAATAATCATAACAAAACATTACACCAAATGATTGTATCACACAAACCATGTAAGATATTACTTGGAGATTTTTACATGATCATCTTTTGACTTTCGTCAAGAATATAAGATGAACTTGGTTGAAGCGAAAGCTTACCAACACATATTCCGAGAAATATGTAAGCGAGTTAAACTCAGCTCGAAATCTCAAATGTGTATAATCGACAACTATATAGTAATACGACTTTTGTCTCAATATAGGAGATAGAGTAGAAGTGGACTTTCCAAGTAATATATGAGTTTTAGTCTCCACATACCTTTTGTTGATGAAGTTCTACAAGCTCTCCTTATTAGTTCTCCGTCTTCAATTGATGAATATCGTGAAGTCTAATGCTCAACTACACAATCTATCATAGTCCGAGACATTACTATAAGTAGACTAGAAATCAAGAATTATAGTTTTGATCACTAATATTGACAAACAAGCTTGATATATCAATGCTTGCGAGTTCGATCGAGCATTTCTCTAACAATCTCCCCCTTTGTCAATTTTAGTGACAAAACTATCAATACATATGGATTACAAAAAAAAAAAAAAAAAATTGTAGCTTCTCATCCAAATGCTTGATCTCCTTGGTTCTTCAACATTACTAGAAATCTTCGTCACTTCCAAGTGCTCCAATGATTCCAAATGTGTTCAATTCCGCATCATTGTTTTTGAAGATCCGTAGCTATAACAATGGGAAATTAGCTGCTCTCAATCATTGTTATACAGTGTCATAGTATCATTATGCAACATCAAAGTCCAATTGTATCACAACTCTGACAACAATACTATGGTGATATGTATCTGTAGGTGTAAATTATACACAGATCCATGTGGAAACATCCTAGGCCTGGTGCACCTAAACACGAAAAGACGCGAAGCATGGAATGAAGATTAGTGGCGCGAGATTTCAGGAGCCACGTGGATCGGGCGTGATCGCTCTACAGCTGTCGGATAAGACTTGATTCAGACTTCTGACAAAGCTGACATGACGAGACGCGGCGGGACAAACGAGGTGCTATGGTCAAATGGATAAGAAAGTAGGGGACACATCGGCTAACCATAAAAGCAACGATCGAAGACGGGCGACATTCGTGTCAAGAGAGCATCGGGAGATGTCGGCTCGGACGAAAGACAGGCAAAGAGTCAAGATACCTCGGCCATGTGAGGCGACATAAGTCGGTCCGACCATAGAACTGATGAATTGATGTAACATGACCAACACCATATCTTGGGTGTATGGAACTTCTCCTATAAATAAAGGGACTTGTATTCATGAAAGTTAGGTTGTAATTTTGGGAGAGGAGAAGAGAGAAACTCGAGTAAACACTAGGAAGAAGTGAGTGAGAAGTAAGTTCACCTTGTAAAGAAATCCAACTAAGATCAACACCTTTGTAACACCTTGAAGTAATAAGATTCATCATTTCACCCCCGTGGACGTAGGTAATCATACCGAACCACGTATATCTTGTGTTCATGGTTGAGTGTTTACTTTCATTTGAGAAGAGTAGTACGTTTCTAACCTTTGGATGTAGTTTGTAGTAAAATGCATCTACATTCTGGCGCCGACTAAGGGGACACAACTAAGATCTCCGGATACCTTGACATTAAAGCCTTCAGAGACGATCAACAGCTCCTCAATACACGTTAATATGTTGGAGTAGAAGCTACGATGAACTCTGTTGGCCGAAGTAATGGTTGTTTTGAGTCATTTACTAAGCATTTAAATTCAGAGAAGTAGCAGCGTCTTCTTAGCGTCTTCAACAGTTTGATCGGCAGAGAAACCTCACGAGCTCACCAACGACTAACAGTTCGGGTTAGAAGCTACGTGAAGAATCTGTTGAAAGGACGACTGTTTCTTCTTGATAGTTGTGTGTTTATTAGCGTTAAGCGAGTTGTTTCTAGCTGCGGTAAGAAGTCGGATGCTCGGAGTTACCAAAAGTTAGCGTCTTAGATGTTTCATCATGTAATGAACTATCGACCATATATAATTTTTAGCCGGCGGTGTAGCGTAAGTCGTCGGAAAGGTCATAATTAAATCTCGAGAAAGTGGAGTTGGTACAAGTTTAATTTGATTCTAGGGGTTACTTGCCGTACTTTTTAAGCATCACGTGCATAAGATCAATGATTTGGAGCATGTAGAATAAAGGACAAACTAACTTAAATGCATAGGTTGAGTACAGAGAGCGACGTCGTACGGAGTGATAGTGACGAGGAAGTGAGTTCAGCCACAGATTCAGCATAAGAACAAAATAGGATAGATAAACGGAACCCACCTGATAACCAAAGTTGACCCTACACAGTGACAGTAGTCGTAGAGTCGAACGTTTCGCCTTTTTTTTTCTGAACTTTTTGTTAGAAAAATCAGGTCAAAGTAAGGGGTTCTTTTTTTGTATTTGCTGACGTAGGGACGGGCGATACTCGGCTTATCACGCGACGTGACTAATGGCTAGCGCTTCAGGGACGATAAGGATGTTGAGGAATCGCACAGTCACTAGCAGCAGCATGCAGGCAGGGATAACGGGGCAGAGGCAAGAGGACAGTCGACAACCACCCCCCCGAGGAATCTCATGCAGCTGCGCGAGGGATGCCTGTTGTAGACGAAGAAATAGATTTGGGCGCGAGATAACACCTTACCTCTGGACCAGATTATATTGACCCAGAGGAGAGTTGACCAAATCGATGGACTCACAGCTTCAGACACCGATGACGATGAGGAAGCACTTGCAGCGAGAGCTCAGAGGCAATGGACGAGGCAGCAAGTTGAACACTAGGAAGCTTTGGGAAGGGAGCAAGAGCGTCTTAGGCAGATTCAGCTGGGGCGGCGGCGGCAAGTAACATCGTCCCGACAACCGTTCACGCGGTCGATCATGTAGCCAACCCGATACCGCCACCACCACCCACATCAGCACCATTACAACCTCGGCCACACCAACCCAATGGACACTCCAGTCATGAAAGTACGGACCCGACGTTGTTGGACATTTTGGAGAGTCAGAGGAGGCAAGAGGCGACACTAAGTTAACTCCGGCAGAGGAATCTAGCCTTGGAGTATGAGAAATACTAGCTGAGGAACCAACGGACCAGATCGAGAGGGTCGTCCAGTCGAGGGACATCAGGATATCGATGACGATCCTGTCACTCACCAACCATGATGGGGCCAAGTAACCTTAATCAGCCCGATCAGTCGGTTCAGCCACCATTACCTCCGGTACTCCCCACGCAGAGATATGGACCACCCGAGGACTCGTCCACCGACAAAGAAAGACGAGGAAGGGACGAGCGACAAGATCAAACAACTAAAGCCAAACTTAATGAGTTGGAAGCAAAAATCAAGGAACTCTCGGGTGGAAGCGAAGAGAATAAGTTGGCTGAGATTATGAGTGAAGCCGAGAAAAAACCTTTCTCTCAAGAACTGGAGCAAATTCCGTTCCCACCCAAGTGTACTCTACCTTCATTCCCATCTAGATTTGACGGAACGGGCGATGCGATCGAACATCTTAAGATGTATACAATGTCATTGATCCAATGGAGAAACAACCCGGTAGTTATGTGCAAATTCTTTCCACCTAGTTTGGAGGGCGAGGCGCGAGATTGGTTTTATTCACTCACACCTAGTTCGATTAACGGGTAAGATGCGCTAGTCGAGGCCTTCCTTGAGACCTACATGCATAACAGCCGACCACGGCCAAGAATGAACAAGATGTTTACTCTCGCCCGACGATTCAGAGAGCCCCTGAGAACTCTGACCAACAGATGGAGGAAATTGTGTACTGAAATTTGGAAGGTATCGGTGGATCAAGCCATCTTTGGGTTCGAAAACGCGTTGGGGAGGTCGGACCCCATCTGGATTGCCATGTTTTCTGAAAAACCTAAAACCTTAAAGGAGATGAGAAGAATGCAAGAGCACTATATCGCCTTGGAAGAAATTCAGGCCGAATCAAGAGATAGATGAGTACAAGAAGCCAGCACCGAGGTTGGTACCGAGACTAAAACGGTCATGGACGACCATATCATGCGATCCGAAAAGAGATTGGACCCGCCCCCAAGGAGCAGTGAGAAGAGGGAATGGATGGCCAAATGGAAGAAGCCAAATCAGGAAACCCGGTCATATACCCCTCTAAACGCTTCTTTGGAAGAGGTTTTCAAGGAAGTTGAGAAGAGAAACGACATCAACTACCCATCCTCGAGGGGAGTACAGTTCCAAGAGACCCGAGATCATCCCGAATACTGTCACTACCATCAGTATAGGGGCCATTCCACCAATAACTGTCGAGAAGTGAAAGATATTGTTCAACACCTCATCCGCGATGGATATTTGAGGCAGTATGTCTGACACCCCCATCGGCCGGAAGCAACACCCGATGCACCAGTTCATCAAGTCCGCATCGATAGGGCGAGTCAATTGGTAAGCACTATTTCACATTCGGCTATGCAAAACTACACCCTCGGCCCAGTAATCACCACTAGGATCCATAAAAGGGATCGTGACGGTAAAGAGATATTCAGCGTAGCCAAGTTCCTTCCCATGGAACCTTGGATGACGCTGCCCATATCATTCTCGGCTAAGGATGTCCCAGCAAACGGACATGCACACATCGATCCACTGGTCATCACGTTGTTGATTGAAAAGTGGGGAGTAAGAAGGATTCTTGTGGATAACGGAAGTTCAGTCGAGGTGTTGTTCTATGACACGTTCAGAAGAATGAAACTCTCAGACGACATGCTCGTCCCATCAACATATCGTATCTACGGCTTTAACGGCACAGTAACCATCCCAAAGGGCGAAGTAACTTTAAGAGTTTCAGATGGTGGTGGCTACCTCGACACACTAACCACTTTTTGTGTGGTCGACGTCGCTTCACCTTATGAGGCCATTATCGGGCGCCCATGGGTTGTTGGGATTAAGGGAGTAGCATCGGCCTACCATCAAAGGTTAAGGTTCCCGACTTGCAAGGGAATAGCGGAAGTTGTGGGCGACTCTCAAGCGGCATGACAATGCATGAAAGTTGATATAGAAATAAATGAAGAACGGCGAGCTCGGCAAAGGCAAGAAAATAACAAAGCAAAGGAAGTGAAGGCGGCAAAAAAATTGGAGGAGGCAATTTCACAAGCGGTCCTGGCACACGAAACTCGAGAACAAGACCCTTTATAGCAATTAAAGGAAGCGTCCCCAGTCAGGGAGACCAAATCAAACTTCTCGACAGTCGAGCCGACTAAAGAAGTAAACTTGGGAATGATAGAAGAACCCAAAATAGTGAGGATCGGGGCATTACTATCGGACGAACAAGCAAGTAAACTCACGATGCTATTAAAAGAAAACCTGGATGCATTCGCTTGGGAAGTGCATGATTTGGAGGGTATTGACCCGAAGGTCTGCTGTCACCACTTAAAAATCGATCCGAGGTTCAAACCGGTTAGATAAAAAAGGAGGCGCGTCGCGCCAGAGTTACAAGCGGCGGTCGAGGTCGAGCTGAAGAAGTTACAAGAATCCGGAATAATAAGGAAGTCCCACTACCCACAGTGGATATCAAACATGGTCGTGGTACCGAAAAAGAAATGGGGAGTCAGAATATGTATTGATTTCAGCGACTTGAACAAGGCCTGCCCGAAAGACAGTTTCCCCCTTCCCAGCATAGATCAACTAGTAGAATCAATAGTGGGATACGAAGCGATGACCTTAATGGATGGATACATGGGCTACAACCAAATACCATTGGCGCCCGAGGACCAGGAACACACTTCCTTCTTCACACCGAGAGGATTGTATTGTTACACTAAGATGCCATTCGGACTTAGGAATGCCGGGGCTACGTACCAGAGATTGGTAGGCGACATGTTTGAAGACAAGATTCACAATACCATAGAAGTTTACGTGGACAACATGTTAGTCAAGAGTCGGAAATCAAAAAACCACGTCTGAGACCTTCGAGAGATTTTTCAGACAATGAGGAGACACAAGATGAAAATTAATCCGGCCAAGTGCGACTTCTGGGTCACGTCGGGGAAATTCCTAGGCTACATCATCACTCCCATGGGAATAGAAGCAGATCCCGAGAAGATACGAGCCGTCCTTGAAATGCCATCCCCCGCAACGGTAAAAGACGTGCAGAAACTAAATGGTTGCATAGCCGCATTGGGGCGATTCGTATCACGGTCATCAGACAAATGCAAGGCATTTTACTTCATCTTGAAGAAAGGAGAAAAATTCCAATGGACGGATGCAAGCGAAGAAGCTTTTCAAAAAATCAAGCTACATTTAGCTAGCCTCCCGGTTCTTCAAAGGCCTGAGCCGTCATAAAATCTCACTCTATACTTAGGCGCGACACCCTATGCCATTAGTGCGGTATTGGTCAAAACATAGATGGGCGTGGAAAATCCGGTATACTTCGCCAGCAAAACTTTAAGTACGGCCGAGAAGAACTACACCAGAATGGAGCAGATTGTGCTCGCGCTAGCCTTTGCTGCCTCCAAACTACGAACATATTTTCAATCTCATCGAATACGGGTGCTCACCAAATCGCCTATCGAAGCGGTCTTGGATAGCGCTGGGCGATCGGGGAGAATATCCAAGTGGGGAGCCATAATCAAACAACATGACGTAATATACGAGGCAATAACCGCGATCAAAGGGCAAGTAGTGGCCGATTTCTTGGAAGACTTCCCCCTCAGTGATGAGGACGAGGTAGAAGATATACCGGGAATGGTCGAAGAACAAGAGGAGCCAGCGGACCTACTAGCCGCCAGTAGCGCAACACGATGGGAAGTATTTGTTGATGGGGCATCAAACAAAGACGGATCGGGCCTCAGGTTGGTGTTTACCACACCAAAGTGGAGGAAGATCGTGCATTCGTTCAGGTTAGAATTCAAGGCGACGAACAACGTCACCGAATATGAGGCGGTGATCCATGCCTTACGGATAATTGTGGAAATGGGGCTGCATGAGGTTCGACTAACTAGTGACTCACAACTAGTGATCCAGAAAATTATGGGCCAATACGCTACACACGATCCGGTGCTGCAAAAATATTGGGAGCTCGCCCAATCTTACATCAAGCAAATCCCAGATATTAAATTCCGCCACATCTGCCGAAAGGATAACAGACACTCGGACGCCCTGTCATATATCGCCTCACAACTTGTAGACCCGAGCATCGAAGGAATACGCGTTATGTGGCTTCTTAACCCGTTTATCCCTAAAACACTAGAGGTACGGATTGAGGTGGCCGTCAGCACAGCCGAGAGATACAAAGAAGGCGATTGGAGAAAGACAATACATCAATACTTAGAGACGGGTGAGCTGCCTAAGAGTCGGCCCGAGATGAACAAGATCAAAAGCAAATCGGGCGCCTACGAGTTAAGGGAAGGAATCTTATATCGGAAATCTTACCTAGGACCACTCCTACGATGCTTGAGCAAGGAAGAGGGCCATATAATCCTACACAAGCTACACTATGGGGCGGCTGTAAATCACAGCTCGGGAAGAAGTTTGTCGGTTAAGCCAAAAAAAATAGGCTACTTTTGGATGTATATGAACGAGGACGCAAAGCAAATGGTGAAATCTTGAGAAGAGTGTCAGCGTTTTGGGAAGAAAATCCATGCTCCCGGCGTACCGTTAAACTCAATCATAAGTCCGTGGCCCTTCGCTAAATAGGGAGTGGACATCGTCGGGCCATTACATGTAGGAACGGGGCAAAGGAAGTATTTGATCGTGGCCACTGATTATTTTACCAAGTGGGTAAAGGCGGCACCACTAAGGCATATTCGGGACAAAGATGTCTTTAAGTTCATTTGGGAACATATCATTTGTCGCTTCGGGGTCCCTGCGGCTATCGTCTCCGATAATGGAAAGCAACTGCAAGGCGAGAACATTGATCTTCTATTCAACACTTACAACATCCGCAAGAGTAAAGCAACCCCGATTTACCCCCAGTGTAATGGGCAGGCCGAGATCACAAACAAAACCATCGCCGATAACATGAAAAAGAAACTAGATGGGGAATATGGAAACTGGTGCGAGGAGCTATACAACGTCCTATGGGCATACAGAACCACACGAAGGGAAGCTACATGATTTTCTCCATTCATGCTTACCTACGGAACCGAGGCGATCCTACCAACAGAAGGGATGATTCCAACCACAAGAACCGAAGCTTGGAGGCGAAATGTGTCATCCGACCTGATCTTGGATAAACTCGATGACTTGGAAGAAATAAGAGAAATGGCGTTACAAAAAATGGAAAATTATCAGAGGAGGTTACAACGGGAATACAACAAGCGCGTTCGACCAAGAGAATTTCATCCCGGGCAGCAAGTATTGAAATTTCTGGCTGAATGGGAGCGCGACAAAAAAGGCGGAAGACTAGCACCAAAGTGGGGTGGGCCATATATAATCGAATCTAAGGCGGGCGAGGGATCATATCTACTACTGCGACTCGACGGAACAAGAGAGCTCAAACCATGGAACATCCGATTCCTGAAACTCTACCATCCTTGATAAGCGACGCGGAAAAACGGTAAGCAAACGTGTCCTCTATCTCTGTGAAACCGTGAGGGGTATGGGATAGGGCATGAGCGACTAATGGTCATTCGTACTTGGGGCAATGCCAGTGTGGAAGTGCCGAGGTGACTTACACTCGAATGGTCATACGTACTCGGGGCAAAGCCAGTGTGGAAGTGCCGAGGTGACTTACACTCGAATGGGAATTCATACTCGGGGAAACGCCAGTGTGGAAGTGCCGAGGTGCCTTACAGTCGCCTGGCTATTCGAACTCGGGGCAGTGGAAGTGTGCAAGTGCCAAGGTATCCTAAGGGTTCTGGTGGTTGGAAACCAGTTCCAAAGGTTGTTTAGACACGAGGTCTACTCAGCTAGGTGGCCCTACTTACATATGAAAGGTCACCACCATCGCAAGTGGGCGTGTCCACTTTCCCGAGATCGGTTGGTCGATAACCACTCGGGATTGTCGGGCCTAGAACTAGGATGACTGGTACCCTTCCACTGAATCCAAAGAGATAGTGATGATATACCCCAATCAGGACATGGCATAGGGCCCGATGACCCTCCTTGTTGGGTGTGTTCGACAGAAATGGTTAGAATACTGACTTACTTGAACAATGATTGCAGGAATAACATATGAAATAAATCAGAACTCGATTGCGTCATGCGACTATTAAGAAAATACGAAAAGCGTCATGTGACCAAGCGAAACGAAGCGTCTAACGAAAATAAAACAAACACCATCGGTGACGCAGCACCCCCATTAAAACGAACAAGCGAGGTAGCGGAAATTAAAAGGGAGAGAAGTGTTTAGAGCGATTTACAACCCGATGGAAGGGGAAACATAGTGACGCAGCACCACAAAAATAAAGTTTAAGCCTTGGGAGGAGCCGCGCCGGCCTTCCTCTGCGCGACCTCGAGCCGCTTCTTATCCACCCAGTCCATAATGCCATCCTGAACCTTTTGATCTAACTCTTACGCATGGGCGACGTGTTTATCCTCGAGTTGTTGGGTAATCTGGGAAGCGTTTTCCTCAGCATCAGCTAACTTGGAGCTCAAATCGACCTCGGCCTGTTTCAATCGGCGAACCTCCAGATCCAGCTCCCGAGAGCGTTGTTGCTCGGCTACAAGATCACAAAAATAGAATGTTATTCATCGGGTGCATTTTTGCAAGAATAAAGCGCAATCTAAATCTAAAAGAGCAGCCTCAACACATCATCTAAGGGACCTGACAGGTCAGGTAACACCGAATGAAGCGACTCTACCGACTTGGACAACTCATCTTCGGCCCTGGAAAACTTCATGGTTAATTCGTTATAATGTTGCTCATTGAACTCGTTACTAGGGAAATACTTCTTATGCTCGGCCCAACCGTCCATTAACCGATTACGCGACGCTTGGAGCACTGCAAGCTGCGATCTACTCCACTCTAAATCTCCCATAACCTTATCAAATTCACTCACTCGGCCCATTAAATTGTTATTAGCTCGCTCCACCACATCTTTATCTCTCAATATTCGTCGGCGGTCCTCGTGAAGGTCTCGATTCTGCAATTGCAGAGCGTCTACCCTTTGCTCAAAACTTGTGGCTAAAGCAGCCTTTTCAGCAGCAAGGCGCTGAGAAGACCCCAAGTGATCCCGTAAGTTGTCCATCTCGGCAGGATCATAATCAAACCGGCGACGTCGTTCTAACTCGTCCTCAAGTCTTGCAATCTCCTTAGTTTGACGGTCTATTTTGTCGTCTTTGTTTGCCATTCGTTGACGAAGATTTTCCACAAGATCCTTCTCAATATCCCATTTTCTCTTCATAATCCTAAACTCCGAAGTAGCGTCTATACCTATACTAGATACCTCGGCTAAGAAGAAGGATACCCTACTCAGGATACTGGCACGATAAACTCAATCAACACAAGTTAAGAAGGATCATATACCTTGAGCGTCGGCAAGCTTGATCTCCAGCTCATTCGCGCGACCCCTCTCATTCTGAAGTTGAAGTTGGAGAGATTCTATCAACTGCTTATATCGAAGGCGATTAGCAGCATCCAAGCGTATGCGGTTCATAATCTAACACAAATATCTTGACTCATAAGCGACACTACGAAAAATAAATCGGAAGCGGAGCATAACCATACAGAAAAGACTTGCTCACCACAGTGTCAAGTGTCAGGGCGATGTCACCATAACGGGGCACATCATTCAACATTTCCTTATTTGTATACTTCACAAAGTTGGAGGAAGTAAGCGCACCCAAGGAGTTAATGATCGGGCCATAGACAGTAAAGGAAGTTTCAGCACTAAAAGACGATCCCTCAGTAATCCGGGGCACACAAGGAAGCTCTACCGGTACATTGGTAACGATCTTCTCTACGATGGGCGTTTCCGAGGGCTCCTGTTGGTCGCCCATACCTTGTTCATCGCCTTTGTCGCATGACACATTCTCTCCAAACAACTCATCCTCATCGGAAAGATCAATAATGGGGCCCGTTTTCGGCGGTGGCTTAGCAATTTGCTTACCTCTACCAGGATTACGCCTCAGCGGAGTAGGGTCAACATCGCCCGCGTCATCATCATCGTGCCTTGGGTGTTTCTGTACAAGTGTCTTGTCAGAAGATGTGAAGGCAAAAAACAGGGGAAAGTACATGTACTTATAAGAAAATCATTATGTTTGTTACCTTCCCCTGGTCTTCCTCAACCCTTGTGCCAGCACCTCTTTTCCTAGACCCGATAGTTTTGGTGGAGCCGACCTGAGATTTTTAAACAACAACAAATGACTAACTGACGCCCGAAGCTATCAAGATAAAAATCAAGAAAAGCGCATACCTTATCAGCCTTGTCATCATTAACCACCCAAAAAGAATAGGGCTCGACGGGAAAAGTAGGTGACGGGAAGTCACCATGAAGGATCGGACCTCGGACTAGAAGCGGAACTCGGGGATAAATCGGGTTATTAGAATGACGGGCTCGCTTGTTGGAACCATGGCTGATAGGATCGGCATCCAGCATCATCCTTTCAACACCCTCGGGAATAGTTTTGACCTGATGAGGACTAGCATCAAACGGCAAGTTCTCCTAAGGTGTAAGTACCAGCTCGATAGTTGACAAGGAAATTGAAAACGGTATACTCAGGAGCGTCCTCGGGCTTGTAGGTTGACCACTCGGCAGTAGAACCATGACCATCGCGGCAATCCCTCCACTCGTTCATAATTCGGAAAGTATTTCCAGTCCATTGAGATAAAGCACGAGAAGGCCGAATCTGGGACAAAATATCGTAATAAAATGGGCTATTAGGGTTGTATAAGGGAAGACAAAGGCCCAGCTCCAGCTGACCCAAGGTGATGACCACACAATCAGCCGATTGCTCGTGCTTCTTCATATCGGTTTTCTTCAAACTACCATTTCGGCCCGAGAGAAGGGTCACTTCGTAATTTTGAAGATCGTACTTCTCCTTCAACTGCTCAATGAACTCTTCGTCAGAGAGATCCTTCACCCTTTTCTCGGACCTGCACGAAACAGAAGGAGAGCTATCAGCAAAAATAGATTTTATCGTGCGATCATCATACCTAGAAGGGCTTTCAAGCAAAAACAGAGAAGCAAGGGGGGGAACATCAAACTCGGAAAAAACGTCATCAACAGACCTATTTTCAGCCATGGAAGGAGAAGAAGCCATTAACGAAGATAGTGCAGAACTCGGTTCCCAGCAAAGAAATATGAGGCGATATCAGCTACTGTATCGATCCGTGAGGAGAAAACGACGAAAGAAAACCAAGAAAGCTAGGGTTTTTTGAGAAGCGCAAAATGTGAAGAAACTTGGGAGAAAACCACAGTAGATGAACAGAGAAATAAAGGGTAAAGAAGAAGAAGGAAGAAAGGAGCGGGCTATTTAAAGAAGAAGGATTGAAACCGACGCCGACGGTTACCAGTCATAAAGTGGAGTTAGTGGGACGCTGCATGGAGGGATTCACGACATGAACAAATACGTGGGCAGTTAGGGAGATATTCTTCCACACATGTCTCCCACACGAGCGGAATAAGGGGAATAAATGTAGGTGTAAATTATACATAGATCCAGGTGGAAACATCCTAGGCCTGGTGCACCTAAACACGAAAAGACGCGAAGCATGGAATGAAGATTAGTGGCGCGAGATTTCAGGAACCACGTGGATCGGGCGTGATCGCTCTACAACTGTCGGATAAGACTTGATTCAGACTTCTGACAAAGATGACATGACGAGACGCGGCGGGACAAACTAGGTGCTATGGTCAAATGGATAAGAAAGTAGGGGACACATCGGCTGACCATAAAAGCAACGATCGAAGACGGGCGACATTCAGAAACATGCGACATCGTGTCAAGAGAGCATCGGGAGATGTCGGCTCGGATGAAAGACATGCGAAGAGTCAAGATACCTCGGCCATGTGAGGCGACATAAGTCGGTCCGACCACAGAACTGATGAATTGATGTAACATGACCAACACCATATCTTGGGTGTATGGAACTTCTCCTATAAATAAATGGACTTGTATTCATGAAAGTTAGGTTGTAATTTTGGGAGAGGAGAAGAGAGAAACTCGAGTAAACACTAGGAATACGTGAGTGAGAAGTAAGTTCACCTTGTAAAGAAATCCAACTAAGATCAACACCTTTGTAACACCTTGAAGTAATAAGATTCATCATTTCACCCCCGTGGACGTAGGTAATCATACCGAACCACGTATATCTTGTGTTCATGGTTGAGTGTTTACTTTCATTTGAGAAGAGTAGTACGTTTCTAACCTTTGGATGTAGTTTGTAGTAAAATGCATCTACAGTAACACTCCCCCTTAGTCAATACTCCATCTCAACATGAAAGCCACTCCCCCTTACATAATGATATGTAAATCGTATGTATTTGTAGTGTGAACTACACATTAATTCTCCTCTTTTTTGTCAATATAAATTGGCAAAGGTACGAAAACTAGTGGGATCCTCATGAATTTTCATAGAGATACTTCATGACCAAAAGAGAAGCACATATCAACTGGCTTAGATACAATCATATAACCGAAACTAAATGCATTCATCAAGGAGTTTATAAAGATACAAGATAACCCCTATAATATTCCACAGCCGTACCCCCCACAATGATTTGGCAATTAAGCACAAGTTCAATTAAGAACTCTCCCCCATAAAATGTCACTCCCGAAAGAACAACAAGAGCAACCTTACTTTTACATGAAAAGAAGAATTTCTTTGGACATTAACAAATCACATAAGAATATGAATTTGTATCCAAAAATCTCAATTGAATTAACCACACGAAAATTGATCAATTCAATTGGTCATGCTCAGCATAAGAAAACTTACGGAGCAACATAGTATATGCACAAAGATGTGGATCAGGGAAAGACCAATACTGCGGAATAATCAAAGATTCATTCTATTTTTCATCACTATTTGCACATATGACATATAATAGACTTAATCTTTGTAAACAAATGTTCATCATTTCTTCCATCAATATTTGCATAATGACATAAAAGGCTTAACTTTTGTAGTCAAAAGTTCATTCTATATTTTATCAATACTTTCATACCGATATATAATAGAGATAACTTTTGAAAAAGTATGGGATAGTCAAGGTTCACTGACGTAAACAACATATCCCATAACAATTTGCAATATATAAAACCATAAAGATTAAAATTGCAAAAATCATCTTCCAAATAAACTTTAGTATTTAAACAAATAAATCTAAAAACATTGAAGGATGAAAACGTTGCTAATAGCTATATGTACTCACAATAATGGCTATTCCAAACCCTAGTTATCCTTCTTAAAAACACAAGAATAAATTCTCATAATAACTTTACTAGACAAAGTAGATAAAGCACGAAAGTATAATCAGCATCTTCATCACCGAAGACCATAAATGTGGCACGAACCTTATCCATGTCCTCCTTGATTTCAGAAACTTAGTGGAAATCACATGTAATTGTTCTTGCACACACATTATCTTGGCATCAATTTACAAACACCCTCGTGAATTTGATAAAGAAGCTTCACAGAGGAAGAATCAAATGAGTCAACAAGCATGTCGCATCTTTGTCTCTTGCAAGCATTTTCCTTCATACGTTTGAAAGTACAAGGGCGAACAAGCTTTGGAGTTCCAATAGAGTTGCCAATGGGAGCAATGGAGAATGTGCGAAAAATGCGCTCAATCAAGCAAGGAAAGCATAACTTCTTGGTGGAAGAAGTCATCGACAACATTTGATAAATGATAACCCCACAAATTTCGAGACTTTGAGTTCCCAACGAGAATTCTCAATCGTGAAGGGAAAAAGATTAGAGATACAAAGTTTTCCAAAATACATCAAAGAAAGATTAATATGAGTAGTAGGAAATTTCCCTTCATTCCAATCAACACTCTTATCACAAAGACCATTAGAGGTGGTTTCATAAGATGGTCTTTCATGACTAGGTCTTGGAAGGCGAAAACTCCTAAGGGTAATTTTAGTGATTTTTGAAATCAACTCTTTGTTGATAATAATTCTTTGTCTATTTATCATGGTTTTGAATTCCATGTCATCATAATTAACATCATAGATGTTAGCATAGAATATTCTTGTAACCATGTAAAAACCTTCACCAAGACCATCAAAGATGTTTCCAAGATTAAACTTTTCAAAACATACCAAATCTTCTTTATGTCCACTAAAAAAATCCAATTTATTTTATAGTATAAACCCATTAGATGAAATCCTTTCAAAAACCTTTCCATAAGAATCATTGACAAATCTAATCCTAATAGAACTTTGATCTATAAGTAAGTTCATGCTAAAAGAAGATGAAGAACCCAAGTTTTTAGAAACCTCTTTTTAAACCTTGAAATTCCTTATGAGAACTAGAAATTGAGAGAGATTAGAAGAAGAGAGGAATTACTTGATATGTTCCTTGAAAACCCTTTTTTCTTTTTGATCTCCAAAGTTGATTTAATGGAGGGAAAACATGAACCCTAGAAAAGTTCACGTACGCGGACAAGAAGGGAGGTAGAAGAAAGGTACGTATACCACTATCTTTTGACAAACCAACAAATGGGATTGGAACCATTCTTGAACCGTGACCCACAAAAGAAAGGCAAGATTTCTTATTTCCAAGGTTTGCGCACTGAAGGGATAGTACAGTGCAAAAAAGGAAAGTGGGAAGCACTTCAACACCTTAAATTCCCTTGGAAGAATAAGAAAAGAAGAAAAAAATTTAACCCAAACACAAAAAAAATCAACCGTTACTTGCCCCATCTCAAGTTACATACAAATGGGGTGGAACCAAGTTTGTTACCTAGAGGCAACTAGTGCAGAAAGATTCTCATGCAACTTTTCCGGTTGAAATTTGTGGAATGTACCAGTAGTATAATCATAGTAATGATGATACTCAGGGTTAACGAATTTTTTTAAATCCCTTTCCTTATAATAAAGAAGATACATTTTCTGACATTTAGAACCTACACTGAACTCAATAGACTTCTTTTTATCGTTTTCACATGAGCTGGTAGTAGGCCTAGTTCGTTCATCATGAATACATGATTTGGCAGGTACAAAACTTTTACAAAACAATTCTTATTAAGTTTTTCTAAGAATCTAAAAACATTTTTAAAGGCTCTAAATAGATCTTTGTCAATTGATTCATCATGATAGTATTCCTCAAAAATATTAAGAGTTAATCTAGTGAGATTCTATATCTTTGGGCGTTGACTTCGTTTTCTTAAGCTTCCTTTATTAGAAGAACTTTTAAAAAAAATTCTAGATTGTTTTTCATCATATAAGTTTTCCAGAGTCTTGGATGGAGCGAGATCATCATGAGAGACCAGAGGTCTAGTGCATAATAAGCTCTGAACAATCTTGGAGGAGTTCTGGCGTGCTTTACAGATGCCAAGATCTAGTTTCCCAAAGAAATTTCACATGGGGAAAATCTTTAAGGATCAGTCAAACACAAACTTATTAGGTTTATAGTGTTTGTCTGCTCTGATACCAACTGAAAAAGTGGGGGTCTAACAACCACACCCAGTATTTCGTTTGGAAATATGAATAGGAAAACTCCAATATACTTTCAAGAGAATCAACTAGATAGTCAGACTCAATCTAGAGAAAAGTATATCAAAGAGTATTGTGTCTCTATCTCTCAACTCAATCCGCAATTAGCAAATAGGAATTTGCAAGCCCGATCGAATATAAGATAAATAACTTGAACGGTATCAAAGACCAATGTTCAAGGATCAATCAATTTCAATCAACAACCAAATGTTGGATTTCCTAATTGATCGATTCAATGCACAACCTGTGATATTTCAATTATATAACAAAATATAATGCGGAAAAGAAATAACACAAACACCAGAATTTTGTTAAAGAGGAAAACTGCAAATGCAGAAAAACTACGGGACCTAGTCCATATTTGAACACCACACTGTATTAAGTCGCTACAGACACTAGCCTACTATCAATGAACTTTGGAATGGACTGTAGTTGAACCATAATCAATCTCACACTATTTCAAGGTATAGTTGCTCTTCTTAGTCTCTGATTCCAGCAGGATACTACGTACTTGATTCCTTTAGCAGATCTCACCCATAACCAAGAGTTGCTACGACCCAAAGTGGAACACTTGATAAACAAATCTGTCTCACATTGAAAAGTCTATGGAAAAGATAAATTTGTCTCCCACATAAATACCTACGCGTTTTTTTCGTATTATGATAGAAATTAAGATGAACAAGAACCAATTGATATACCAGACTTATATTCCCGAAGAACAACCTAGAAATATCAATCACCTCACAATAATCTTAATCGTATGGTAGCGAAACAAGATATTGTGGAATCACAAACGATGAGACGAAGCTGTTTGTGACTACTTTTTATCTTACCTATCGGAGCTTAAATATCAAGCCAATCTTAAAGAAGATAGTACTCAAACACGATAGAAACAACAAGATCATATCATGCAACTACAGAGAAAATAGTTGGGCCTGGCTTCAAAATACCAATGAAGTCTTTAAGTCGTTAACCTATAGGGTTTCGTGAAAAACCTAAGGTTAAAGGAGAATCGACTCTAGATTATACAACTAGTATCACACAGGAGGTGTGGGGATTAGTTTTCCCAGTTGCTAGAGTTCTTATTTATATAGTTTTTAAATCAGGGTTTGCAATCTAAGTTGCCTTGGTAACAAAGCATTCAATATTCACTGTTAGATGAAAACCTGATTAGATTCAAGCTAATATCTTTTAACCATTGGATCGAACTTAGCTTGTTATACACAAATGAAATTAGGTTTAGTAACCGTACCTAAACGTGTACACCATGTTGGCTCAACTGTAGTTAACCGAGGTTAGCTATATGAACACTCTCATATCAACCTTATTCATCTTATCCATAACTAGTTCAAATAACTCAAATGAAACTAGTTAAAGAGTTGTTCAATTGATATATTCTCATAGAAGTATACAAGACCATAGTTGAAGAAAAATTGGTTTGATTCACTCGAACCAATTCATGAACATTATACCCATTGTTTGCAAATAATGCATTCCTTAATATATAAATATATTAGTTTATGAGCCAACCGATTTTAAAACTTTAACCACTCAAGTATACAAACGGGTACGCATACTTAAGTAGCCAGTTTGAGTTTTGGTTCGCCTGTATGCAAAAGGGTACGCATACTTAGTACACTTCTAAATCATAGCAAAAATTCCCGGACCTATACCTTACGCAAGTATGCGTACCGGTATTGTACTTGGTACATGGAATTTCACAACTACAAGTACGCATACGGGTATGCATACTTTAGTTCCGGTCATGGATCACATACATCTAAGAAAGCACACTATTTTTATAATCCAACGATGGTTAAGTATTCTAAATTCTTATTTCAATCATTGAAACTTTCTTAGAGGATGACAATAGCCGTTTTCACACACTATTAGCATCAAAGCAATTTTCAAGTTATTGAAATAATCATAACGAAACATTCCAAGTCTACACCAAATGATTGTATCACACAAACCATGTAAGATTTTACTCGGCGATTTTCACATGATCATCTTTTGACTTTCGTCAAGAATATAAGATAAACTTGGTTGTGCTCATGCAAGACTGGAGAGTTATTGCATTATATATTAATCTACTTGGTCCAAGAGCTGCTTCCTTATCCACATATAAAAAAGAATTACTAGACATTGTACAAGCTGTGACTAGGTGGTGATATTACTTGCAAGGAGATAAGTGCATAATTCATATGATTTTAGTGTCTATTCTATACTTGCTTTAGCTATTATTCTTGCATATTTTCGTACTATTACTATTATTTTCTCTTATTTGACTCTAATAGGTGAATCATCCAAAAAGGAGCTAAAAATTGCTTAAAATATCTAGGAAGATAATTATTCCAAGAATCCAAGTTCCGAAGTCCAAGAGAAGTGGAAGAAGTGCGATGAAAATGAGCAAAACGCTCAAAATCAAGACACATGCCAAAGACCGATCTTAACTCATTCAAATCAACGATTTCTCATCATTATCTTGAATATAATTGAAATATAAGAAGAATGCAAAAATAATGAGGTCATTCCGAGTTCGGATGAAGAAGTTGTGGCCAAAACAAGCTTTTATTGAATACCGAAGACAGTAAAGTTCGCGAACGGGTTTCATACTTTAATTCCGAAAATATCTGCTGGAATTTGAAGTTTGTGGACTGGGTTTGCGAACTTAGCAAGTGGAAAACGTGTATAAACTCCTTGGAAGGCTTAAGGGCACGTTTGGGAACGTTATTTCGTGTTTTCGGGTCGAGTTCTTGAACCGAACTAAATACTTGGAGACCAAGCAATGTAAACCTATAAAAAGGTATTAGGTTATGTAAAGAGAAATCATATTATCTCATATCACAAGTTCTATATCAAAACCTGGGGTTTACCCCTTTAGGGGGAAACCACCATTATTCATCTTCTTTGTAATATGAGTATCTAAATCCTTTGTTGATTAAGGATGAATTCAATGTTCTAGGCGTGAAGCTTTATTAATAATAAAAATTTATTTGAGGTTTTAATCATCCTCGTTTGTTTTCATCATATCTAGGGTTTATGATGGATTCTTAGATTGATTTGGGTGCGCAACTAGATTAGTCTATTGATCATTCTATTGCTAGTAGTGAGGTGAACGATCCGTAATTGTCGTGCATCTACTACACAAGTAGAAAACATGAGACCTTGCAGAGGGACTCTGTAAAGCAATTGTGTGCGGAAACAACACCAATAAGTGAACCGAGCATACTGAGTTTAACTGCTGGAATCAAATCTAAATTCACGAAACCTAAAGCGTTCAATCGAGTTACACCTTGTAAGCGTACCTCAAGGCGGCTCAGTTGGATAGAATCCGGTGACTAAGCGTACCTGTTATCCGATAATACAATGAGTTTTGGGGATAGCTAAGCGTACCTGATATTCTACGGTTGGTGATGAATGGTTCTAACGGAAGATAGATAAGTATTCTAATCCAGTAATCGCTTGGTAACGACAAAGGATTTCCTTAATCATCTCTTTTTTTTATTATTGTTTCTTTATTCATCTTATAAACCAAAACCCTCCTTTGTTATTTAATTTATCTTGCTATTTCAAATATCCTATCATTACACAGCTCTCTGTGGGAACGATCTCTTACTACCGCTATATTACCAGTTAATTAGTGGGACATATATTTATTAATTTTATGAGCCTACGACAGCCCATACACAAGGTCAATATTTCATCATTAAAACAGTATCATCTACTTCTTGGAACAAAATACCTCCATTGTCTTCCAAAAAAAATGGCTCATGAAGTTGCTTGGATTTGACTATGAAATCAAGTACAAGAAGGGTTCAGAAAATAAGGTGGTTGATGCTCTTTCTAGAAGACCTTATGAACTTGCGACCTGCAACTCAATTTCTTTGTCACAGCCTGCTTGGTCCAAAGATTGTTAGAGCATTGCTTGATTAAATCCACCCACTAGTACAAAAAGTTTCATAGTCCACACTTGATCACCATGTCTATAGGCCTTTAGCCATGGAACTTTTTCACTCAAAAATTGTGGCATCAGGTGCTGTGAACAAATTGATATGTTTATTTTATTATTGAGCAAGGTGGTGCACTTTCTATTGTAGTTGTCAAGTTTCCAAACATCATGTCATATCCACTATGCCTGAACAAATTGATATGTTTATTTTATTTTCGAGCTAGATGAATATTGGACAACATAGAATACGGACACAGATACACTAAACCATACTAAAAAATATGTTTTTTTTAAAGGTTCCATTACTTAAAATGCTTATTGTCTACTGTTGGATAATAATCTTCATTACCGATTCTCCAATAATACAACTCGTGTATTATCCACCGATTCGTTACAACTCTTTGTAACACAGTTTTCACTTATGTATTACATCTCGTAATACCAACAACAAAACAAGAAAATAATGATAGAAAAGATGATCAATCACAAAACTTAAACAAACTTACTTGGGTGTATTGAGGCGAGTAATCTCTTTGTTTAAGACATTTGATGCCCTGTATATAATGTTGTTACAGATTTAGCGGCATATGTCTCCAACATTCAACAATACCTCGATGTTTTTCGCAACACTTCGATAACACCGAATAGCGAACGCGAATGGATGTAGCACAAACTCTTCTTTAACTCTTGAAGACACATGCAAACTCTTAAATTTCTAGTACTAGTTTTATGACTCTAAAAAACATACATTTGAAATGGTGAATATGTGGGGTTTATATAGGTCTATATGTGACTTTTGGAGAAGTACTTTCATGAAAAACCACATCCCTTAGTGGAGAGACACATCCCTTGAAAGGGTTTATATGAATAGACACAACCCTTCACAAATTGGTTGTAACTAACTTAATTTCTATTCAAATTTCCAACAATCCCCCACATTGAATTAAAATTCATGCAAACCTAATGCAGACACTAGAAAGAGTTTGTGCGCGGAACATCACTGCACTGGGAGAGATAACTTTTGGCTTTGAATCTTCCGTAGTGAATACCTATCGGGTTTACTAGTTGTTCGGTGAACGCGATGTCTTGAACCGCCCAACTTTATGATGTAAAGGGTTGCAATAAATATCACACAGTTTATTTCCTTACATATCTGATTCTCGGTTGTGTTCATTTTGGCCCTGAACGATGTTGGTTTTCATGAGTGCTCTAGATTAACTTAGCCTTATAGTTATCATAGAAATGGCACCACTTCACACGCATATAGGTGATCTCCTATTTGAAAGTATCCTGCCATACTTTTCTTAGTTAAACTATGCCATAGGAATCATTAAGAGAAATTCTCAACCTCTCAATTGACAGGAAACAACACTGTTTCATCATAGAAATGGGAAAGAGAGTAAACTCTCACAGTGTTTCCGGTGAGTATAAATTTATAACTTGGTTGTCCCTTTTGAACCTAGATAACCATGGGATCTCCAATCACTAGGTTGGGTGTTCACTATAAATACTACTCTATATAGGCTATCCCATTTCCCTCGATGACGCAATTATACTCTCTCTAGAATTCGTATCGATTTGTCGGCTAGATACAATTCACATACACTATTTCTTGATGCTCGCATTTGAGAGCAATTGCTTTATGGTGCTATGTCATCGATTTATATATCGAGACATACCATAACCCAAACTATGTTCTACTTCCACATGCGTATACTTTGGCCATAAGTATACATCCAAGGAAATTCCGAAATTGCTCTTACTTCTTCTCCGACTTTGCGTCCAAAGATCTGGAGTCCATAATTGATTTCACTATCAACCATTAATCGGATGATTTCCTTGCTCGCAACCACATACCGTTGTACGATAAACACATAGTATTTCTTTCAACATTGATAGATATATATCAGAGTAAATTATATTTTATAATTTATCTTCCTTTTTATTGCTGGATGCTGGTTCAAATGTCAAATAGAAATTAACCTTTTACAAATGGTTATCAGATGCCTTAATCTGATTGTTCTACCCTTTTTGAAGCCCATTCGCAATTTAGAGAGTACTGATTAATTATCCATTAATCAATAAATCCACCATCCAGTACTGTTGCCTTAAACAACACATTCTATCTATCTATTTATCCCGAAGAGATCGATCTGACATGGTTGGTATTTTATTTATAATCAGTTCTAATGTACTCATGTCCACTTCGCTGGACTACGTGAATTGCGTGCTCACGTCCATTATCGACCCCCACACTTCGTTGAATTTATGGAAATGCATCTTTCATTCCATGTACATTTTTTTAAGCAAACTTAGGCAGAGCCTAAGGGATATCATTAATATAAAGATTTCTGAGTTCTTGGTTTGGAACACCTGAAGACTCATTTCTAAAGTTCTTACAATTCATAGCTATAGTAAAAGCTTGAAGGTTTTGATTCATATCTAAGTAGTTAAGACTTAGTAAAACAAAAGTAACAGGATTCATGTGAATGGTGGTTTCTTCATTTGAGCTTTGATTCACCCTGTGGTAGTCTCTGTTGTATCTTCCTTTGATGGCTTTGAGGTATAGAGTTTGAAAATGCTTCAGAATATCCGATGTTTCAGCTTGTATGACTATGTTTGTGTGCTGATTTTCTTCTGCCCATCGAAAAGCTAGTTCAACTCCTCTTGTGGCTCCCTGGTGTTCTCCTTGAGTTGGGTATCCTCTGCAATCAACCAGGTTTCCTGCAAGATCAGAAATAGTTATAGCAGAGAAAAAAAGGTTTATGTTGGGGTCCTTTATAGTTCATATTTTTATTGCAAAGCCATAGTTTTGCCAATGCTGATGGACCCCAACATAAGAGGCAGCGGGATGAAGATGGTACTCAGAGTCATTGAAAGAATCCATAGAGTTCAGTGGGTGATGAGGTAGATTTTGAATTCTGTTATGATCACAGAGGTGGTGTTGGATGTTAGCATAAGTAACCTTAGCATTTGGAGGCACCTTTTGGAATACTAGATCACATCTAGCCTTCCAAATGTACCAACATATAGTAGCATAGATGCAAACATTTCCAGGGTTGCCCAGATTGTAATCAGTTTGGAACCAATCATTAAACCATGGTTTGGTGATCAAATTGACCATGGTTTGCCCCTAGCATTTGCTGCCAGACAGCAGTAGCAGCAGGACAGTTGAGAAACATATGAGTCAATGTCTCCTCCCCACTGCTGCAGATTTTGCAAATGGGGTCAATGTAGTGTAGAATGCTAGCAGTTTTAGCATTAGTTGGTAAAATTTTATGAGCGCATTTCCAGAGAAAAATTTGGATAACTGGAGCAACATCTAACTTCCAAATAGCTCCCCAATCCCTGGTTCCCTGTTCATTTCTGTAAAGATTCTCAATTTTTGCAGTATAGAGGGACTTGACAGTGAATTTTCCAGTGTTGTTGATATTCCAGTGTATGCTATCATCTTCTCTGGAGTAGATGGGTAAGGATGTAATAGTTTGAGCAGTATCATGATTGAAGAGTTGTTGGATTAGAGGAATGTTCCACTCCTTCTGATCAGTCATTAGCTGTGCCACCATCTGAATGTCATTTGGGCAGTTGGCTGGTTTAGTGAGATTCTCTTTTATATTTGGGAGCCATAGATCATTCCAGATGCTGATTTTGCTGCCATTTCCTATTATCCAATTGCAGTACTGTTGAATGTTCTAGATCCCTTCTAGAACTCCTTTCCATATCCAGGAATCTCCATCCTTAGCTGTAGTGTTCATGTTTAGCACATTTCTGCCCAGAAGATATTTTGCATCCATCAATTTATACCAGAGAGATTCCTTATCTTGTTCCAGTCTCCAACCTATCTTAGTTATCATGGCACTATTAAATAATTCCATATTCATGAATCCTAATCCACCCAGATCCTTTGGTTTGCACAGAGCTGTCCAAGATTTAGGATAGTAACCAGTTGGGTTCTCCAGATTTTTTCCCCAGAAGAAGTCTCTTTGAAGCTTATTTATGTCTTGACAGGTTTGTTTCGGTATTCTGAAACAGTTCATTTGGTATATATTGGCAGTAGAAGTGACTGATTTGATTATAACCACTTTTCCAGCTGGGTTTAGAGGAGAATTTTTCCAACTGGATAGATTTATCTTCATCTTGTCCACCCCTGGTCTGAAACATTGTATTTTGCTTCTGTGAATAAATAGGGGAGAGCCAAGATATTTGTCATTTGACTGAAGGACATGAACCTGTAATAGTTTAGAGATATCAGGTATTATGGTTGGTGCAGTATCTTTGCTGAAGAAAACTCCAGATTTGTTGAAGTTGATTAGTTGACCAGAAGTAGCTCCAAAAATATTAAGGATATCCTTTAAGTTATGTGCTTCAGTAATATTAGCCTTGCAGAAGACTATGCAATCATCAGCAAATAGGAGATGTGTTATAGAAGGAGCATTCTTGCAAATTTTGGTGCCTGAGATGATTCCCAAGTCCTCAGCGTGAGTTAGGGTTCTGGACAGAGCTTCCATGAAAAAGAGGAAAAGGTATGGGGATAGGGTATCCCCTTGTCTAAGGTCTCTAGAAGGGTTGAAGAAAGTGTCAGGAGAGCCATTTATGAGGAGAGCAGAAGAAGAGGTGGTTATACATTGCATAATCTTGTTGCACCAAGCAGAATTGAAACCAATTTTTTCCATTATATTCTGAAGGAAAATCCAGTCCACCCTGTCAAAAGCCTTAGCCATATCAATCTTAATTCCCATACTACCTTTGTTACCACTGATTCCTCTTTTACTCCTCATGTAATGAATAATTTCATGAGCAATAGCTATATTATCTGCTATATGTCTCCCAGGAATGAAAGCAGATTGATAGGGAGATATGATTTTGTTTAGGAGAGGTTTTATTCTTTGTGCCATGAGCTTTGATATGATTTTGTAGGTTGTATTGCAGAGACTAATTGGCCTGAAGTGGATAGGATTGGTTGGGTTTTGAATTTTGGGTATCAGAGTAATGAAGGTGGAGTTCATATCTTTTAGCAGATGGCCATACTGGAAGAAGTGTTTAACCATTTTAACCAAATCCTCTCCAACAATGTCCCAATTGGCTTGAATTTTTTTTTTTGGAGGGAAGCCATCTGGACCTGGAGATTTATCTTTTTCCATGCTAAAAAGGATGGCCTTAACTTCATGATCTTCAGGGATTCTGTTTAGGACATGGTTGTCAATGTCAGATATGGTAGTGGGGATGAGATTTATGATTTCAGGGTTTATCTTGGGATTTTCAGAGGTTGCCATTTTGGAGAAGTGGTTGGTGAAACATTGTTTTATTTCTTTGTAATCCTCAGTCCATTTCCCTTCACCATCCTGAATAGCATTAATCTTGTTCCTTCTTAATCTTGTTTTAGAAGCTCTGTGGAAATAATTGGTGTTTTTGTCTCCCAATTTGATGAATTTATCTCTACTCTTAGTCTTCCAGAATTTTTCTTCAATATCTTGCCATTCCTTTAGAACTTTCATAGCAGTGTTGATTAGAGAAGTTCTGTCTTGCTTGAAGTAGTTTCCTTGTAACCAATTCAGATGTTGCGTGCATTCCTCAATGTTTGTCTTTATATTTCCATACACCTCTTTATTCCAGGTCTTAAGCTTTTGTTTGATATCTTTGAGTTTTCTTGCTATTAAGAAAGCAGAAGACCCTGACAAATGCTTTTGCCAACACTCAACAACAATGTCCTTGCAATCCTTGTGGTACAACCATGGGCCAAAGAATTTGAAGGGAATTTTTCCAGTGTTCCAATTTGGGTTAGTATTGAGAAGGATAGGGTGATGATCAGATCCAATGGATAACAGATTAGTGACAGTAGTGTTAGGATATATGGTAAGCCAAGAATCAGTGGCTAGACCTCTATCAAGCCTCCGTTCAGTGAGAGCAGGCCCACTTCTCTTGTTTGACCAAGTAAAAGGGCACCCAATACTACCCAGATCAATGAGATCTAAGTCAACAATCTTGTTGTTAAATATATTTGCTTCCACACTATCCAATGGCTGAGTGCTGTATTTTTCATTGTCATTTAAAATAAAATTGAGATCACCAATAACCAACCAAGGGATAGAGTGTGCAGCAGCAGTATTCTCCAACACTTTCCAGGAGTTGATCTTACTATTTGTACTATTAGGATTTCCATAGTAGCCAGTAAAGATCCAAGAGGGGCCATTGTTAGGCTGGATTATGGCATTGATATGGTTTATAGATTAGTCCAGGATATTAACATCCATGGTGTTTTTCCATATCAAGACCAGGCCACCAGCAGTACCACTAGCCCCTCCAGGATTGACATGCCAATAGTTTTCAATGTTTAGTTGCTTCATATAGTCCTCAAGTTTTCCATGTTTTTGCTTAGTTTCATAAATGAAGCAAATGTCAGGATTGAATTTATTTAGCATATCAGTGAGGTACTTTCTGGTATTTTTTTCCCCTAATCCTTGACAATTCCAGGCAATTTTAGTGAAGAATTGCCAGAAATAGGAAGCAGAAGGATACTTGGAGGTGGGCCTTCTGGATATGGGATCATAGTAGACATAGTAACAACAGAAGTAGTAAACATGGCAATAAAGAGTATTGTAAACAAAGATAATGAGAATATAGTTGGGGGGTGTTACCTCAGGTTTTGATGTTGATGAGCCAGATTCACCATTTGTCATATGTGGTTTACTTGAGTCCAGAGGTTCAGCATGATTGTCAATAATCTTTGAATTTTTTGTTGTTGTCTGAAGCACTGATATCCATAGGGGTAGCACCACCAGTTAGTTGTTTTCTCTTGTCAGCAGGTTGTTTAGCATTTGATTCTCTTGGTGAGGAGTCTTCAGCAAAAACATGATTTTTTTTTCTAGGTTTCCAGGCTTTTTTCTTGAATTGAGTGGTTTCAGCATCCATTCTTTCTTTGATTTGAGATAGAGAGGGTAGGTTGTGAGGTGGGATAGATGGGAAGAGACCCTCAGTATCACTTTGTTGGGTGGTATTAGCAGAAACAATATTTGGTTGTTTGGTTCTGGCTGCCTCCTTGATCTTAATTTTGGTATGGATTTACTTATAAGTGGTAACAATTTTCTTTGAAATATCAAGCCTTTTGTTTCTGATTTGACTAGCAATGATGTCAGGGTGGGGAGAGTTAGGATCAGCTCTAGATGAGGCTCCAAAAGTAAGATGGTTGGAGGAGGATGGGGCAATATTTGCAATGGTCTTTTCTAATTCTTTATTTTTAGCATTTCTCATTTTGATCTCAAAAGCTTGAGCAGCATCAGCATCAGTGTACCCTTTGTGAATGAAATTTCTTCCTTGCTGAACAGTTTTTTGATAGTTATTTTGAGGGGGAGGTAATGGTTGAGGTGTAGGTAATCTATAGTAGTTAGAGTAGTGGGGTTTTGAGGGTGTAGAAGGAGAGTTGCAATGGGGGGGGGGGGGGAAGGGTGGTCCAAAGTTCTGCAAACTTTGCAGAATTTGATGCCATTCAGAGCATAGGAAAATTCAAGCCAATGAGAGATGGTTGGAGTTTCAAAATCTTCAATTCCAAACTTAAGGGGTTTGGATACATCAATATTAAGAAGCACTTCAATATTTTTCTCAAATCTGTCTCTTCCATAAGATTTCTTCTCCTTCTGATATATCCCCACAGGCTCGAGAATATTCCTAATGTATGGTATGATATGAGTTGGAATTCTTTTGATGAGCAACCAGATCATTACTTTGGAGAAGTCTTCTTCATGAATTAAGTCTGGACCTTCCAGAGGAATGACAACAAGCACCATTAATTTATCAAATACTCCTCTAGTTCCTCCATTTCTGATAGTTTTGTAGTCTTCTTCATGAGTGAGTCTGAGTATGAAAAAATTTCTTCTTCTGTTCCAGATTTCTAGATCCACCCTGCCAGTGAATTCCCAATTTTTGTTGATAAATTTGCTGTCTCTAGTAGTTTCAAAGCAAGTGTAGCTGCAGAGTTTTCCAATAAAGCACCATTTCCAATCTAATTGTTGTTTAGTTTTGATGTTTTCAGGATTGAGAAAAACCTTTGGGTAAAGATCAGCTTCAGGCATGTTAAGAGATTTGTTCATTTGAGAAACAAGGTTTTCAATAGAGTGGTTGGAGGAGTTTGAAGTGGATGCCATGTCTAAGAGGAGTTTGTAGCAATGATGGTTTAAGATGCTGAGAGTATTACCATAAGAGCCTAAGATGCCACTCCAGAGGAGGTGTTTTGAGGAGTATATCCCATCTTTAATTTGAATTTTACTTTTCAAATTGTGCAAAGGTAGGTTTTGTCTTAAGACATTCCCATTGGACTTGACATTGAGCTGGTTTGTTGATGTGGACTGCACTTTGTGGTTTTTGTCTTTGTTTTGGTTGTTGATGCATATGACTGATGTAATATGGCTCAAGTACCTGCATTCATTAGGGAAACAAAGATTAAAAAAGAGTTTTAAGATATTACCTTGACCTATCCATAAGCTTTTGAAACTGTTGGTAGTTTTGTCCTTAATAATATTGATAGTGATGTTACTATCAAAAGCTTGAGGGTGCATCACGGGTTTGTTTGATAAAGTTAGTTTGAACTTATACTGGAAGTTGACAAGTTTAGTAATTGTAGAAACTGTGGGTATTTGGACCAGCCAGTTAGTTACTAGATAGCCTTGAGTCAGATTGGCAAAGGACTGAGATTGAGCTTGTTTCATCTGAGTCACACATGAGTGAGTGGCACGTGTGTTGATGATAGTAACAGTCGCTTGATTAGAATTTTCCCCTTTGCCCGGATTGCATTTGTCAAAGAATTTCCAGCCTTCATCAAGTTGCACCACCGGGAAGGATATAGTGGAATGCTTATAGTACGTGGGGGTTGTAAGAGGGGTAGTGGGAGTGGTAGTTGATATAGTGATAAGACCAATTTTGACAAATGTAAAACTGCTACCCTTCCAGTTTCCATATGTCAACACGAGAAGAGAAACGAAGTTAAGTGAGGGACTTAAAAAGTCGAGGCCAACTTTCACAAGACAGTTAAGAACTGAAGCGATGGAGAGAGGGAATGACGGATGTTGAGGAGTTATGAGCTTTTGTTGGGAACCGTCGCCAATTAAATTGGGTAAACCATTCGAACTACTCCCTTTAAATCTCTCATTCTTCTTATCTGGTACAGTAAACCAATTCTTCTTATCATAAGCCAAGTGACATTCCCCCTGTTCATTCCCTCTTTTAACTGCATCAAACAGAAACCGATTTAGATGTCTCTTAATGCAATGGCTGGTGCTGACCGAGATACAAATTGAAAAGGCAAGAGGAAGATGATGGAGGTCGAAGAGGAGCACAAGATTCGTTGGTATCCTCGAGAGTATGATGTAACCCATTTGCCATATGGAATTCCCTTTCCACAGGGGTGTGAATCTCCAGATTATGTGTCTGATTTTTCCTGGTACTTGAACGATATGCAACACAACGTTGAAGTAAAGCTTGAGATGGAGTTGCAAGGGGATAAACCTCCTGGGGCTGTTTTGCATGAGTTGATGATGTATTCTCCTGTGGATCGGCTTCGATACCATTTCGAACAGACTAAGGATGCACCAGCAGAGACAGAGTTTTGCAATCCTTTTGCAGATGTGCACATTGAAAGGGGTAATGGGAGCAGTGCACAACATGCATCCAAGGGTGATGTAGGAAAAACATGTACGGCTCCTTGTGAATTTGACCAATATGTTATTGGTATGCCCAAATCTGCATCTCATCCACATATGGGGAATAAAGAGCATTGGGTGATGTATGCTTTTCACCCAAAGTATGGCCCTTTTGAGGTGCATGAAGGAGTTGCAATCGTTGCTGATCGTTTCCTCATTTCTGGAGTTAGTCGAGTAGGGTATCAGTCTATAACTCTTGAATCTAGAGAAAGGATAATTGTACGTCATTTGGCTGGTCTGCCGATGCACAGGGATGAGCCTATACGATTTCCTGTACATTTTTGTCCTACTGATGGATTGGTCGATCCATATTTGCGACTACTATTCTTCCCACCAGAGCAGACCACATTTGTCCCGGAGATGAATAACTCGACTACTACTCCTGAGACTGCCAATGACATTCCAGTTTATCAAGGAGAGTTTCAACCTCCTTCTTTCAAACAAGCACGTTGTTCTCCAAGGGTATATAAAACTCGGAGTCAGACTCGAAGTGTGAGTCAGGGGACTCGGAGTAAGACTCACAGGGCTTCTCAGTAAGAAATTGCTAATCTTTCCTTTATTTTTTGGGTTCTTTTGAGTGACTGGTAGTGTATGGTTGTGAAAATTGAATATGGTTGTGGATTTGTTTTGGAGAACATGTTTTCTTGGTTTGGTACTATGTAGCTTGTGGTTATTGTAGTTTTCTGGTAATTCGGAGCAAAAACTTGTTATTGGGCTGTTGATTTTTTTGAATAGATGGATGTATGATGTTTTGTGTAGTTGTAATGATGGTGTGGTATTTGAATCTGAATTTGTACTGATTGTGGGTTCTGTTTTGAGGGTTATGATAATTTAGGATAAAGGTGGTATAGGTAGTTTGAGGATGTATTTTAGGATACATCTTGAGAAAAGAAGATAGGATAGGTAAACAAGTATCCAGAATTGATAGAATTTTTGGCTTACAGATGACATTATTAGTTTTCCAAGAATCAATAGATAGCCAAATTCCGACCTTAAGGAGAAGATTAAAGCAATCTAACATAATATCAAAGAAATCTTGACAGATAAGAAGAGAGAAATATGTATTAGAAAATACCAAATTTGAATTCATCCAGTCCTTCATTAATAGCTTATCTAAAGTTGAAGGAGACTTAGAAAGACCAGTATTTGAACTGAGAACCCAATCATACTGAAGTAGCAATAGGTTCAATTGAGAGGGTGATTCAAAACTATTATGGATGCTGTAACTGGTGTTGTAGTAGTCTAATTCTTTTGTGATTTCAAACCCTTTTTAATTTGTGTGAGTGAGTTGTGTGATGCAAGTGATTTGAGTGATTTGAGGGACTGTTGTAATACTGTTGGTGATGTAAGTGATTTGAGTGATTTGAGGGACTGCTATAATGTTGTTGGTGTTACTAGTGTCAGTGATTTGGTTTGAAGTTTTGTGATTTATGCAATTGCAATTGTAAGCAGAAAGAGGATTGATTGAGAAATTCATAGCAGGACAGTGATTTGGTGTGGGTTTTTCTGTGACTTGTGAGTGAAATGGTAATTGAATGATGCTTTCCATTAAGAACCGGAGATAGCAGCGATAAACCGGAGAAGAATCCGGCGAGAGAAGACCGTTGAACTAGCCGTTGAGAGCAAGAAGACAAAAGAAAACGGCTAGAAATAGCCGGCAGAGGGAGGGCTCAGATAGAAGAGAGAGGTACACTTGATGTTTATTTCTTCCAACAATTGTTCATAAATGTTCTTAACCAACAATTATTCCATGTACATTCATAAATGTTCTTTATTACACGTTGTTTCGAACAACTTGCCCCCACAGTTTTGTGGTACACTTGATTTTATCATCTCTCAAGTTCTTAGAATACAAGATGACTAACTTCAACTCTCATCAGCAGATTCTTGCTGAAGGCATGACTTTGATGAAGCTCTACAAGATCTAGTGGATTGAAAAGCTTCCACCCTCATGGAGCGAATACAAGAGGAGGTCGCGACACAAGACTCGTGAAATCACCATGGTGGAGCTTCACAAAAGATCCAGGTTAAGGAGCTGATTTTGTGGAAAACCTGGACATATGGCTAAAGACTGTATGATCCAAAAAAAATAAGGCAAAACCTAGTAGATGATCCTGGATACTTTATCGGCATGGTGTCAAGTCGACCTTGTCTCTAGTGTGACTAATGTGAGAGACTGGTGGCTTAATTCTGGAGCCACCAAGCATGTCTGTAATTCAAAATGCTTTCTCCTCTTATGCCATAGTAGGAGATGATGAGAAATTGTTCATGGGAAACTCTACCACCGCGAAAGTGGAGGGAAAGGCAAGGCCGAACTAATCTAATACGTTGTCCTTTCTAAGCATGGTGAATTCGTAGGAAAAGGTTATGTTACCGATAACATGATTAAGCTTAGTGTATCTGATTTGAAATTGAATGTTAATGCATCTTCTTCTGCTTATGTTTGTGACTCTTCACATGTTTGGCATGATAGACTTGGGCATGTTAATCTAAAATCTCTAGAAAGACTTGCTAATTTAGGTTGCATACCAAAAATAAACTTTGATAAAAATCAAAGATGTAAATCTGTGTTGAATCTAATATACAAGAAAACCGTTTAATAAAAGGATTGAACCAGTTCCTTTAGAACTAATACACTCGGATTTAGGAGATTTGAAATCGACAACAAGAAGTGGTAAAAAATGGTACATCACTTTTATAGATGATTACTCACGCTATTGTCAGGTTCATCTTCTTAGAAGTAAAGATGAAGCCTTAGAGGCCTTCAAATTTTATAAAATTGAAGTAGAAACCCAAAAAGGAGTTAAAATTAAAACTCTTAGGTCAGATCGTTGCTGAGTACATACCCATAGGTGAGTTTTGTAAACATAATGGAATCATTCATGAAACAACTGCACGATATTCACTCAGAATCGAATGGTGTAATGTGAAAGAAAAATAGAACACTCATAGATATGGTAAATGCCTATGTTGACAAGTTCAGGGTTATCTTCGAACTTGTGGGGGAAGCTATCCTTTCTCGCTTTCTATATTTTGAACCGAGTTCTATTTAAAAAATCGATAAAACTCCTTATGAATTGTGGAATGGTAAACAACCTTCCTATGCATACTTTAAAGTGTGGGGTGTTTGGCCAAGGTGGCCATTCCTCATCCCAAGAAAAACTAAATTAGGTCCTAAAACAATTGACTGTGTTTTCTTAGGGTATCCTGAGCATTTTTATTGTAAAAGGTTGTGAAAACAAAGTATGCAAGTTGAACAAATCTCTTTACTTTTTAAAACAAGCACCTAAACAATGTGGTACACTTGATTTTGAGAATTTAACATTGCTTCCCTGATGTTTATTTCTTCTTAACCAACAATTGTTTTGTACTTCTGGATAAAAAGATGTACAAATATCAATTTCAAATCAACCCAGCATCGTCTACACCATATATCTTGAATGGTCAGTTTTCAAAAATGAAATTCAAGTTAAACTTGAATTTCAATGAGATGTACGCATGCTGGCTGTGCTAATCGAGCACCAAGCATAGGCCAAATTCCCCGGTTGACTCAATGATCAAATACGTGATCACTTGGATTTAAATTGAATTTAAGTCATTCACAATGACTGTCATTCACAACTTGGATTTAAGTTAATGCTTCCTCCCCCACAAATACTGGAACGAAGAGATTCGTCATTTTCTACGTATCATCATTTCTCACGATCACCCTACCTTGGGTGCAAAAACAAGCAGTTTTGAAAAGTCATATACATATACCAGACACCCTATCTGAATCTGATTGTGCCTTTTCGATAAATGATCTGATACGATTATCCAATCAAGATGCTCAGTCTCCTCTCCACCAGATATTTTCTAATGGGACTCTCTTACTGATGCACATACATCTCTGAAAATCAAAAGTTTAAATTTTACATTCAAAGATATGGACTTCCTTCTTCAGTCCGTCTAATCAATGTGCTGACATTGATAATTCATAAATTAACTCTTGATAGACAAGAGAAATAAGAATCTATAGTTGGGATTCAACTGTGCTATTTTTGTAGCATCCCCTCCACAATCTCTAAAGATATCAGAATTAAGATTTCGTTTCAATGATCCTAATTCCTCGATTAACGGCATGTCTGTTTCAAGAGCAGAGTGTGGGGTTCAAGCATAATTTAAACGTTTATTATGCTTCACTACACTACAGGCGGTGATGATGTTTACCAAAATTAAATTTTTGTATGGAAAACATCTGTTTCTTCTTAAACATGAAGAAATAAGGCGCGGAGAAGTTCTGTTTAAAACAAAACAAAGCATGACAATAAGCCTTAAAACGTGTAAATTCACATGGGCAGTTATCGTGATCAGCCACATGAAAAAGTACATCGCTTGTGTGTAATTGTACGTTCAATGTAAGTAGTTACGCCTTCTTTCACAACAGAACAAGAACAACGCAGAAAATGGAAAAGTTAAGACTCATCACAGAGAGGCTTGATTCGGAGATAATAGGTCGTTTAACCCCCCCATAACTCACTAATCCAAAAGTTAGTGTATCATTTCAAAGTTACTGGTGTCCCTCCGTGAAAGGGCGTTACCCCTCTTTGACGTCTATTGTTGGGAGTTGGGAGAATATATAGTTTCTACTGGAATGAAATAATTCATGATCATCTGTTTGGACTATCTAAAATTTCCTCATTACTACTTCTGCCTAATACAATAGGCTTGAAGTAAACTCCAGTTTAAACTAGTAGATATCAAAGATCATTCAAACATTATTTTGAATTGTTCACACTCCCAAATAGTCCGAACCCAAATCATTCCGTTTTTATTATTAACCAACTAATAATAATCAGGATAATGAAAACGTAATAGGTCAAACTTCGACGGTCAAAGTCAAAGGCGATTCAGAGACGATTTTTTGGTTTAGGTTTTTTCTCCATTTTCTTGCATCTCCTCTGGTGAGATGCAACCTTCTTCTTCATCTTCAATCCCTCTAGAGGTATCCTCCTCACCTCTAGAGGTTCATCCTATGGAGGCTTCAAGCTCGATTAATTCTGCGATTCCTGTGAGTAATCCTATTTCTGAAAATCATTCTTCCTTACATGCTGGATCTTTTGATCCTAAAGTTTCTTGGTCTTCTTTGTTTGATAAAAAGAAATCAGTTATTTCAGCTGATATGGAATTTTATTCTTATCCTATTATTGATGGAAAGAAATCTATGGATATACCTTATGAGGTTTTTGATGAGGATATTAGACAGTGTGAAGATAAAGTTGTTGGAGATTTTGTTGGTAGCAGATTACATTTTAATTGGGTTAAAAGTGCTGTCAATCGAGCTTGGAAACCAAAAGGTAATCTCAATATTACAATTCATGGTGATAATATGTTTTTATTTGATTTCCAATCTTCTGATGATAGGACTCGTGCCTTAGAAATGGGTTCAATGTTCATATCTAATAGATTGTTTATCATTAAGCCTTGGTCTAGAACTGTAGAACAAGAAATTGCTGAGTTAAAATCTCTCCCAGTTTGGATGAATTTCAGAAATGTTCCATTATTCATGTGGAATACTAAAGGACTGAGTATGATTGCTAGCTACTTAGGCAAACCCTTAATGATGGATACTCAAACTCTGAACAAAAGTAGAATGAGTTATGCAAGGATTTGTGTTGAAGTGGATATTAACTGTGAATTTATTCTTTTAATTTTACTCTTGGAGGAAAGGATGTAGTTGAGATAAAGATGGAATACTCCTGGAAACCCCCTAAATGTTGTGATTGCGCAGTTTTTGGTCATGTGCTTGCTTATTTCCCTAAACAGACCACTCAAGTTCAAAAAATTGTAAAGAAATGGGTTCCAAAAAATATTGTTAACAATGATGAGGAAGTTTGGATTACTAAATCAAGGAATTCAGTTAAATCTTCTAAAGAGGCTATTGAAGCACCAATTACTTCTTCCCCAATTGATATTGATTGTGAACCTGTTATTCATGTTCCTCTAGCCATTTTTACTTCTCAGGAAACTGCCTCAAGACAAGTTAATTCAGGTTTACATGAAGTTGGTGTCAGAGAAGATATTTCTGGAAATGTTTTACTATCATCTAACCCTTTTTCTGTGCTGGATAATAACTTGGAGGCTCCATCTGGAAATAATAAGGAAAATTTTCAAGCAGTGTTGAAGGACACTTAGTTAAAAATTAATGCTCCTGATTTATCTACTGCTGGCTCTAGAGCTCATTTTCAAAAGAGGTCTGTGATTTCTCCTCCGTCTATTAACTTATTTCCTAAGATTGCAGACTTTAAGAGGTTTGCTAGAGGTACTCTCTCTATCCCTAATAATTTAATATGAGTTTCAACATTGGAGGTTGGAACATCAGAGGGCTTAATGACCCTCTGAAATAATTGGAAGTAAAAAATTTAAATAGATTGAATAAATTGTCCATGATTGGACTAATGGAAACTCATGTGCAAGTTCATAATAAAGTTAGAATAAGGAATAATATAAATCCTTCATGGAATTTTTTAGATAATGATAGTCCTTATAGTTCTGGTAGAATCTGGGTTGCTTGGGATCCTGGAGTGGTCCAAGTAAATGTGTTGAGTTCTTCTCCTCAAGCCATTTTTTTAGATGTTTCTTTTTCTTCCATGATAAATTTTGTTGTCACTTTCATCTATGGGGATAATTATTATATTACTAGGAACCTTGTGTCTTATTAGGTGACTTTAACTCTTTACTGGTTCCTTCTGATAAGTTAGGTGGTGCTTTTGTCCTTCCTCATCATTATCAAGATTTCTCTCATTGTGTTCAGTCTTCAAAGATTATGGATCTCCATTTTTATGGCTGCTTCTATACTTGGAAAAATTGTCATCATGATGGAACAATTATTAGATCAAAACTGGATAGAGTGATGGTTAATGTGGAATGGATTCAACAATTCCAAATTTCTAAAGCTGAATTTTTACTTCCAGGTATTTCTGACCATTCCCTAAGTATTGTTACTATTTTTCTGTATAGGAAGCATGGCCCTCCTCTTTTTAGATTTTATAACTTTCTTTCTGAAGAAAAAGATTTTATGGAAGTAGTCAAGAGAGGGTGGAATATCCTGGTTAGAGGTAATCCCATGATAGCCTTGGTTACTAAACTGAAGAGTGTGAAGTGTGAAACTATTAAATGGAAAAAGTCTAGGTTCAAGAACATGTCTGAACAAGTTTTACAAGCTAAATAAAGAATGAATTCTGCTCAATTACTTCTTCAATCTCATCCTTTAGATCATGAGTTATCTATAAGGGAAAGATCATATGTAGCTGAATATGTTAAACTTGCCAAATATGAAGAATCTGCTACCAAACAACAGTCAAGAATTAAATGGTTGGATTTGGGGGATTCAAACACTTCCTTTTTTCATAATTCTACTAAAGTGAGAAGATCAAGAAATAATATTTTAAATTTGTGTAATGATGAGAATGTAAAGCTTGTTGATGATCAGGATATTGCTGAGGAATGTATCACTTATTATTCAGACCTTTTTGGCAGTAATTTACCTGAAGACAGTCCTAATGCTTCCTTGTGCAATTTTAGCTTTAGTGCTTGTGTTCAGCAGGATGATGTTGGTGAGCTCATCAAGCCTATTACCAGAGAATAAGTTGTTGCTACTCTTCATTAAATTGGTTCTAGTAAGGTTCCAGGCCCTGATGGCTTTACTAGTCATTTCTTCAAGACTTGTTGGCCTTTGGTGGGTGATGATTTCATGGCTGCAGTCCAAAATTTCTTTCATAAATCTAAGCTCCGTAAAGAGGTAAATTGTACCTTCATCACTCTTATTGCAAAAAAGAAGAATCCTTCCTATGTGTCTGATTACAGACCTATTTCTTGCTGCAATGTGATTTATAAGTGCATTACTAAAATTATTTCTTTAAGAATATAGACTATTTTAGGGGGTCTCATTAGTCAGAATCAATCTGCTTTTATCTCTGGAAGATATATTCAAGACAACATAATGGTGGCTCATGAGTTGGTGAGGAATTATCACAGAACAAAAGGTACTCCCGGATGCACTTTGAAAATTGATTTACGCAAAGCTTATGACACTGTTAGATGGGATGCTATCCTTTACATGCTTAAAAACCTGGGGTTCCCTGATATTTTCATTAACTGGATTGCTATGTGTATTAATTCTTCCAAGTTCTCTATATTAATAAATGGTTCCCCTTATGGTTTCTTTGGAGCTAAGAGAGGTTTAAGACAAGGATGCCCAATATCTCCTTATTTATTTGTCCTAGCCTTGGAGATGCTTAGTGCTACTCTTCTCAAATAGGTTCAAATTCAAAAATTTGGTTTTCAAACAAGATGTAAGTTAACTGGCTTAACCCACTTATGTTTTGCTGATGATGTGATGATTTTCTTCAAAGGCACCACAGCTGCTGCCATTATCCTTAAGGAAGCTCTAGATGATTTCAGTAATTGTACTGGCCTAAATATCAATAGTCAGAAAACTTCTCTTTTTTGCTCTGTTGTTGATGAGTCTATTATGCAGCAAATTGTCCAAATCCTTGGTTGCTCAGTTGGGGAATTACTTGTCAGGTATTTAGGAGTGCCTTTTCTATCTACTAAACTTTCTTATAAATATTGTCTTCCTCTGAATGAAAGAGTTGATGCTAGAATTTATTCTTGGAAGTCTATTTTTGTGGCTTATCCTGGGAGAGCTCTTCTTATCAAAGCAGTGTTAAGTGGCATGTTATTTTTCTGGATTTCTTGCTTTGTTCTTCCTAAAAGAGTTATTAAGGAGCTGACTACCAAGTTTAGAAGATTTCTATGGGCAGGTCCTGAGTTAAAGAAAAGTTATAATCCTATCAAATGGAGTTTTGCTTGTCACTCTTATGAAGAAGGTGGTCTAGGCATCAAAGACTTAGAAAATACTAATTTGGATGCCAACCTCAAACATATTTGGGATTTAGTCTCTGGTAAAGAAACTATCTGGACTTCTTGGGTTAAGAGCAACCTTATTAAAGATAAAGATTTCTGGACCATGAAGATCCCTCAAGACATTTCTTGGTGTTGGAAAAGAATATTGGATCATAGAGAGCTGGCTAAGGATCATATTGGAGCTCATCTGGGAAATGGCATTTCCACTAGTTTCTTACATGAGAATTGACATTCAAAAGGGGCTCTTATTAAATGGGTGGCACCTCATATTTTGGATACTATTGGAGCAAATGATAATTCTAAAGTAGCTGATTTCTTATCTTCTGAAGGCTGGCTATTTCTTGATTATATGGAAGATGAAGTCCAAGAAGTTGTGCAGGACATTTCTATGACAGAGTTTAATTTACTGGAATCTGATCAGTTCTTTTGGAAATCTGGAGTTACAGGTAATTTCTCTATGAAGCACACTTATCTTGCTATCTGTGACCATGTGGCTAGTCCTGTTTGGAAAAACTTAGTGTGGTTTACAAAACACATCCCTAGACACTCTTTTATTACTTGGTTGGCTCTCCTTAAAAGGCTTAAAACTAGAAGTAAATTGTGTAAGTGGGGAATCATAGCTGACCCTACCTGTATTTTATGTGGGAATGCTGAAGAATCTGAAGACCATTTATTTCATCAATGTATTTTCTCTTTTGAAATTTGGCAAGGCCTTCTTCTAAAAATGGAACTTATAAAGGACCTGGAGAGTACTTGGGATGAAGAAATCAATTGGTGTGCTCAAGCTTTTACAGGGACTAGTAATGTTACTTTGATTAAGAAGATGGTTTTAAACAGTTTTGTCTACCATATTTGGAGAGAGCGTAATAATAAATTTTTTAGAACTCAAAATGGTTCACAAGACCAAGTTAGCTTGCTCATAATTCAAGATGTTAGATTCAAGCTGCTAGCCACCTCTCTTAAGGAGAATGATCACCCTAATGCCAGAGAGTTTATGAGAATATGGAATATTGATTGTGTCTTCATTCTTCCAGAGATTATATTTTGTACTTGGCTTTACCCCCAGCCTGATGAAGTGATGATAAATACTGATGGTTCTAAAACCAATTCTGCTGGAGGGTTTGGAGCCATTATCAGAGATCATGATGCTGAAGTTATAGGAGCTGCTAGTGGAGAAGGGCCAGTTATTTCTGTGATTGCTCATGAACTGCAGGGAGTTGAATTGGGTTTACCCTTGGCTCTGTAGAAACAAAAAATTCAGATTCACTTAGCTCCATGGCAGTCTACCACTTGCTTACTTGTGCTTAGCCTGAGCCACCTTGGACTATGCTTCAAATTTGGAGGAGAATCCTGGAGCTAAAGAAGAAATTTACTAGATGGAGAGTTACTTTTTGCTTCAAAGAAACCAACAGAGCTGCTGATTTCTTAGGTGGGCTATATTTGGGCAGACCTTGGACTGAAATTCGCAATGAAGAGTTCACAGCTGATTTTAGAGAAATTTTGGCTGCTGATAAGGCTCAAGAGATCTACCATAGAAGGAAGCTGAGGAGTAGTTAGTTTTTCCCTGTTTTTCTCTTTTGTGATTGTTAGTTTTCTCCTTGTTTGGGTTTTTTCTTTTTTTTTTTGGGCTCTTAGCCCGCGGATTGTGTCAAAAAAAAAAGAAAAAAAAAACTAATAATCAGTAATTGAAATCATTCAATTTTGGTGATAATCAAACTATGATTAATTTAATGATTTGTTTTTCTGATGCAATTTTTTCAAAATGTCTGCCAACTAAGCATCTACAAACACTAACCGTATATCCGAGAGGATACATCCCAAGTCTGGGCCACTAAACTTGATGGTGAACATAATCCGAACAAAGGTCGAATTTTTACTGTGTATGTAAAAGTGGTTTTTCAATGCCCTCTTCTAAAAATTAAAGAAGATCTTATTACAACCACCATCGGCAATTCATTTTGTCAGTACGAGTTCTAATCAAGTTGTGAACCCCGCCATGAGTCTTTTTGACGAAAAGACGCATGTCTCCTAATTCCGGGTTAACCGGTTGACATTTGATGTCTGTTCCGTTAACAAGTTATGACTGTTCACAATCTTGTTATAAGCGTATTTAACCGTCAATTTGAACATCCATGTCTGGTAGTTGCATCTACATGTGCAATCTCTACATTTCAGAAATATTGAACGCAAAAATGACCTCTTTGTCATTACGTCCATACTTAAAGTCTCGTTAATTTATGGGTATGGAATCCCAGCCCTCCATCCCATAATTGGCGTATGAAAGAAGGCTTGTCCTCATCCCTCTTGATCACGTACAATTTGAAACTAATTTGGTACACAGAAACCAAATGTTGTCAACCAGTTGTTGATTATTTCATAGACCCGATATTGGATGAACAATAATTCTTTATGGTGGAAAGTTTAAGTTTCCGCCAGAGCCTTTCTCAACATACCCAAACCAGTAACGCTGATAATTCAAATGTCTTAAGATTGTTGGGTAAATATCTTCGTTACCGATTCTCCAATAATACAACTCGTGTAATATCCACCGGTTCGTTACAATTCTTTGTAACACGGTTTTCACTTATGTATTACATCTCGTAATACCAACAACAAAACAAGAAAAGAATGATAGAAAAGATGATCAATCACAAAACTTAAACAAACTTACTTGGGTGTATTGAGGCGAGTAATCTCTTTGTTTAAGACATTTGATGCCCTGTATATAATGTTGTTACAGATTTAGCGGCATATGTCTCCAACATTCAACAATACCTCGATGTTTTTCGCAACACTTCGATAACACCGAATAGCGAACGCGAATGGATGTAGCACAAACTCTTCTTTAACTCTTGAAGACACATGCAAACTCTTAAATTTCTAGTACTAGTTTTATGACTCTAAAAAACATACATTTGAAATGGTGAATATGTGGGGTTTATATAGGTCTATATGTGACTTTTGGAGAAGTCCTTTCATGAAAAAACACATCTCTTAGTGGAGAGACACATCCCTTGAAAGGGTTTATATGAATATGTACAACCCTTCACAAATTGGTTGTAACTAACTTAATTTCTATTCAAATTTTCAACATCTACTCCAACCTTGGTCATGATTTAGCAAAAGCCATACACAGCCCGACATAGATGGCCATATGAGTCTTTTGGATTGGTCGCAAGATGTGTATAGTTGACAGCGCTCTGGTCACATAAACAAAATCATCGTGTGTCCATGTAATAATCCTCTCAGGTGTAGCCATATGTCATTTTTTTTTGTCATATTTCATAAAATGTGTTTATTTCCTAATATGGACCTATCTGATGAACCATATACTATGGATACATAAACAAACCAAGGTGGCTAAATAAATTCCCCTTCCGTCACGAGTAATAGGTGTTTCTATTACCACCCTAAATATTCGACACATACATAATTGCTTAATGTGGCCATATACAGTAGAACCTCCATATATTGATGCTCCATATATTAATAACCTCTACATAATAATAAAAATTTATGGTCCCAACTTGGGCCAGTGAGAAATAGTAATAACCTCTCCAGTTTAATATTAATGATATTTTCCAGTTCCGCCTTAAAGAATTTACCTCCAAATAGTAATAATCAATATTATACTAAAAAATATATATCTAGTTACATTAATTTATGACTAAACAAAATACTTATCTACAGTTGTTTGAGAAAAAGAAGTAATCTTTTGGATTACTACAACATCTTTTGACTTGTGGATGCATAATATCTCATCAACATAGACACCTTCTTGTTGAAGCCAGAATATTTCCAACTTGTCGAGCATGTTTAAAGCTTCTTGGAACTACAAATTCCAATATATATGCATGCACTTGTATACTGGAACTACAAAAATGTATATACATCATCTAAATACAACTACAAATACATTTCCCATACATTGAACTTAAATTTTTTACATTTTCAATAGGTACCTCTCTATATTAATAACCTGGCTTGATTGGGATATACCCAGATTAATTGGGGTATACCAAATGAGACAAAATAGGGTCATTTTGAAGTAAAAGAGGTCCCCCTTAACCAAATATTTTCAAAATGGCAAAATTGCCCTCGTTTAATTAACACTAAAATTTTGATTAAATTAATTAATTAAGTTTAAATTGATTGAATAGATTAAAACTTATGAATTTAAGTTATGAAATTTTGTTTTTGATTGAACTTTTGTGGGATGATTTTTGATGAATTTCTATTTTATTTTATTTTTGAGAATATCTCTTGCAACGAAAATGAAGCACACAACCGAAACACTTCTAAAAAGGGGATTGCAAATATGTTGTATGAAATCATACTCAAAATCAAAGAAGAAATCAACACTTCCAGTTCTGAAAGTATGAAAAGTCGGCAAGGTCGACGAATGAAGAACATGTCGACTATATTTGGCCGGAAAAGTATTTAAATGAAGAACATGCCAACTTTTTTTTTTTGGCACACAGGAGATGGCTATTGAAAAATATTAGTCGGCAAGGTCTACAAAAAAAAACCTGCCGGCTGTTGAAAATACCCTGCCGGCTATATTTGGCAGGCAAGGTATTTAAATGAAGAACATGCCGACTTTATTTTTTTTTTGGCACACAGGAGATGGCTATTGAAAAATATTAGTCGGCAAGGTCTACAAAAAAAAAAAAACCCGTCGGTTGTTGAAAAATACCACGCCGGCTGTTGAAAATACCTTGCCAGCTATTTTTTGTCCGGCAATGTATTTAAATGAAGAACATGCCGATTTTATTTTTTTTGGAACATAGGAGATGGCTATTGAAAAATATTAGTCGGCAAGGTCTACAAAAAAAAAAACCCGCCGACTGTTGAAAAATACCCTGCCGGCTGTTGAAAATACTCTGCCGGCTGTATTAGTTGGCAAGGTCTTCAAAAAATACCCTGTCGGCTGTTGAAAAAAATTGCAGTCGCCTCCATGGCTGTTATGAAAAGTCGGCAAGATATGCATGTTACGACCTTGCCGACCAAAAACATAGAAATCATAATTTTCGATTTCTAACCTAATATAACAATCAAATCACACAACACAATGATGGATTTGAGTTTAAACATCATTTATAGTCTTCTTTTCACTGGTAGAGTCAACAATTTTTTTGGAAAATCAAAGAAGATTTTTATATGGCTTTGGTTGATGGAAGATTTTCGCTGGTACCGATGACGTCCCAAAGGATAGAAATTGTGGGTTTCACGTTGCATCCCAAAAATTGGGACACCTAGGCGGGGAGGTTGAGGAGAATCTCACCCAATGTCAATACATAAGAAAGATTATGGCAGCCCGACTAGAAATGGACAAGGAGTTTCATATCTCAATGATGCTAGAAGGTTCCATGGAGGACAAATAAGCGCATTTTAAAGAATTGCTTACTAGTGTTAAAGGCCCGGAGGGAAATGCACTGATAAAATGGAAGCATTGGTTGAGAATGTCAGAGTGTGGCCATCTATTCGCGGGTACGTGGTCATGCGTGATACATTTTTTTAGTAAAGGACTAAGTGTAGCATTTGTACCAAAGCATGCAGTTTGTGTGGAGAAGCTCAAGCATAGAAGGATTGTTATGTCTTTGGTTGATGGTAATCATTTTATTGGTCTACAACTCAACAAGGAATGTCCATTACCTCCTCTTTGTAGGTTTAGTTTTTGGGAAAATTTCATAGTCAACAAGAGCAGGGAATGGATGAAACTTTATGAGGACAACATGCACCTTTGGAATGTTTTAGATGAATCTAGCGATTTGAATGAACTCCCTCCGACAGATTTGAGTAATGAGTGATTCTGATTAAGGAATAAGGAATCATTTATGTTTTGTTTAATGTACTTTGGAGTACTACAAATTAATGAAATGGATGTGTATTTTTTGGTGTATACTCATTTGGTCGGCATTGTATTTGTTACACGACCCTGCCGACTTCACCAGGGTCAGCATGTTCTAAATTCGTCAGACTACCGGCGGCACTGCATGACAGCACAGGAAAAAAAGCCTGGGACGGTCAGCATGGTCTTGGTTTCATTAGGTTGGCGGTTGTTTTGTGGTCGGCATGGTTTATGAGGATAACAATTCCGATCAAAACAGGCAAAAAAAAGTCGTTCCTGGATGTTCTCATACATCATAGTCGGCATGGTGTATTATGAGAACATTTTCGACTAAATATTAGCTGGCATGCTTTCTGAGGATAACCTTGCCGATCATAATAGAAAAAAAATATTCTATTAATTTAGTGCAATGTCGACTACACATCGAATACAAAGCTTAAAAACTTAATTAGAGCATACAAACCTTAATTAAAGCATACAAACGTTAAAAACTTAACCCTAACACATTTGGGACATAGATGGTATCTTTTTCCGGTACACAATTTATTAGGAGAAGTAATTAGCTTCATATTATCGTCGTAATATGGATCTGTGCACGGTAGAAGGTTCATTTTAGTAACTTCATCTTCATACGGAGCTAGGCGTTCATCTATCCAATAGAAAAAACCACAACAAGTGCATTTTGAAGCATACGGATGATATACATTTCCTACTGCAGCTTTCATGAGAAATAAGAATCCCTTACAACCTTCAATAGTGCATTTGCTTCCTTAAAATGGACAATCGTTTGCCAAATGACCACTTAGTGTACAAAGACTACAAATATTTGGTTGTGTTACACTTGAAACTTCCATTATTTATGCACGGTTGAAGATGAAGTTGAGAATACTTTTATAATAACAACACACCTAATATCTTGATTTTGAAATTTAAAGCCGTTGAGCATTCAATGGCTTGTACTTTGTACTTAAAAAGTAATAATTTTATACTACTAACATACACGTCGGCAAGGTCCAAATTTACACAAAAAAAAGAATAAGTTATAAAGCAACTGAAACTGAAAATTACCATAAGTTTAACAAGTCTAAAACCACAATCTAACAGTTCAAAACATAATGAAAGAGTTCAAACCACAATCTAAGTTTCTAAACCAAGTGAAACATAATAAAGGTTAAAAATTTCATGGATCCTTCTCATTATTGTTATCTTCCTCCCCATCACTAGCTTTTTCACCATCACTAGCATTTTCACCAGCATCATCTTTTGCTTTTCCCTTATCTGGACCTATGTAGTCACCGACCTCATTGTAACAGGGGTTCACTCCAGAAAATTCACATGCCCTGAAAAAAGTCCTTGGATCAACCTCCTCTTCTTCCTCCTCTGATGATGTGCATTCTTCATAGTTGAGGGGATTGCTATGGTTGTTCATAAAACTTAGGAAATCTTTAAAATATTCCTTACCCATGAGAAGTAACTTTATTACAGGGCAATTCTTTTCAGTTTCATCTTTAGGATCTTCTAAATTGGGATAAATTGTGTCAATAAATTGGAATAACTCTTTTGCATTGTTATCAAGACAAGGTAGATCTTCTTTTTTTTTCCTCTGGGAACCTAAACAATACACAAATAAGAGATGTGAAAATTATAAACTTTGAAACATGGTTCTGGTAATAAAGACGACAGGGTATAGAATCTTAACACCGCCGACTAAACAATGGTCGGAGTGGTTTTAATCGTATACCCCGCCGACTAATATAAAGTCGGCATGGTATTATTCAAGAAAGATGCCGGCAATTAACTAATGGAAATTAAGGTTTCTGTGACCTAAAGTCGGCATGGTGAAAGTCTAATACAATGCCGACTAGATGTAAGCCGGCATGGTTGGTTAGTATACCCTGTCGGCCCTGGTTATTATCTAACAGTAGCCATGGCTGCTATGAAACGTCGGAAGGTTATTCATCCTGATACCATGCCGGCTCATACAAAACAACAAGCATCGGCATGGTTTGAAATTAACGACCTTGCTGACCAAAAACCATGAAAATCATAATTTTGATTTCTAACCTAACTTAACAATCATATAACACATCAGGATAATGGGTTGAGTTTAGAAATCACTTACAGTCTTCTTTTCACCGGCGGAGGTTTTTTTCCAACATTCTCAGGGATTGGATTTTTGGGTTTGCTACTTCTAACTTTTTCCTTACCTTTTCCTTCTGATTTGGATCTTCTCTTGTTACCGGTTGAATCTCTCTTGCTACTGGATCGTTTAGAATCTACCATTTTTTATACAAAATCAAAATTGAAATTTTTGGGTGATTTTGGTTGATGGAATAAGATGAAGGAAGGAGAAGAGGAGAAGGATTAGATAAGATAGATTAGAAGCATATTAAAGGTTTTTTAGTTTTTAAGTTTAGGGTCTAATTTGAGGTTAATTAGTGCAGGGGGTACTAAAGTAAATTCACTCATTTTTGACCTCCCCTTAGTAAGGGCACATGTCCACTTAAAATTGGGTATACCCCAATTAATCTGGGTATACCCAAATCTCTCCAGGATTAATAACCTCCCTATATTAATAATTTTGTGGATGCCCAAGAGTATTAATATAGAGAGGTTCTGCTGCACATATCTATGGCTACACGTGATGGGTTTAGGCTGAGACCCATGACTAAACGATGCCATATGGCTGCAGTTGATGGGTTTATGTTTAAACCCATGACCAAATTGTGCAATATGTCTATAGGGTGATACAAAACGTGGCTTTAGTTACAACTATGACCAATAGCCACGCAAATAACCTGAAACGTGGCTAGGGTGTAAACCAAAAAACGTGGCCTATGTGAAGGTTTGTACTAGTGACCAATTGTTGGTATGTTAAGTTTGGTTGTCATATTTTAGTGTCAAAACTCATCTCGAGTCGCTTGATTATTTACTAGAGTCAACTTCGTTTAGGTTAGGCTAAAAAGTCTAATGTTGAGACGTACAATGATACACACATTTTTGTGCCTAAATTGTCCTCAATGTCTCTATTATTAGTGCTTGATTTTTGTACTTATTTTGGTGTTTTTATGTTTGTATAGGTGTTTTTGGAGAAATACACTTGTGCAGAAAAAGTTGATCAAAAAGTGTTATTTGGTCCCCATGAGAAAAAGTACTAAAGGCACCCTGAAGGAGTGTTAAAGACGCCACAAAATTATGTTGGAAACACCCCAGAAAAGTGTTAAAGGCACCCCAAAAATTACTAAAAGACACCCATGTTTTGGATAGGGGCACCCTAAAATGTTAAAGGCACCCACAATTTGGATTAGGGGCACTTCATCTCCTTCATTTGAATATGAAAAAAATGGCGGGAAAATGGGTTTGTGTCTGCGGAATTTGTTGGGGATGAACTGGACGAGATTCTCTGCGATTTGTTCGTGAGTTATGGTTGGTATTAACTTGTTTCATTAAAACAGGATACTATATGGGATAAAATCGATAAGGGAAGAAGATTTCACGTGATTTTGACATGACAGATGAGCATATTCCCGGAAGAAGATATTCACGGGATTTTTGTGGATTGCGTGTGACCTGAGGCTGTTTACTCCAGTTAGGATGTGTAGAGACGTGTATCAACATGTTTGGAGCATGTTCGTAGCAACTCAACGCAAGAAAGAAATAAAAAAGGAAAAAAATCCCGTATCTTGCATGGGAGTAAAAGAAAATATGTTTGATTGATTGCCAAGATTTTTTTAGAGTATTAGGGATTTATTCTCGGTCCAAATGGGTATATATACGCTTATGGGATCACATAAGAGGTTTATGGAGAGTTAGGGGTGAGAATAGAGGGTAGGAATTCGAGTTGCAGAGAGTTGTTGCTGCTGCCATTAGAGATGAACACGAAGAACAATAGACTGCAAACATCAGTCGTTTTTAAGTGTCAAAAAACTGTGTCGTTTTCTACCAGAAAAGACAGTCGCTTTTGCGACTGTTTTGAGCTATAATAGTTTTGTAACAGTTTCGTTGCAACATTTGTAACACCCGTGGACCATTGCAAATCCCTGTTTTTATCTTATTTCTCCAATAAAAACACCATTTGAGCTATGAATTACCTTTTTGAGTGTGTTTTAACTATGTGGAGCTAGACCCCATCACTGGGATGATGGAGGAAGTTGTTTTTCACCGTGTGGTAATTCTATTTAATTCCTTTATGACTATTTGTACTATTATAATCGATTTATGATTTGTCTTGATTATTTGTGATTTCGTTAGATGACGCATGCTTAGTCTTAGGTACTTTAGATGTGTCATGCTTGTGATTTACATATAATTCATTATAAAATCTACCTTGGCAAAGATTTAGAGTCGATGTTTGTTATTTTATGAGCTTTAATTGTATGGAATTAATAGTTCAACCGCATGAATGTGAGAATTGGTGGAATCCCGAGTCCCAGTCATCTCTTCATCTTGTGACAAATTTTGTATATATTTATCTTTTATTTTAGTTAATTAAATCCTAAAATCGATTTCAACAAGTCCGAGTGAACGACAACCTTACTACCACTTTCTACAACATTATTGATTCACATCATACAAGTATTACTCTGAAGACCTGAAGAATGTGAAGAAGTAACGACTGCAACGAAAACATCATCCTTCCTCTTTAGGTTAGTAATATTGACTTGATCTTGTTTCCATTCCTAACATATCTTTCAAGTTGCTTTATATTGAAAACATAGCATGCGAAGTTGTATATATAATACTCTAGTGATTAGACTTGGTCATAATATTATGATCAAAGGATCAAGGAAATATATTACAAAGTATAACGCTTATCTTTTGAAATTCGTAAATACTACATCAACATAATATACATATTTAGTTACTTGATTATGTGTAGGATATATGTGTGATTTCATCCTAGGAAACTATGTATTATATTACATTGGTTTAAGGAAGTAGATGTATGAACTTGTTTCATAATCGAAAGGTAAATCATAAGTATTATGTTCTGGTTATTTATATATGAATGACCAATACAAGATGACAAGGTAGAACCTATCTTGACTTATATCAAGAATTAAGGTATAAGTGGTCATAGCCTATAATGTGTAACAAGGTGTAACCAGTCACAAGTTGATTTGGAAAGCAAAGTGTAACCTTTCATGAGCTACATTGGGAAGTAAGATGTAATCAGTCACAAGATACATTGGGAAGCAAGGTGTAACCGATCACAAGTTACTTTGGGAAGTAAGGCGTAACTGATCACAAGCTACATTATGAAGCATGGTGTAAACGGTCATAACTTATCTTGGGGAGCATGGTATAATGGGTCACAACTAATATTGTGATTCATGGTATAACTGGTCCCAAGAGCAAAACCGAGTTTCCAAAGTTCACACATTTCTTCATGTTGTGTGTAAATTAAGAATTAGTGTTTGCTAAGAGAAACTTCTATATGTCGACATTATTTGGACATGTACATAACTTTTATCATTAATTATTTAAAGATATTCCTTGATGCTCAAGGTGATCCCGAACTGAAATATTGAAAAACATTTAATTGTCATTTTCAAATACATATGCTTTAATTACCAGCAATTAAAGCATATATTCTAGAAAATGATTATTATTAAATGTGTTATACTAATAATATAAATTTTCTAAGAGAGATTTTAGAAATATTGGTTAACATTTATTGGTTAACAATTAAAGTATATATGTTAGAGAATTGCTCGGTCGAACTCGCATGCGTTGCTATCTCAAGCATGTTTGTCAATATTAGTGATCAAAACTAATGTCTTGATTTCTAGTCTAATTATAGCTTAGTCTCGGTCTAGGACAGTTAAGTATAGTTGAGCTCCAGACTCCATGGAGATTATCTTACAAAAACGAAGAACTAATAAAGGAACCAGTGGAACTTCATCCGAATAAAAGGTATGTGGAGACTTGAACTCATCTATCATTCAAAAGTCTACTCTATTTCCTACTCTTGAGACAAAAGCCGTATAAGTATGATAGTTTTAATACATACACATTTGCTATTTCGATCCGAGTTTACTCGCCTATCTTTATCTCAAAATATGTGTTGGTAAGATTTCAATTTAACCATTTTCATCTTTACCCGTGACGAAAGTCATAATGACGTTTCAATCTTAAAAATAGCTTTGATGACGATAGTCGTGAATAATGATTGTTATAACATTATAGAAGAATGTTTCAATGATTGAAATGTAAAGTTGAGATTACCACCTATGGATATAAGCATATATAGTGTGTTCGCAGATTAGTGTATAAATCCATGTACCGGAAACCAAGTGCGTGCATATGTGTGCATGTGGTATTGGTGAAGGAGATAGGTTGGTTACGCGTACTGGCGGAAATTTCTTCCTGGAAAATTCTGCTGAGTCTGGAGTTTACGAACTCATAAACTAGTTACCTTAGGTACACGTACTGGCGGAACTTTTTTACCCGAAAAATTCTGCTGAGTTTGGAAACTAAAACCAACTCAAAATCCAGTAGCTAAGGTACGCATACCCGTACGCGTGCCCAAGCTGGTTATTTCTCAAATCGGTAGTTCATGGACTTAAAACAATAAATTATAAGGAATGCAATCTTTGCAAACCGTGCCTATATTTTTCATAAATTGATTCAAACGGATCAAACCGATTTTGTTTCAATTGTGTCTATGTATAAAGATCTAAGCAATTGAATAACTTTTCAACTAGTTATTTTGATTCATTTGAACTAGTTATGAGAAAGATGAATACGGTTAATATGAAAGTGCTCATATGGATAACCATTGGTTAACTATTTGTGAACCGACTAAGTGTACACGTTTAGGTACGGTTACTCAAACCTATATGAAATACATTTCATTTGTGTGTGACAAGCTAAGTTTCGATCTAACGGTTGAAAGATATTAGCTTGGTTGAATCAAGTTTTTCATCTAACGGTGAATATTGAATTTTTGTTACCAAGGTAACTTAGATTGCAAACCCAGATTTGAAAACTATATAAAGGGGAACTCTAGCAACTGGAAAAACTAATCCCCACACCTCCTGTGTGATACTAGTTGGTTTAGCTAGAGTCGATTCTCTTTTAACCTTAGGTTTCTTCTCGAGATCCTGTAGGTTAACGACTTAAAGACTTCATTGGGATTGTGAAGCCAGACGAAACTACTTCTCTTGTAGTTGAGCGATCTGATCTTTCCATTTTCTATAGTACGAGTTTAATTGAATAATTGGCTTGAGATTATATCTCCGATAGGGCAAGATAAAAAGAAATCACAAACATCTTCGTCTCATTGGTGAGCGTCGTTTACTCAACAAAATAAAAAGATATTTCCCACTAATTAAATATAATATAGCGGTAGTAAGGATCGTTCCCACGAAGAGTAATGTAATTGATATGTTATCTAAATCAGCGAAAATATAAAAGAAGGATAAAAAGGATAATAAGAAAAACATAATGAAGAAATCCTTCGTCGTTTCTAACCTTTAACTCAACATTGTACCCGTTTATCTCATGTTAGAATCAATTGTCACTAACCGTAGGAAAGCAGGTACGCTTAGCTATCCCCAAAACTCCTTGTATCACCGGATACGGAAGCGCTCGACTATCGGATTCTATTCAAAAGAACCACCTTGAGGTACGCTTACAAGATGTAATTCCCAGAACGCATTAAGATTTGTGAATTTATGTTTGATCCCAGTTTAAACTCGGTACGCTCGGTCCACTTACTGGTGTTGTCTTTACTCGCAATTGCTACACAGAATCCCTCCGCAAGGTCTTGTGATTTCTACTTGTATAGGAGATGAGAGACAATTACGGATCGACTCAACTCTCTACTAGCATTAGAATGATTAATAGACTAATCTAGTTGCGCACCCAAACCAATCTAAGAATCAATCATAAACCTTCGATATAGTAAAAACAATCCACAATGAATCAATTTAAAACTTGAAACAAACTTGTAAATAATTGAGCTTCACAATTAGAACTTTGAATTCATCCTTACAATACAAAGAATAGAGAAAAGAGATAGTTCTCCCCCTAAGGGGGAGAAAAACGGTGAAAAGAAGATATATCAAATTATGCCTAGGCTTCTCTATACATAGAGTTTTGTAACCTCTTCCTGAAGAAACTAGAAAACCTAGCAAAAATAGGAAAGTGCACCTCCTTAAAAATTGTGTCCCGTGCATAACGCCCGGTCAAAGTAGGTTGCAAACTCTGGCCAAAAACTCACGTCCAAGGCTGTTCGTGATTCTCTAAACATTCCAATGGGCCTGCAACAATCCAGCCCATTCCTTGTCAATGGCTTGTCAGTTCCGTGGAACTGATAACCTTATCTTCAGTTTTACTCCACAGATAACCGTATCTCATAGTTCCACCGTAACTTCCCTGAGTATGCTATGCTCGGTCAATATCTCATCGTTCATGGCAGCAACATTTATATACCAAACACCAGCAACAACAATCTCTTTCGTGTTCTCATCTGCCAAATACCCTGTATACACTCCTCTCCATTCACTGTGCTCTCGGATGCAGACTCCAACTCGAGCATAGAAGCATCACCAACTTCACAGCTCCAAACCATTCATTTTCCAGTCACCATTCTTTACCGAGTAATCACATCCAATAGTCCCAGCCGTTCTTCTTTCATCATCCTTCTCAAACTCGGCCTCCTATCTACTCGAATTCCATCAGCAGCACCGTGGCATTCACAGATCCATCACCTATCAGTGACTGCATATCTTCTCTGACTCGAACACATGCAAACACCCCCACACTCTGCAGCTCCTCCGACTGATATTCGTCACACTACCAAGCTCGAGTTAAACTCCTACATCTATGTTCGTTCAACATCATCATATCTTCATTTCCATCCACTGAATTCATCGCAAATTCTCCAACAGTTTTGAACCAACTGTTAACCACCATCACCATTACTCGCTGGTCATCACTGCCGTACTCTTTCCCTATTTTCTAACTCGAGCTCAACTCGTCATCACTGCCAGTATCACTACCTCTGACTTCATTAATAGCTGCAACCAAACTCACAGCAAGCTCAACTCTATCTCGTCACCCTTGCTTGCTATACTAGTACAGCTCCATCAGTTAGTAACCATTAGTACCTTCTGTAGAGATTCGTTTCCACCACAATACCCATTAGTCACCGAGAATTAGCATTCCCATGACGATCACCATCACGAGCTTTCTCTTTTCGTCACTGCCATCAACAACAGCAAGCTAGTGGCACTAAGCTGGTTCAGCCTTTCTGTCGAACACTTTTTGTGTGTCTAGCAAATTGATAATGGCTGGATATTGGCTGCATATTGGAGATCACATCAACTCCTTCCATGCACAATTCAATTCCATACACAAACCCATTCATTCAATTCAGTTCAGAACTAAAAATCCAACTCAATCTTTTATCATTCATCACAAAGGACTATGGCATCAGCTCCTTTCTTTCTCCCTGTATTTTTAGTTCCAAGCTCCAGTTCCTACCTGTGTAAGGTTAAATCACACACACCCATTCTTCTAAATCTCTTCTAAACCTGCAGTCGACCACCATCACCAAGCTCAGTCCATAACTTTTATCACTTGATCTCGATCTCTTCCATCGACGGGAAGACAAAACTTCTATGGTTTCTAATGAAACCTGAGTACTGCACATGTGCGATTCCTAGGTGGTGAAGTCCACTGAATTATAAAGGCCTTTAATTTCCTTATAGCCACGTTCTGAGTCTCATGACCAAGCCCATGAAATGACTTTCAAATCCAGATTCCGTTGTGAATGCTGCATTTATCTTACAAGCAAATATTTAGAGAATAAAAATTCTCCCCACCTCCGGTAGCAAAACTGACGTGGACTTGTGATTACCTTTTAGCTTTCTCTTTTTGGTCAATGGGACGATTTTTCGTTCTTTTCGGGAATAAGCTCCAAAATTCCCATAAAATATAAAAAAGAGCTAATAATACAATTTCGCAAGAAAACTAGCTAAGAAAGCATAACCAATCGATACTTAGAGAGGTGTTTTTACACACCTATCACTCATCGTTTGTGATTCCGCAATATCTTGTTTCGCTACCATACGATTAAGATTATTGTGAGGTGATTGATAATTCTAGGTTGTTCTCCGGGAATATAAGTCTGGTTTATCGATTAGTTCTTGTTCACTTTGATTTCTATCAAAAGAGGGAATAAACTCATAGGTTTATCTGTGGGAGACAGATTTATCTATTATCTAAGACTTTTCTGTGTGATACAGATTTGTTTATTAAAGTCTTCGACTTTGGGTCGTAGCAACTCTTGGTTGTGGGTGAGATCAGCTAAGGGAATCAAGTGTGTAGTTTCCTGCTGGGATCAGAGACATAAGTAGCGCAACTGTACCTTTAATCAGTTTGATATTGATTAGGGTTCAACTACAGTCCAGACTGAAGTTAGTTTGTAGTAGGCTAGTGTCTGTAGCGGCTTAATACAGTATGGTGTTCAATCTGGACTAGGTCCCGGGGTTTTTCTGCATTTGCGGTTTCCTTGTTAACAAAAATTCTGGTGTCTGTGTTATTTCTATTCCGCATTATATTTTGTTATATAATTGAAATATCACGGGTTGTGCGTTGAATCGATCAATTGTGAAATCCAACCTTTGGTTGTTGATTGGAAATTGATTGATCCTTAGATATTGGTCTTTGGTACCATCAAGTTTATATCTCTTGTATTTGATAAAGACTCACATATTTCTATTTGTTTGAGTATAGATCAAATCGAGAGATATATATATATATATATTAACTCTTTTATATACTTTTTATTAAGATTGAGTCTGACTATCTAGTTGATTCTCTTAAAAGTATATTAGAGTTTGTCCATAAATATTGCTAATCGAAATATTGGGTGAGGTTGTTAGACCCCCGCTTTTTTAATTGGTATCAGAGCAAGCAAACACGTTTAAGACCTCAAAAGTTTGTATTTCTAGCGATCTGACTCTATGGACAACAATGATATCTCTAACCTCGCAAAACCAGAACATGATCCTTTTGATAATATTCAGGGTTTTGAGACCTCAAAGAAATCTATCATTATTTCTCCTCTGACTGAGACTGATATCAACCGGGAAACTCGTCTAGAAGATCAACTAGATGAAATTTCAGATGAAAGTGACTCAGAAGAGGAACCAAGTATTGATAAAGAAGTCTTACAGTATATTATACTCTTTGATGATATCATAGAAAAAAATGATCAACTGCCTACCTGGCAGAATTTTTGTTTCCTCTCTGTCTTGAAAATAGGAGACTAAAAAAACTCTTTAAAGGATATAAAAGTGGTTATAAACTTTTACAATCCATCCTTAAAGATCGTGATGAATAAGTCCATTCAAAGATTGTTGAATGGGAAAACCTTTAGAAGAGTTTATGTGTGTTGAAATAAAGACTTACTGAATCTGAGGCAAAGTATGACTCTCAACAGAAATATTATAACGACAGAGAATGCCTTTTTCTTTCCAAAGAAAAATAATTGAAGAATGATCTATCTACAGCTGTCAGCAAGGCAAATCGTTGTAAGAGAATCTGAGAAGATTTAATACTATCTCTACAAAATTATCTTCCATGTTAGGAGCATGTAAAGAGCATCGTGATACACGTGGTCTGGTATATAAAGGAATAGACGCTCCAAACATTGGGAAGATCAATTTTGTCTGTGCTAATAACAACTTGCTGTGTGAAAAATCACTTATTACAGCTGATATTCCTGTAAACAAAGATTGTCATTCTTCGAAGACAGGTCACATGAGAGATGTTAAAAAAACTTCCTTCAACTACTACTATTGTGGAAACAAGGGTCATGCTGAACGGAAATGTCATTTTCGGATAAGAAATGAAAAACTTCATAACATTCTCGTATGGATGTCAAAGGAAGTAATCAAGCATGTTTCTCTCCATACTGAAAACATCATAGCATAATGGTAGGCTAAGAAAGATACCTACGACTATGTCGAACTGCAAGTGCACATCGTCTATTGCAGACAAGGCAAATACAGATCGATCCCACATAGACAAGGAGAGTGTAGAGTTGATTTAAAATCCTTACTAAAACTGATTCAGAGAGTAACCAAAAGGGTTTTGATTTTGTCGATACGATGAGAGATTGGTAGAGACTTAAAACATGAAGTAATTAGAAGTAATAGATGCAATTGACACAAGGTGAAAATACTGAGAATATGGATACTAGGGCATTCAAATCCACCACTAACCTACAATATGCATTCAACTTGTGATATTGTTCTTGTCCTTATAGAAGATTCAAGTTTACCTTGTATCTAAGGTGTTTCTCCAATGGATGATTTAATCACAACTAAAATATTTCTCCAAAGCATTGATTGTCTAGTTAAAGCACGACTAATCTAAGGATCAATAATATTTTTAAACATGAGTTGCAGCATAATCAACATAGTGATATTCTAACTACAATGCATACATGGCATACATTGTGAGAGCAAAATTTTGATAAACTTGGATTAAATTCTATCTTAAAAACAGTTTAAGCATTCAAGAACAACACACAAAGTATAAATAACATAGAAGCAGAATAGGGCTTCATATAAACCCTAGTAAATAAATTTAGAACATGATAGAGTGAAAACACAATTGAATTTAAGAAAATATTATGAACAAGATAGTCTTGGATGATTTCTTCAACACAACAATACCCCCTATTTATACACAAAATTCCTTGGATTCGAAAATTAGATAGAGATATCAATTCAAAGCCTCAATTTTCTCCTTAATTGATGGTTGAAAGTATGAGTGATTGATGGAGATATTGAGGGGGAGGTGGTTATTTTGGGGACAAGGAAAAATGGATTTGTTTGGTCTTTTGTGCGATTTGGGAGAAGAAGATAGGCCACTAGGGTGTGAGGCGGAAGCAACGAGAGTTGATGCATTGATTGGAGATGCCGTTGGATGCTCATTATCTTGATAAAATCCGATGGCTCAAGACGGAAACCGGTTTGGGTCTTGGATCTTGGTTTTTATCACTTCTATTCCCATATCCTCATTTCAAAGCCCACTTCTAGTTTAGGATGTGAGATCAGTATTCCTCACTTGCAGATTCTTAACTGTCTTCTAGCGGGAATCTTTGTTTTCTCTCTTCTATCGTCACCAATTCTTCGCTCCTGTTGGCTCATTAATTCATCCAAGCTTTATTTAGTACCTAAAAACACAAAATTAATTAATACAAATATTTATTCTTGAAAACAGTAAAAATACAGAATTTGGGATAATATATGATTTTAAAGCTCAAAAATGAGTTAAATGCCAATAAAAAGGTGTATGAATATGCAATATTTGGCACTCATCAAATACCCCCAAACCTGAATTTTACTTGTCCTCAAGTGAAACAGAAATTAGGAAATCCTAACTATACCACTGTCGCTGGTCTCTCGAATGCATTTAGCGTATGCACTAAGCCTTTAAGCCCCTAGGTGTCCCTAGTTGGACGAGTTGTAGTCTCGTGAGGGCCTACCAGAGATGTACCCACAAAACCTTCTATAATTTCAGATCATAATAGAGTCCCAAGCATCCAAGGAGCTATGAGGACATAGAGTTTTTGAATGCTAGTAACCAGAAGTTAGAACTACCAAAGAACGCATTCTCATCCTTAAAATTTGAGCGAGAAATAACCATACCATACGAAAGAATTCGGGTTCGAGAGTAATCACAAGCTTCGACTTCTGCCTCACTAATATGGTTTTATGAAATTTGCACTCAAAAAGACTACTTTTCTAGTTTCTCTCATCTGTACATGCATGAGTAAAGAGTGAAACCCTGCACACGTTGAATTGTGGGAAGGCAAACCTTCCGAAATAATTTTTGTAGACCCCATAAAACTGTGGACAAAAAGAATCTTTTTCTGATCAATCATAATGGGGGAATCGGAGTACTCACTTCACATCTGATCGGTCATCAACACCACTACGGTTTATCTAGTTGTTCTTGTTGTAGAATTATTAGGGTTTTCTTAACTTGGAAATTGATCTTTGGAATCACCCAAGTTCACTAACGAAAATCAGGTTCACGGACTTCTTGTGAGTACTGATGCGTGTCGCAACCACAACAAATTAATTAATATATTTGCCACTAATTAACTGGTAATATAGCGGTAGTAAGAGATCGTTCCCACAAAGAGTTGTGTAATCGATATGTTATTTAGATAGAAAAACAAAGTAAAAAGTGGGTTGGTTTATGATATAAATAAAAAGATAACAAAAATAATAAGATGAAAGGGATGATCAAGGAATCCTTCGTTGTTACCAAGCGATAACTGGATTAGTATACTTATCTATCTTCGTTAGAACCACTCATCACCAACCGTAGGAAAGAAGCTGGCGCAGTGCTATCCCCAAAGTCCCTTATGTAACTTGATACCGAAGTGTTCGCATAACAAATTCTATCCAACTGAACCACCAAGTAGTAGCGCACTCAAGGTGTAACCCAACGGAAGCTTTAAGTTATGTGAACTTAGGTTGATCCTAGCAGTTAGACTCTTATAGAAAGGTCCACTTACTAGTGTTGTCTTCACACAAGATTGCTCCACAGAATTCCTCTGCGAGGTCTCACGTTCTCTACTTGTGTAAGGATTATTCAACAATTACACGGATATCCTAACCCTTTACTAGCAATAGAATGACCAAAAGATTAATCCGGCGTGCACTCCAAACAATCTAATTAATCAATCATAAACCCTAGAAATAGTGAAAACAAATGATTATGTGATTAAAACTCCGAATAGATTTATACAACTAATAAAGCTTCACGCTAGCACATTGAATTCATCCTCAATCAACAAAATTTTAGCTTCTCATGTTTACATCGTTTCTCGGTTTCCCCCAAAAGGGGTAAACCCTAAAATATGAATGAAGAACAAAGTATAATATGAGATGTAGGATATATTTTAGGTTAAGAAGTATCTCTTAAATAGTCTCCAAGTTGTATTCCCGTGCTCCAAATCCCGTGTAAAGTTAGTTTCCAAAACCTAGCCTACATTCCAAAATATGTCACGCCAGACACTGTTTCACGACCAAAACACAAACCTCTAGCCACATGGTCCGCGTAAATACGAATAAGGTCCAGCCCATTAAATATTTGGTCTGTCGGTTATGGATAACTGACAGTGTATCTTCATTCTTTTTCTACGGCCAAGAATTTCCGAACATAACTTCTCCTAGATGTTTCACTTGGAATTCTTCTTTTACTTTGCGGCTAGGATATTCTGTCCATAAATCCTCTTGTATATTTTTCCCAAATATGATGATAACCCAACTCCATCATCCCAACCAAACACCGGCAACAACAAAACACACTCCAAATCGGCTAAGCTCTGCTTGTTAAGCCATCATTAACATCACTGCCATCGTCTGCTTCTTACTGGTTTCTCGAGCAGCAACTACTTGACCACTAACTCCATCATCTTTTATCACTCATAGCAGCAACAATTCAATCAACATCTTCACTTATTGTTTTCCTTAAAACCTATTCAACTACTAGTCACCACAACAGTGTATCACCTCTGCTTTGTTTGATCTTCTCTCAATCGTCGGAACAAACTCCATTGATCGATACTACCTATCAAACTGCTCATCAGTGCAATCATCGAAGCCAGACAACTCCTCCCTGTCCATCAATCTCTTACATTATCCAAGGTCTACTCCTTCACTGACTTGGACTTAGACAACCTAACTTGTAATCACCAGCATCATTATATGTCTTGTCTTCAAACTCTCGTTGCTGTTCTTATCTTGTCTAGTGTTCGAAAACTCCTACCATCTGTTGCTTAATATCCATGTGGTAAGCTAAGAAAGATACCTACGACTATGTCTAACTGCAAGTGCACATCGTCTATTGCAGACAAGGCAAATACAGGTCGATCCCACAGAGACAAGGAGAGTGTAGAGTTGATTTAAAATCCCTACTAAAACTGATTCAGAGTAACCAAAAGGGTTTTGATTTTGTCGCTATGACGAGATATTGGCAGAGACTTAAAACAGGAAGTAATTAGAAGTAATAGATGCAATTGACACAAGGTGAAAATACTGGGAATATGGATACTAGGGCATTCAAATCCACCACTAACCTACAATATGCATTCAACTTTTGATATTATTCTTGTCCTTATAGAAGATTCAAGTTTACCTTGTATCTAAGGTGTTTCTCCAATGGATGATTTAATCACAACTAAAGTATTTCTCCAAAGCATTAATTGTCTAGTTAAATCACAACTAATCTAAGGATCAATAATATTTTTAAACATGAGTTGCAGCATAATCAACATATTGATATTATAACTACAATGGATACATGGCATACATTGTGAGAGCAAAATGTTGATAAACTTGGATTAAATTCTATCTTTAAAACAGTTTAAGCATTCAAGAACAACACACAAAGTATAAATAACATAGAAGCAGAATAGGGCTTCATAAAAACAATAGTAAATAAATTTAGAACATGATAGAGTGAAAACACAATTAAATTTGAGAAACTATTATGAACAAGCTAGTTTTAGATGATTTCTTCAACACAACAACACCCCCTATTTATACACAAAATTCCTTGGATTCGAAAATTAGAGAGAGATGTCAATTCAAAGCCTCAATTTTCTCCTTAATTGATGGTTGAAAGTATGAGTGATTGATGGAGAGATTGAGGGGGAGGTGGTTATTTTGGGGACAAGGAAAAACGGATTTGTTTGGTCTTTTGTGCGATTTGGGAGAAGAATATAGGCCACTAGAGTGTGAGGCGGAAGCAACGAGAGTTGATGCATTGATTGGAGATGTCGTTGGATGCTCATTAGCTAGATCAAATCTAATGGCTCAAGACGGAAACAGGTTTGGGTCTTGGATCTTGGTTTTTTATCACTTCTATTCCCATATCCTCATTTCAAAGCCCACTTCTAGTTTAGGATGTGAGATCAGTATTCCTCACTTGTGGATTCTTAAATGTCCTCTAGCAGGAATCTTTGTTGTCTCTCTTCCATCGTCACCAATTTTTCGCTCCTGTTGGCTTCTTAATTCATCCAAGCTTTATTTAGTACCTAAAAACACAAAATTAATTAATACAAATATTTATTCTTGAAAACAGTAAAAATACAGAATTTGGGATAATATATGATTTTAAAGCTCAAAAGATGAGTTAAATGCCAATAAAAAGGTGTATGAATATGCAATATTTGGCACTCATCAAATACCCCCAAACCTGAATTTTACTTGTCCTCAAGTGAAACAGAAATTAGGAAATCCTAACTATACCACTGTCGCTGGTCTCTCGAATGCATTTAGCGTATGCACTAAGCCTTTAAACCCCTAGGTGTCCCTAGTTGGATGAGTTTTAGTCTCGTGAGGGCCTACTAGAGATGTACCCACAAAACCTTCTCCAATTTCAGAGCATAATAGAGTCCCAAGCATCCAAGGAGCTATGAGGACATAAAGTTTCTGCATGCTAGTAACCAGAAGTTAGAACTACCAAAGAGAACATTCTCATCCTTAAAAGTTGAGCGAGAAATAACCATACCATACGAAATAATTCGGGTTCGAGAGTAATCACAAGCTTCGACTTCTGCCTCACTAATAGGGTTTTATGAAATTTGCACTCAAAAAGACCGCTTTTCTAGTTTCTCTCATATGTACAGGCAGGAGTAAAGAGTGAAACCCTGCACACGTTGAATGGTGGGAAGGCAAACCTTCCGAAATAATTTCTGGAGACCCCACAAAACTGTGGACAAAAAGAATCTTTTTCTGATCAATCATAATGGTGGAATCGGACTACTCACTTCACATCTAATCGGTCACCAACACCACTCTCTCAGCATCCATAGAAACGTCTTCATCTTCGGTCTTCAACTGTTGATGATAAACTTCTGATTTTTTTATTTTTATTTTATTTTTTGATTTTTTAGTAAACTTGAGCTAACGGGTCGGATTTCATTTCGGGTGATGCCTTAAATACTTCGCTTCTTCCTCTTCGACCACCATCTCTTTTTTTTCTCTCTCTTCTCTGTTCTTATTATCTTCTTCTTCTTCTCTGCACATCTTCTTCTTTTTCTCTTAACTACCATCATCATGTTTTTCTACATTCTGCTTGCTTGGTTCATTGGCATAGTAATCGTTTATTGGTGGAGTATGCAAGATGCAGTTTGAGATGTTTTTGATGTAATCTCAATATAGATCTTTTTTTTTTGTTTTTTTTTGAGAACAGATCTATATTAATGTTCGGATCGAAGATGAAGATCTGATGATTTAGGGAAAGATGCAAGATCGTTCCATATGCAGCTTTAAAATACATACAATGATTTAGATGTATTCTGACAAGTGTGGATGATGAACATGTGTGGATCGGTCAACACTCAGATAAAATCACCTCCTTTCTTTATTGGTTCTTCATTTATTTTTCTTTGATTCATCATCAGATCGTTTTTGTTTCTTGTTGTTTTTGTTTGTTAACCTCGGACTGTTTAACTTTCTTGAAATACTCTGATGTCGCTCTGCTCGTTGATGATGATGTGTTTCTATGGATCTGATTGATGTTGTCGAGAGAGAGTGAGTGGTGCTGACTGCAAACATTCTAAAAAAAAACTTTTAGATAGTCACACAAATGATGATTGATGCCTCGCTTGATGAAAAATAGGTAGTCTCCACTAAGGGTGATCATAACTCTACTACCAAATAACTTTGCAGCACCTAATTCGCACTGCAGCATGGTTAAATCCAATTTTAACGCTCATACAAACAAGAAACCTAATTCTGTTCTCCAGTACTTCCAATTTCAGTTATTTCGGTCAGACTCTCTATGTAAACATAGCTAGAAGCATGCTAGTGACTCTAAGATCTCTAAAAGTTGGAGGTTTTATGAAAATATTTGCAAAAGATTTTTGATTTTTTTTTAAGTGAAAAAAACTAACAACTCTATATACAAAATACTCCCCCAAACCTAAATCTAACATTGTCCTCAATGTTTCAAAACATAAGAAGAAAAACATACCATGAGAACAAAGCAGAGCAAATTTAAAGGAAAGAGATTACCAGATGCAAAGAGGATGATGCTAAACCATAATTGAATGAATTCTTTGAAAGCAACCATTATGAGCGCAAGATAAAAATGTTTAGTTAGCACACATAAAAATTATGCAAAGAGAAAAATAAAAGGGTAAGAGAATGGACTTGTAGTCCATATGTATGTACAAAAGTGAACTAGCTCAGTCCACATAGATGGGGTCTTCCAAGTCTACGGTTTCAATTTCTGGTGGAAGATGCTCCAGAAATGGTTTCAATCTCTGACCATTGACCTTGAAGATGTTCTTGTTTGCTGGGTTTTCGATTTCAATGGATCCATCGGGGAAAACAGTACGTACCAAGTATGGACCTGACCATCGAGAACATAATTTTCCTGGAAACAAATGCAAACGAGTGTTGTACAATAAAACTTTTTGACCAGGTGTGAGGGACTTGCGCAAAATGCGCTTGTCATGAAACACTTTCATTCTTTGTTTGTACATTTTGGCACTATCATATGCATCATTTCTTAACTCCTCTAGCTCATTGAGTTGAAGCTTCCTTTGGGTGCCAGCTTTATCAAGATCGAAGTTCAATTTCTTTACAACCCAATATGCACGATGTTCTAACTCTACTGGGAGATGACAAGCTTTACCGTACACAAGTATGTAAGGGGACATACTAATGGGGGTCTTGTATGCAGTTCTATAGGCCCTTAAAGCATCATTTAAACGTAAAGACCAATCTTTCCTAGAAGGATTAACAGTCTTCTCAAGAATATGCTTAATTTCCCTATTAGAAACTTCTACTTGGCCACTGGTCTGGGGATGGTAAGGTGTTGCTACCTTATGATTAATTCCATACTTGCGCATAAGTGATTCAAAAGGTCTATTACAAAAATGACTACCTCCATCACTGATTATTGCTCTAGGTGTTCCAAAACGAGAGAGAAGGTTTTCTTTAAGAAAAGAAAGAACAACTTTATGATCATTTGTTTTGGATGCAATGAATTCTACCCACTTAGAGACATAATCAACAGCAACAACAATGTACAACTTACCTTCAGAGTTAGGAAATGGACCCATGAAATCAATACCCCACACATCAAATAGCTCAACAATCAAAATGGGTTGTAAGGGCATCATGTTTCTTTTTGAGATACTTCCTAATTTCTGGCATCAGTCACAAGCAACAAAAAATGCATGGCTATCTTTGAACAATGTTGGCCAATAGAAACCACTCTGCAAGATCTTTGCAGCAGTTTTCTTAGCACTAAAGTGGCCTCCACATGCATGGTCATGACAAAAAGATATGACATCCCTTTGTTCAGAATTGGGGACACATCTCCTAATAATTTGGTCTTGGCAGTACTTAAACAGATATGGGTCATCCCAAAGGAAATGTTTAACTTCAGCCAAGAACTTATAACAATCTTATTCAGACTAATGCAAAGGCATTCTACCTGTAGCAAGGTAGTTCACGATATCAGCAAACCAAGGCATTTCAGACACAAGCATCAATTGTTCATCAGGGAATGATTCTCTAATAAGCACGGATTCATCAACAGATTCAACATTCAACCTAGACAAGTGATCAGCAACAATATTTTCCGACCCTTCCTAATCTCGAATTTCGAGGTTGAACTCTTGTAACAAGAGTATCCATCGAATTAGACGAGCCTTAGCATCTTTTTTAGACAAAAGATATTTCAATGCAGCATGGTCAGAATATATGATGATTTTAGACCCTATCAAATAAGATCTAAACTTATCCAATGCAAACACAACAGCTAGTAACTCTTTCTCAGTTGTGGAATAATTCATTTGAGCATCATTAAGTGTTTTACTAGCATAGTATATCACATAAGGGAGTTTGTATACTCGTTGTCCTAAAACATCTCCTACAGCATAGTCAGACGCATCACACATAATTTCAAATGGTAGGGTCCAGTCGGGTGGTCTGACTATAGGGGCAGATGTAAGGAGGGCCTTCAATTGCTCCCATGCTTCCTTACAAGCATCATCAAATACAAATGCAACATCTTTTGCAAGAAGACTACATAAGGGTCTTGAAATTTTACTAAAGTCTTTGATGAATCGCCGATAAAAACCGGCATGGCCCAAGAATGACCTTATCTCCCTCACAGAGTGAGGTTGAGGCAAGTGTTGTATGAGATCAACTTTAGCTTTATCTACTTCTATTCCTTTTTCTGAGATGATATGCCCTAGAACAATGCCTGAGTTAACCATGAAATGACATTTTACCAATTCAAAACCAAATTCTTTTCCTTACACTGAATCAACACACAAGTAAGATGATGCAAACATTCATTAAAAGAAGACCCAAAGACAGAAAAATCATCCATGAAGATTTCAAGAAACTCATCTATCATGTCGGTAAATATGCTCATCATGCAACGTTGAAAAGTAGCGGGTGCATTGCACAACCAAAAAGGCATACGACGATAAATAAATGTTCCATAAGGACAGGTAAATGTGGTCTTATGTTGGTCTTCGGGTGCTATATGAATTTGGTTGTATCCTGAATATCCATCTAAGAAACAATAATACCTATGTCTTGACAACCTTTCTAGCATTTGTTTAATGAAGGGCAGGGGAAAATGGTCTTTCTTCGTTACCGTATTCAATTTCCTATAGTCAATACAAACTCGCCATCCTGTGTAACACGGGTGGGGACAAGTTCATTCATTTCATTTTGAACTACAATAATGCCAGACTTCTTGGGTACCACCTGAATGGGACTGACCCACTGGCTATCTGGAACCGGGTATATGATACCCGCATCTAGCAACTTCAAAATCTCTCCTTTAACAGCATCTCTCATATTAGGGTTAAGTCTCCTTTGCATTTCCCTAGAAGGTTTAGTGTTTTCTTCCACATTTATGTGATGCATGAAAATTGTGGGACTTATACCTTTAAGGTATGAGATGGTCCAACTTAAGGCCTCTTTATGTTCCTTAAGAACTTCTAAAAGTTTTCTTTCCTGTTTTGTGTCTAAACATGATGCAATAATCACAGTCAAAGTATCAGAAGGTCCTAAGAAGGCATACTTCAGAGTATCAGGCAATGGTTTCAAATCAAGCTTAGGTGGTTCATCAAGAGATGAGGAAGATTTGGAATCATAGAGTGGAAGTGGTTCCACTACAGTCTGCCATTTAACAATATCCATAGGTGGCACAGATTCAAGCAAAGAGTGAACTTCCCCAATATACTCAAAATCAAAAATATCTAAGTCAAAGTAATCTAAACATGCTTGCAAAGGGTCCGCAAATAGGATGTCAGGCAATGAGTCTTGAATCAGACTCTCAATCATGTTAATCTCATGCAATTCATTATCATCACAATCTATGAGTTGTTGATTTACACGAAAGACATTCAGTTCCACAGTCATGTTACCAAAAGACAATTTCAACACTCCATTACGACAGTTTATGATAGCATTGGACGTAGCCAGGAAAGGACGTCCCAAAATAACAGGAATATGACAATATGGGTTTTGCACAGGTTGAGTATCCAGCACAATGAAGTCCACAGGGAAATAAAATTTGTCAACCTTGATCAACACATCCTCCACAATACCTCGAGGGATTTTTACAGATCTGTCCGCTAATTGTAGCGTAACAGGTAGGGGTGGGACTTGGGTTGGGTCAACCCACCCAATCCATGCCCATCCCGAACGTTGGGCGGACATGGGCAACGTATTTCAAAACTTTGGGCAAACTTGGGCCTAAATTTTATGAACCCGAGTTAAATTTGGGCAAGCATGGGCACAAATATTTCTAACCCAAACAACCCGCTCAACCCGAAGAACTATATATAAGACATTTTTTATAATTTGTATTATCATCTATTTAGAGAAATTTTAGATATTATCTTCAAATCTATTAATGAAAATATAAAGTATATCTATCTCATTAATCATTTGATATGAAAAGAGTTTATATTATTGTAAATAATCATCAATTATTTGGAAATTTAAAATAAATGGAGCAATTAAATCTTATTATTACTAAATTTATTATTATCACATTAACAAACTTGTATGTCTAGTGGAACTTGGGCCAACCCGAGGAACATAATTTGGGCGGACTTGGGCAATCTGGGCATAGAATTCCTAGCTCGGGTCTGCCTCGGCCAAGCCTTTTAACCCTCCCAACCAACCCAAGTCCCACCCCTAGTAACAAGAGTGTGTTTCAACTCCCCAAGACCTAACTGCACATACACAGAGTACGGTAAAAGGTTCACACTTTCACCTAAGTCTAACAAAGACTTATCGATTGTATGGTTGCCTAAAGTGCATGTGATAGTTGGACTACCTGGATCTTTATACTTAGGTGGTGTTTTGTTTTGAATGATTGAACTTACCTGCTCAGTGAGAAAGGCACGCTTATTCACGTGAAGCTTTCGCTTTTGTGTGCATAGGTCTTTCAAGAATTTAGCATAAGCAGGTATCTTCTTAATTGCTTCGAGAAAAGGAATATTTATATTGACTCGTTTAAACATCTCCAACATCTCATTGTATTGGGTACCTTTCTTCTGTTGCTCCACCAATCTTTGAGGAAATTGAGCAACAGGTACATGAGATGGTGCAGGGACATTAAAATCATGGGAATTCTTAGAGTCATTATCATGCTCAGATTCCTTCTCCAGAACGGGTGTTTTCTGTGGAGTTGTATGCACTGGTGAGTCTGATCTAGACTCACTCAACTGTGGTACACCAACATTGTTTTTAACAACTTTACCACTACGAAGAGTGGTGACAGCATTCACGTGACTATGTGAAGTTTCGATGCAAGTTGAATTACCTGCTTGAAATACATTCTTTGAATTTTGTTGGGGCTGACTAGGGAGTTTTCCTTTTTCTCTCTCATTCAATGCATCACAAATTTGGCCCATTTTAAGTTCTAGATTTGAAAAACGTTGGTCTGTCGTCTTTTGCAGTTGTAAAAGATTTTGGGTCAACAGACCGACACTATCTTCAAAGATAGGCTTTTTCTCTACAGGGTGCTGAGAGTGTGATTGTTCTTGGAGGTTTCTAGGATATGAGTATCCCTGGTTGTTGCTAGTTGTACCCCCCTTGGAAGGGTCCTTTAGACCATGAAAATTTAGGGTGATTCCTCTACCCTGGGTTGTAGGTCTGAGAATAAGGGTTGTTCTCTGGCCTATGGTACAAAGCATTGGCTTGCTCAGGTCTTGAATCATGAAATGCTTGTAGGTCTGGAAAACTATCCACTAGGTGGTCTGAACTATGGCATGCGGCACAAGTGTCCATTTCAATTTGGTTACGGAGAGTAAGGACAGTAGTTTTCGTATTTTTCTGCAGATCTAGTGCTTCTATTCTCCTAGCCAAAGATGCAATCTTTGCATTTCCCTCGAAGTTAGACTCAATTCTATGGACATTAACTACAGGGGCAGTCTTTTTAGGTTCATGAACGGACTCCCATTGTTGAGTCTTCTCAGCGACTTCAATTAAGAAAGTCCAAGATTCATCATCACTTTTTTCAATAAATACACCATTGCACATTGACTCAACGGTGATTCGGGTTCTGACATCTAAACCTTCATACAAAATTTGCACAAGTCTCCATTTTTCAAAACCATGGTGAGGACATTGGAGCAATAATTCATTAGACCTTTCCAAATATTTGGCTAGAGTTTCCTCATCTAATTGCACAAAACTATTCAGACTTTGACGAATGGTCGTAGTCTTATGATTGGGGAAGAACTTTTTGAAAAACTCTTTCGTAAGTTCATCCCATGTATGAAATGACTATGGTTGTGAAGCATACAACCAAGACTTGGCCTTTTCTTTCAAAGCTAAAGGAAATAGTCTCAGTTTGAGGGACTCTTTTGGCATTTGGTTGAAACGCAGAGTCCCACAAATTTCCTCAAATTCTCTTACATGGTGGTAGGGATTTTCATCATCAACCCCTATAAACTTAGGCAACATTTGAATGGTACTTTCTTTTAGTTCAAACTGACCAGCAGCAGCTGGTAAAATAATGCACGAGGGATGGCTTACCCTTGTTGGGTACATGTAGTCCTTGAGACTACGGGGTGGGATCGGTACATCACCCATAGTCTCAGATTGGTCGGGACTTTCTGCCTCAGAACTAGGTATTTCAACTAAGTCTTCTTGACTGACTCTAACTAGTCGGTTTGTTTGGTCTCTAAAAGACACAATCATAGCTTAGCATGCATACCAATCAACATGTTATAAAAATCCGGACAACTAGGATAATCACAACTCACGTCTCAAGAGAATCAAAATACAATTCATGCACTCAAAACAAAAATGCTTGTAAAGACTAGATGGTACACGGTTCACATTCAAGGTTTAGAAATGATACCACCGGTACAATTACCGGGTGTAGGCACAACCGCAATTTGTCCTGCTCCTCTTGCTCCTTTGCCTTAGTTCCCGCAACAGTATTACAGGTACCTGGTGAGCTCAATAGCGGTTGTCAGGGCTTCTAAGTGCAAAGAAAAATCAGAGACTATCAATACTAATTGTAATTCATTGTGAATAGTTGATGTGAATAGTAAAATTGAATAGTAAAATTTTGAATTGTTGATGTGAATACTAATTGTAATTCATTGTGAATAGTTGCGGCTAGGATATTCTGTCCGTAAATACTCCTGTATATTTTTCCCAAATATGATGATAACCCAACTCCATCGTCCCAACCAAACACCGGCAATAGCAAAACACACTCCAACTCGGCTAAGCTCTGCTTGTTAAGCCATCATTAACATCACTGTCATCGTCTGCTTCTCACTGGTTTCTCGAGCAACAACTACTTGACCACTAACTCCATCATCTTTTATCGCTCATAGCAGCAACAATTCAATCAACATCTTCACTTACTATTTGCCTCAAAACCCATTCAACTACCAGTCACCACAACAGTGTATCACCTCTGCTTTGTTTGATCTTCTCTCAATCGTCGGAACAAACTCCATTGATCGCTACTGCCTATCAAACTGTTCATCAGTGCAATCACCAAAGCCAGCCAACTCCTCCTTGTCCATCGATCTCTAACAGTAGCCAAGGTCTACTCCTTCACTGACTTGGACTTAGACAACCTAATTTGTAATCACCAGCATCATTCTCTGTCCTGTCTTCAAACTCTCGTTGATGTTCTTAGCTTATCTAGTGTTCGAAAACTCCTACCAACTGTTGCTTAATATCCATGTGGTAGGCTAATAAAGATACCTATGACTATGTCTAACTGCAAGTGCACATCGTCTATTGCAGACAAGGAAAATACAGGTTGATCCCACAGAGACAAGGAGAGTGTAGAGTTGATTTAAAATCCTTACTAAAACTGATTCAGAGAGTAACCAAAAGGGTTTTGATTTTGTTGATACGACGAGATATTGACAGAGAATTAAAACAGGAAGTAATTAGAAGTAATAGATGCAATTGACACAAGGTGAAAATACTGAGAATATGGATACTAGGGCATTCAAATCCACCACTAACCTACAATATGCATTCAACTTTTGATATTATTCTTGTCCTTATAGAAGATTCAAGTTTACCTTGTATCTAAGGGGTTTCTCCAATGGATGATTTAATCACAACTAAAGTATTTCTCCAAAGCATTAATTATCTAGTTAAAGCACAACTAATCTAAGGATCAATAATATTTTTAAACATGAGTTGCATCATGATCAACATATTGATATTCTAACTACAATTGATACATGGCATACATTGTGAGAGCAAAATGTTGATAAACTTGGATTAAATTCTATCTTTAAAACAGTTTAAGCATTCAAGAACAACACACAAAGTATAAATAACATAGAAGCAGAATAGGGCTTCATAAAAACCCTAGTAAATAAATTTAGAACATGATAGAGTGAAAACACAATTAAATTTGAGAAACTATTATGAACAAGCTAGTTTTTGATGATTTCTTCAACACAACAACACCCCATATTTATACACAAAATTCCTTGGATTCGAAAATTAGAGAGAGATATCAATTCAAAGCCTCAATTTTCTCATTAATTGATGGTTGAAAGTATGAGTGATTGATGGAGAGATTGAGGGGGAGGTGGTTCTTTTGGGGACAAGGAAAAACGGATTTGTTTGGTCTTTTGTGCGATTTGGGAGAAGAAGATAGGCCACTAGAGTGTGAGGCGGAAGCAACGAGAGTTGATGCATTGATTGGAGATGCCGTTGGATGCTCATTAGCTAGATCAAATCCGATGGCTCAAGACGGAAACCGGTTTGGGTCTTGGATCTTGGTTTTTATCACTTCTATTCCCATATCCTCATTTCAAAGCCCACTTCTAGTTTAGGATGTGAGATCAGTATTCCTCACTTGCGGATTCTTAACTGTCTTCTAGCGGGAATCTTTGTTGTCTCTCTTCCATCGTCACCAATTCTTCGCTCCTGTTGGCTCCTTAATTCTTCCAAGCTTTATTTAGTACATAAAAACACAAAATTAATTAATACAAATATTTATTCTTGAAAATAGTAAAAATACAGAATTTGGGATAATATATGATTTTAAAGCTCAAAAGATGAGTTAAATGCCAATAAAAAGGTGTATGAATATGCAATATTTGGCATTCATCAAATACCCCCAAACCTGAATTTTACTTGTCCTCAAGTGAAAACAAAAATTAGGAAATCCTAACTATACCACTGTCGCTGATCTCTCGAATGCATTTAGCGTATGCACTAAGCCTTTAAACCCCTAGGTGTCCCTAGTTGGACGAGTTATAGTCTCGTGAGGTCCTACCAGAGATGTACCCACAAAACTTTCTCCAATTTCAGAGCATAATAGAGTCTCAAGCATCCAACGAGCTATGAGGACATAGAGTTTCTGCATGCTAGTAACCAGAAGTTAGAACTACCAAAGAACTCATTCTCATCCTTAAAAGTTGAGCGAGAAATAACCATACCATACGAAAGAGTTCGGGTTCGAGAGTAATCACAAGCTTCGACTTCTGCCTCACTAATAGGGTTTTATGAAATTTACACTCAAAAAGACCACTTTTCTAGTTTCTCTCATGTGTACAGGCAGGAGTAAAGAGTGAAACCCTGCCCACGTTAAATGGTGGGAATGCAAACCTTCCGAAATTATTTCTGGAGACCCCACAAAACTATGGACAAAAAGAATCTTTTTCTGATCAATCATAATAGGGGAATCGGAGTACTCACTTCACATCTGATCGGTCATCAACACCACTACGGTTTATCTAGTTGTTCTTGTTATAGAATTATTAGGGTTTTCTTAACTTGGAAATTGATCTTTGGAATCACCCAAGTTCACTTACAAAAATCAGGTTCACGGACTTCTTGTGAGTACTGATGTGTGTCGCAACCACAACAAATTAATTAAGATATTTCCCACTAATTAACTGGTAATATAGCGGTAGTAAGAGATCGTTCCCACAGAGAGTTGTGTAATCGATATGTTATTTAGGTAGAAAAACAAAGTAAAAAGGGGGTTGGTTTATGATATAAATAAAAAGATAACAAAAAGAATAAGATGAAAGGGATGATCAAGGAATCCTTCGCCGTTACCAAGCGATAACTGGATTAGTATACTTATCTATCTTCGTTAGAACCATTCATCACCAACCATAGGAAAGATGAATACGGTTAATATGAAAGTGCTCATATGGCTAACCATTGGTTAACTATTTGTGAAGCGACTAAGTGTACACGTTTAGGTACGGTTATTCAAACCTAAATGAAATACATTTCATTTGTGACAAGCTAAGTTTTGATCTAACGGTTAAAATATATTAGCTTGGTTGAATCAGGTTTTTCATCTAACGGTGAATATTGAATGCTTTGTTACCAAGGTAACTTAGATTGCAAACCTTGATTTGAAAATTATATAAAGGGGAACTCTAGAAACTGGAAAAATTAATCCCCACACCTCCTGTTTGATACTAGTTGGTTTAGCTAGAGTCAATTCTCTTTTAAACTTAGGTTTCTTCTCGAGACCATGTAGGTTAACGACTTAAAGACTTCATTGGGATTGTGAAGCCAGGCGAAACTACTTCTCTTGTAGTTGATCGATCTGATCTTGCCATTTTCTATCGTACGTTTGAATAATTGGCTTGAGATTATATCTCCGATAGGGCAAGATAAAAAGAAATCACAAACATCTTCGTCTCATTTTTTGTGATTCCGCAATATCTTATTTCGCTACCATACGATTAAGATTATTCTGAGGTGATTGATAATTTTAGGCTGTTCTTCGGGAATATAAGTCCGGGTTATAGATTAGTTCATGTTCATCTTGATTTATATCAAAAGACGAAACAAACTCATAGGTTTATCTGTGGGAGACATATTTATCTGTTATCTTATACTTTTTTTGTGTGATACAGATTTGTTTATTAAAGTCTTCGACTTTGGGTCATAGCAACTCTTGGTTGTGGGTGATATTAGCTAAGGGAATCCAGTGCATAGTATACTGTTGGGATCAAAGATGTAAGGAGCGCAACTGTACCTTGAATCAGTGTGATATTGATTAGGGTTCAACTACAACCCATACTGAAGGTAGTTTGTAGTAGGGTAGTGTCTGTAGAGGCATAATACATTGTGGTGTTCAATTTGGACTAGGTCCCGGGGTTTTTCTGCATTTGCGGTTTCCTCGTTAACAAAACTTTTGGTGTCTGTGTTATTTATATTCTGCATTATATTTTGTTCTATAATTGAAATGTCACAGGTTGTGCGTTGTATCGATCAATTGTGAAATCCAACCTTTGGTTGTTGATTGGAAATTTATTGATCCTTGGATATTGGTCTTTGTTACCATCCAAGTTTATATCTCTTGTATTTGATAAAGACTCACAGATTTTTATTCATTTGAGTATATGTCAAATCGATAGATAGAGATAGTAGCTCTTTGATATACTTTTTATTAAGATTGAGTCTGACTGTCTAGTTGATTCTCCGAAAAGTATATTAGAGTTTGTTCATACAGATTGCTAATCGAAATATTGGGTGAGGTTGTTAGACCCCCGACTTTTCAATATACTCTAGAAAAGGATTATTATTAATGCATATCTTGAGAATATTTTCGGTTTTGGAATTTCCTTATTATCCAAACAACCTTGGTGTATAAATACTTGATATTTCATTTCTTACAAACAATTCTAAGAGTCAGGCAAAATTCATTCGTGTTGTTTATGGTGGAGCCGTCCATTCAGAGAGGAAAGTACCCTAATTAGGTAAAATCTCTTACGACCGCTCGTTTAAAGACTTCTGTGGGATCAAGAAGCTCTATGAGTACTGTTGGTGGGAAACTAGATAATTGCATTATTATTTTAGTTTTCGATTATTGATTTGATTGACTAACGGTTGTTGAAACTTTGATTGCACCTAGTTTGATTATTCTTGAGAGACTCGTCTTCTGACATAAGGATTACTCAAACTATATCAAAGTATTGACGATATCTTTAGAATTATTTGTATATTTAACATGTTGTGATAATCCATTGTTAACAGACTCAATTCAGTGTGTGACTGATCACAAGAAGATTCAAGTTTGTGTTGTGCAGGTTATTGAGAAGGCAATTGAAGATTTGAAGACAAAGAATTTTTTCTTATTAGTTTTCGTATCTTGTGAATTTGTGCACACATCTTGATATCCTGGGATCCGACTTAGATTAGATTTATCTAATCAGAAAGTAATATTGATCGACAATTATCATTTGATGGTATTTTTCAATATCCGAATATGATAGTTGTGAATCTGAATCTAAGTTACTGATACGAATTGATCTTACCTGACAAAGGAGTTTGAATGAACTTTTGTTAGAGCATTGCTCGGCCGAACTCACAAGTGTTGTTATATCAAGCTTGTTGTCAAATTTAGTTGTCAAAAATATATCTTGATTTCTAGTCTATAATTAGTTAAGTCTCGGTCTAGGATAATGGTAGTTGAGAAATAAACCATCCATCATTGACGTTCGACCGTTAGAAGGAGAAGATCAACCGAAGATTTTGGAGAACTTCATCCACAAAAGGTAAGTGAAGACTGAACCACCTATTTCTCAAGTTATATTCACTTATTTATCCTTGAGATGTTTGTCGCATAACTAATTAGACTAGCTTGTATAGACAAGAATTTCGAGTCGAGAATTAATTATTTAGTTTACGAATTTCTCAAAATATTATGACTAAGCTTAATGAACATTTGTTCATACTTGATCAATTTCGGTGGAGAACAATTTATTCTTCGGAACCAAATCATGATTCAAGCATATCATTCAAAAATAGCATGGAACAGTGATATGTGTTATTGATGCTATTCGGGAATATTTCGAATTGATTTAGAGAAATATAGAACTACTATATTTAGAATACAAGACAGTGTTATCAGTCTTACAAACTGAGAAAATTGTTATATGTTTGAAGTCGTATTACATGTACTTGTACACGTAACGGAGTAGTTATATATCGACTTACAAATTTGTGTGATATGCATATTCGTATGAACATCATGTGAAGTTTGTTTATTTGGTGATTTGGATTAGTATGTATATTCATATACAAACCATTTTGGAATTGTGGTAAGGGAAACGGGTTTAAGTATTCAAACCGGTATGCGAACCGATACAGTTCTATGTTTTAGAACCAGTTTAGTACCCAAACCGGTACGCAAACTGAAAAGGTTATGTAAACTCCGTAACCGGTAAAATCTTAAGGTTTACAAACCAGTTTGCAACCTGGAAAAGTTCTGTCAACTCCGGAACTCAGTTTTGCACCAAAGTTTGCAACCAGGTACGTGAACTAAAAAAGTTATGTCAACTCCGGAATTCAGTTTTGCACCAAAGTTTGTAAACCGGTACGTGAACTGTAAAAGTCCTGTCAACTTTGGAACTCGGTTTTTCTTATAAGTTTCCAAAACGGCCCGCGTACCATGACTCAATCGATTCAAGAACGACTAGAGTACTTTTACTTTGTGTATTTACCAACTATGCCGATTATGATACAATTGTGATTAAATTATTTCTATGAGATAATTTGCATTTGATAAATTCTCTATAAATATACTAGATGTATTTGATAACATGATTATGACTCAAGATAAATATCTTTGTGCTTCATGAAAATGAGTGTTAAAGCTTTTAATTTCAAACCGGCTAGTTTCAGCTAACCATGTTGGACATAGTCTTTATACTCAGTTCATTTACGGTTTACCTAACCAGAGTGTATATCTTTTTTATGTGAATAAGATTCAAAGTTTTCATCTAATGGTGAATATTGTTTGCTTGGTTCCAAAGATATCTTAGCTTAAACCTAAACCAACCTATGTTTTGAACTCTTGGCAACTGGGACCTTTGAATCCTGACACTACTTTTTGGCGTGTCCTAGTTGTATCTAGATTCATCCTCCCTTTTAAGGTTTAACGACTATCAAAGACTACATCGGTATTCGTGAAGCTAGGTCCAATTATTTTTTATCTTGATAACTTGTGTATCCTGATCTTATTCGATTGTTGACTTATCACTTGAACAAGATAAAAATCACAAAGTTCTCCTCGTCTTAAACTTTGTGATTTCGCAAGTTTTATACTTGTCAGGTGAATAATAATCTAGTCTGCACTTCAGGTTGCATAAGTCCGGATTTTGAGGATAGCTAGACTTTTGTCAAATTGGTATCAATTTCCATCACCTTGATCCTACATTTGATCTGATCATCCCTTTCAATTGTAAATTAGGAAATCAATTATAGGCTTAATCCGTGGGAGGAAAATTTGGTTTAAAGTCTTCAATTGAGTTGATGCAACTCTTAGTTGGTGTGATGTCATCTAAGGGAATCATTTGCGAAGATCACTGCTGGGATTCAAGAGGCGTAAGGAGCGCGACTATACCTTAATCAGTGGGATACCTTTTAGGGATCACCTATATTCCAGACCAAAGTTAACAGATTAATAAAGTTTGGTGTTCAATCTGGACTAGGTCCCGGGGTTTTTCTGTATTTGGTGTCTATGTTATTTATTTTTCCGCATTATATTGTTATAATTGAAATATTATAGGTTGTGCGTTGATCAATCATAGTAAATACGTCCGACCTAGTTTTGTTGGATACGACTTGATTGATCCTTGGATATTGGTCTTTGGTATCGTCCAAGAACTCTCTTTATAATTAGGTTCACGAATTCAATTTTGTAAACGTTCTAATCACAATAGAGATAAAGAGATAACTCTAGACACTTTACTTAATCGACTTTTTTACTCTCGGAGTTGTGTTGATTTTGTCCATACAGATTGCCTACAAAAAAATTGGTAGTGTATTTTGGTACCCCCAGTGTTTTCACCTTTGTCGACTACTCAACATATCTTTTATAGAAATGATAATTGAAGTGGTTACAAAACAAATTTGTTCCCTTACTGTTTGGAATACGATATAAAGGAGTTGAGTACATAAAGACATTAATAGGTGAAGCAACTTGAGATAGTGACTTATATCTTGAGATTCACATGCATAACCAAAATTTCAAAGACACGGGGATACCGAGTACACTAAGCAGCTAAGGGTAGTCTACTTGATCTCAACTATACGAAGTTGGCATTAGATTTTGTATAACGGCTTAATTCTGAGAGTATTCAAAACTGGACTAGGTCCCGGGGTTTTACTGCATTTGCGGTTTCCTCGTTAACAAAATCTTGTGTGTGTTATTTACTTTACTTCCGCATTATAATTGTTTTATATTATAATAAAGTAAATACACTTGTGCGTTAATTCCTAGTTGCTTGATATTGATCCTATAGTGTCTAGGTTTAACACCGTACCTATTATCAAGTGAATACTTTGTTGTTGTATTGTCTCGACTTTATATCCATAGACAATCACACAAAGCGTATACCATAGTTGTCATATTGTCTCGACTTTGTCTACAAACAATCACACTTGGTATCGGACTTATAAGTTGATATTTAAAAGATTGTGGTGTATGCGGGTACCCTCATCTTTTCAAATACCTTATTGCTAGTTATGCTGCAGATACTAAAGCATAAATTCTTATTGCTCAGCTTACAATCACTCCAGAAGCTTCTACTAACTATTCTTACATCAATGGCATTCTGAGATACAATGGTAGACTATATATGGGAGTTTCAGCCAACATCAAATCTCAAATCTTGGTTTTCATCCACTCTTTAGCTGTATGTGGCCATTCTGGTATACAAGCTACATATGTTAAAGCTAAGACATATTTTTTCTAGCCATCTATGAAGAATAACATCCTTTCATATGTCTCAACTTGTGATGTCTGCCAAAGAAATAAGGGTGATCACACTTTTCCTGTTGGATTACTTCATCCCTTACCTATCCCAGATCATTCTTGGCAATATATTTCAGTGGACTTCATTGAAGGGTTACCAATGAGTGACAGAAATTCTGTTATCCTGGTGGTAGTTGATAGATTAACCAAATACAGCCACTTCATTGGCCTTCATCACCCTTATACAACTTCTTCTGTTTCTAGAGAATTTGTCACTCATGTTTTTAAACTGCATGGTCTACCTGCTTCCATTGTCTCTGACATGGACAAAATATTCACCGGCAGTTTTTGGCAGGACCTCTTCAAGGCAATGGGCACTCAGCTGAACTTGAGTACAGCTTTTCCCACACATATAAATGGCCAAACTAAAAGGGTCAATTCTTGTTTGGAAAACTATTTGAGATGTATGTGTGGGCATCACCCAAAAAATAACATGGAATTTTTAATAAAATGCCCATGTGAGGATATGCATTTAAGAAAATACCCACGTTTTTTTCGTTATATATTTAATGCCCATACCGTTTGGTTTTCCGTCTGGCCCCACCATTCCAGTAAAATCTCATGGACTTCGTCAATTTCGCATTTGACGAGATGAGATTTTAGTGAGCACAATTACTAAACTGCCCAATATCAAAACATCATTTTCTACCGTCGGATTGATTAATCGACGGCTCAAGTCTAGGGAGCTTTATATATTAAATGAAAGGAGTGTGTTACGAGTGATACAAACCGGTCCATCTACATAGAATGTATCGAACAACATTTTCTTAGGGTTCATTCACTTATGTTACTGCTAAAATGTTATAGAGAAATATAAAAGTAATGGCGGAAATCGAGTGAGCTTCGTGGTTATCGTCTCTCCATTGTATATTTCTTCCCCCAATTCCAACAGCAACAACAAAATATTGATGATTCTTAAACACAAATAGGGTTTATAAAAGAGTTTTCCTATTGTTATAGATTGCGGAAATAAATTCTCGATCTGGATTTGTTTGAGAGTAATCAATTTAGTTATGGGGTCGATTGAAACAAGAGCTATTATTAATTTCTCTGATTTTGATGGTTGGGTTCATATTCAATTTGAATTTGCAGCAGCACAAAATGGAATTTGGGGGTTCTTGGTGTGTATTCGTTCTGAGAGTAAAGAATATAAAATCAGTTAACATAACTGACGTTACTGCAATGGTGGAGCTGTTTTGCAATGGTGGAGCTGTTTAGGTCGGGATTGGATGGAGACGGGCAAATAGTGGAGTTTGAGTTTGCAAAAATGAAGACCTAACTAATATTGGTTCTTAAAGAAATTTGATGATTCTTTTGCTAATTCATGAATTTTGTAATTGTAATTTTAAATGGATGGATGATTTGTGATTTTTAATAGATTTTGCCCAAATTGGATTACCACCAGCTATTTCAAGACAGGGGAGTAGTCGGCGCCGGAGAAGATAGCGAGCACGTGGTGCAATCCTGGACACCCTCCAAAAGTTGGGAAATCTTATCCGTCCATTATTTCAACGGGTTTATAACCGTATGATTTAACTAGGTAGCATATCGGGCGTTTCACACGTTTTAACCAGGTCAACAAGGGTTAACCAGGTTCTTTTCGCACGATTAAGGGGTTTGATTGTCTTTTCCCAAGCCTGGATTATCGCCACATACACAGTAACGTCTGTTAACCGTTTTCTCAAAAAAAACAGGACGGAAAAGGTCAAACCATGGGCATTAAATATATAATGAAAAAAACGTGGGCATTTTCTTAAATGCATATCCCCACATGGGAATTTTATTAAAAATCCCAAATAACATTTGTGGATTCCACTTGCATAAAGATGGTATAACATCAATTATCATACTAGCTTGAAGATGAGTCCATTTCAGGCACCTTATGGCTACACTCCCCCACACCTAGCTTTTCCATTCACTACCACCATCTCAGTTTCTGTTGTTGAAGTGTATTTAAAATAAAAAGATATTGTAATTACTATATTGAAAGATGCTCTTCATCAACCTCATGAGAGGATGAAATTTTATGCTGACCAGAAGAGAAAATAGAGGATATTTGAAGTGGGAGCAAGAGTTTATTTGAAGCTACAACCATATCGCCAAGCTTCTGTAACTTTAAGAAGAAACTTCAAACTCGAGGCCAAGTATTATGGTCCATTCACTGCTGTGCAGATAATTAGAGCAGCTGCTTACAAGTTAAAATTACCAGCAGAAGCAAGAATCCACCTTGGTGCTAGTCATTTACCTCCACCTCCACCACCTATTTTGGATACAGATGGCCAGATACTTGTCATTCCTGCATATATTTTGGATTCTAGAACTATCATCAGAAATGGAGTCTCTATACCTCAGTTGATTATTAGGTGGACCAGTGCATCCGCTGAGGATACTACTTGGGAAGATGCAGGGCATATCGCCCACCATTTTCCTAAATTTTATCCTTGAGAACAAGGATTTGGTGATGGGTAGGGTATTGTCATGTGTTTTTCTAGGATGGCTTCCCGTAAGCCTAATTGTTAGTGAAGATATTCTTGGGCGTCCCTATCACGCATATGTATGCCTAAATAGTTGAATCAAATAGCTAGTTATTGGGTGTTAATGGCCTAACCAATGGTTAACATATGTCCGCCTAGGATTGATTACTACATTAGGGTTTACCTTTCAATTTCAGTTGCATTTAAGTTGTAATAAGAACCCTAATTGGGTAATTTATATGAAATAAATAAAATTATAGTTAGTTGCTCCGTCAGAGTTACCTAAGTTTCAGTTCTTTCCGTTCAAATCCTTCTTATTTCCATCAAATTAGTTCCTCAATAGTACTAAAACATTACAGAACAGTTCACGAACCGTAGTGAACTAAAATTTGAAATTTGATATTAAAAGGCTAGCAGTTGACAAACCCGATTCACGAAGCGTGGTCAACTTAGTTCGGTAGTCTTTTAGGGTGTACCGGGCTCACGAACCGTTGCACCCTGACTTATGAACAAGCTATCCTAACGGTTCATGAACCATTGTACCAACCATCCCAGTTTAAGATTTTAGCAGATGCTCAAAGACTTATTTTTTAAATATGTTTAGCATTGATATAACTCTCTCAAACACTTCTAAGACTTCATTGATCACTCAAACACTTATGTGTGCACATCATGATTAAATTCTTAGGTGTTTAAATGAACATAAAGTTGCTTTAGTTCTTTGGCATACTTGCCAAACCGAACAATTATTATATACGATTCCAAAACCGGTTCCTAGTATATATTATTTTATTGTATCTTCAAGACCTAAAAGTGTTTGCTTTATTCTCAAGTTATCTTGGCTTGAATTCTAAGCAACCCCTAGTCCTTGAAAATCTACAAATAGAGATATTTTTTGAACTGGGAAATTCAATCCCTGACACTTTGTGTCCTAGTTTATTCTAAAGTCGTCCTCTATAGACCTAGATTTTCTCTGAGAAACATAATTAGGTCTACGACCAAAATAATTTGCTTTGGGGATTCGTGAATCCAGGTACGACTATCTTGACCTTGATAGTTTGTGTATCCAGATCTTAAATTTTTGTTATCGAGGTTTTCGTAATATCTTTCAGGCAAGATAAATGGTAATAACAAATTTTTATTAATCTAAGACTTTGTGATTCCTTAAGATAAATATCTCAAAACTGATCTTAATTGATCTTTTGAAGATTGTTCTTGAGAGGTGGTTAAGAATCTAGGTTGCTCCTCGGGAATCGTAAGTTCCATATTTGTGAGGTTTGTTAGTTTTGTCTATCCCAAATAGATTTCCTCACCTTGATCTTTTATCTAAACAGAAATCAAATAGGCTTATCTGTTAGAGGCGGATCGGTATTAAAAAAATTCACTTAGGTTGAAGCAACTCTTAGGTTGTAAAGGACGTCAACTAAGGGAATAAATTGCATAGATCCTTGCGAGCTTCAAGAGACGTCGGGAGTGCGACTGTAACTGAATATCTTAAAGGGTGGATTCAGTCCCAACTATATTCCAGTTCTAAGTCTGATAGTAGGTTAGTGTCTGTAGTGGCTTAACACAATTTGTTGTTCAAATATGGACGAGGTCCTAGGGTTTTTATGCTATTGCGGTTTCCTCGTTAACAAAACTTCTAGTATCTTATGTTTTTCCTTTTCCACATTATATTGTTTATCTTTATAATTAGATTAACACGGGTTTGTACATTTTCAATCTAAGTAGATACGTCCGCTTAATTGTAATCGATTACGAGACTAGTTTCTTGTAGAACTTTTATCTTGAAATATAGATAACAAGTTTAATTACTTGGAAGAATTTCGATTGGATAATTTGGACACGACTAGATTGATCTTGAATATTGATTTTTGAGATCGTCCAAGTACTCTTTTTAATAATTAGGTTCTCTGATTGTCGCATATATACATACTTATTGAGAAGAGGTTAGAGATACAAACTCTATATACATATTATCAAATATCATTCAGTTGAACGAAAAAGTTGGTGGTGTACTTGGTACCCCCTGCGTTTTCAGACCCTTCAAACAAAAAACAGAACAATCAAAGGTGGTTGAACAATTGTTGTCTTTTGTGAATCTATATACAGAAAGTGAATTGTTGGAGGCTTGTGGAATTAATTTTTTTTTCAAAGGGTAAGAATGGTTATGTGTTGTTTTAATAAAAGATCCATTATGCGTAATACCCATACCTTCTCCATTAGCATCTTGAATCACCTCAGAACCATTATAAGTAAAAGTAAGTTGAAGCTCATTCTCTTTGAAGATGATATGGTTATAATCACCCGAATCAACATACCAAGGATTTTCTCCTAAAATGTTTGCAGTAACTAGCATATCACTTAAGATTTGTGATGTTTTGCCATTTTGATGGAAAAAGTTAAGTTAAATCTACACACTAGAGCCTTATAGCCTATTTTATTATAGACTTGACATGTATTAGGATCTAAAGTAGTAGAAGTAGACTTTGGTGGAGGCACACAAGTACCCCATAAATGAGTCAGAAGAGGAAAATTTAGCAGGCAATTGAAAGTTAATTCTAAATGAATAATTAGAAAACATGTTACCTTTACCATGATTCCTGAAATATGAAGAGTGAGAAAATCCAGAAGTAGTATGAGAAGATCTATATATGCTGCGCAAGAAAGGCTTGTTGAGATTGAAAAGATGCAAATACTTTGATGTTAACTTCTGATAAGAGATTATTAGATCTGTCAGAGACAATAATTTCTTCAATTAGCAATAAATTATCAAAGGAAACTGGATGATTTCCAATACGAATTAAAGTACTAAAACTTGATAATCTAAAAGGAGATGATGCGAGGTCCATAACATCATAGCAGTGGTTTTTTTCATTATCACTTAATGAAAATCAAGTTTAATACCTCAAAATCACCTCTCACCTAATAAAATATGGGATAATCTTACCATTCATATGTAACACATGATAGTAAACACTAATCGAAAACTATATAGAATAATTTTGTATTTCATTTATAAACAACATATAGTCACTTCTCGCCCAATAATGTAAATCTTACAATTCATAGGCAACGTATAGTTACTAAAAGAGTTTAACATAATCCCCTACCAGAATGAGTTTTTATATTGTTAAGTTTGTTCTGATACGGAAAGCAAGGTTACCACATGCCAGGAGCATAGCACAAGTCTATTTTATTAATAAAGGCAAAGAAGTAAAAAATAGATATGAATGAGGAACCGTTTAAAATCCCCTCACCCAAAAACTCTTAGTTTTGTTCTTTTATTTTCGACCGTTAAAAGCATTTATGGCTTCTAACGGCTATTTTTTTGTCGGTATCTCTATGAACACCATCTCTACATCTAATCTCTAGTGCTACCATGAATTCAAATCAATTTTTACTCATCAGTAGCAGAAAAGCACCTCAAGAATTCACTTTTGCCCTAACCGAGCCTACAATCACTATAACAAATGTAATTCTGTAGTGATTAAGGAATTCGACAACAACAATATCAATATACACCTCAATCACAATGACTCTCTGATATCCTATAACCCCCATCATAATAGAAATTCCCTGCTTCAAATCCAACCAGTTGTTAATCTCAATACAGAAATTATTTCATCCCTCTTATATCTAATTAGACTCATCACCCCTGAATATTCTTCCTTTGTTGTTAGAAAGATGTGGTCCTATCCTGAATCTTGTTATCAACCATTTTCAACACAACTTAATGTATGTGTTCTCAGTTATATAATCAAAGAAACCACATCAACCATATTCATCCACCCAATTTCACATAAATTAGTAGAAACAACAATAAGTCTAACCATAATAAATTCAAACATACCAAACACAAAATATGGCCATTTGTTCATCAGCCTTACAAACCCAATTTAATCCAAAGTTTTAGCCATTCAGACTATAAAATCAATAAGTCTATTAATATCTTAGCAGTCCATTATAACCCAAAATATCAGAGCATAACTATAAAGCTTCACAAAAATCACTTACCTGCTTTTCTGTTCCATGTTGATCGAATTTTGAATAGTGGTAAGAAGGTTGTCGTTCACTCGAAATTGTTGAAATTGATTTTAGGATTAAATAAAGAAAAATACTAAAAATAGATACAAATTATGTCACAAGATGAAGAGAGATGACCGGGACTCAGAATTCCACTAGACTTCAATTTCATGCGGTTTAAATACCAATTTTAAACAATAATAGCTCATAATATAAAGTTTCATTGACTCTAATTCATTGCCTAAAGTAGATTTCGAAAGTAATGGATGTAAATCTTAAAGCATGGGATATCAAAACATTTATGCAATCATAATCCATCAATTGAAATGACAACCATTCAAAGATAATCATAATTCATTTAAATAATTGTGCAATTAGTCATAAAAAGAATTGATATAATTACCGCATTAGTGAAATTTGGCTTCCGTCATTGTCCCGGTGATGGGGTCTAGATCCACATAATGAAAACACACTCAAAAAGATGATTCATTGCTCAAAAGGTGTTTTTATTGGAGAAATATAATAAAACTGAGATTTGCAACACTTTTGACTGTTACAGAACTCGCTGTTACAAATTGGTGACTGTTACAGAAAACTATAGTCCTAAACTGTCACAGAATGACAGTCATGAAGAAGAGAATATGTGACACCTTATAAACGACAAACTATATGTGTAGTCTGTTCTTCTTCTACTTCTTTATTCTCCTGATGATGAACATTCACAACAACTTGATTTTATGCTCAGTTTTTACTCCCTAACTCTCCATCTTCGCTTTCTAGACTTCCTCATAGGACCAAGCATCTTCCTCCATAACTCTGAATAATTCTCTCTTTAATACTTCAAGTCACGGGATTATTTTTTTCCTTCTTCAAAAGTTTTGTTGCGTTCAATCACTCCAATCACGTTCCCAATACCTTCCATATCGAAACCAACTCCCTATAGTCACACATCACTACACAAATCTCGTGTAAGATTGATATAATTCTCAGATATTCTCATGCACCCTGATTTTCTTTCAAACATATGGCTTCCCTTTTTTAACGTAACCAAGAGACTTACCATCCATGTTTCGGTCAAACAGAATGATACCGATCCTAAACCGAGAGAATATCTCACAGAATATCTCCCAAATCCAACGCCAGAATCTCGAGTATTTATCCCGTAAAAACCTTCTTCCCTGATTTAGCTTCTCACGTGATATACTCCAGCTTGAATCTTTCCAACACGTTTATGCACTTCTCTTGATCGAGTCAAACACAAGCCAAACACCGGAAACCACATAGAAATTATGAGAAGAAGTTCCACATTATCCGTGTAAATCTCATCCTCTATTTTCTCTCCACATGATTTTCAGCCCAATTAAGTCCATTCGAACACCTATACCAAGCCTGTCTGGTCAAAACAAGTCTTTCCCAAAAGTTTCAGCCATTTAATCTCTCTAGAACATGATTAAAATTCAAACCCTAATTATGCCAGTTCAAGAACTAGTTTCCCGCCACTTCTCTCAGTTCAAAAGAAGAAGAAAGGGTTGCCCCTTATCCAACAGTTGGGGTGAGAATAGCAAAGAAGGTGCCCCTTATAAACTGGTTGCCCCTTATCCAATGTGGAAGTCCGTTTAGCAAATGCTCTCCGGGGTGCCTTTTAACAATTTTTCAAGCTCATTTTTCTAAAAATGTTTATTGCCCAAAAATACCTACACACACATAAAACACCATAATAAGTATAACAATGAGCACTAACAATACAGAACATTGAGGACAACTTAGACACAAAAATGTGTCTATCAAATACCCCCAAACTTATTATTTGCTAGTCCTCGAGCAAATCTAATCTACAAAATAAAATCCTAACTCACTAGGTGGCCCTAGTGACCGAGATATAGTCTCGGGAGGGTTTACCAGAGGTGTACCCACAAAACCTTTACTCCAGACCCTAGCTATCTACGCAGAACCTTGGAAGGCACTAAAGAATCTCCTTGGTTGGCATAAAATGTTGACTATAGGAGGAAGTACCCTGATGAAAAATTCCAATTGTTGTACACGAGTTTGCACACTACACCAAAAATGGAGTTTTGCAACAGGCTCCCGCTGTCGCGAATCGGGTTCGGAATTGCACCAAGCTGTTGCGAAGGGGGGCGACTCGAATTTTCGCAACAGACATGTAGTTGTTATGAATACCGGATCGCAACTTTTTTTGCAACAGTTCTGGTTGTTGCGACTCAAATATGCGGCAACAGCCTTGAAGCAGTTGCGAAATTTTTACTGTTAGTTGCGATATCTTGACTAAGTCAACGAAGACAGACCCTGGATAGTCGCAGTAAAAATTTCGCAACAGCAAAAAAAAAAGGTCAAGTCTCTATTGACCTGGTCAAATATTCCCCATTTTATTTTATCCCGCAATTTCCTCATAACCCCCTGATTCAGTCAATCAACCATATATACACAACAAAATTAGAAAGACATTCATTCAGTTCATAATAAAATTACCTCAAGCATACTAAAATTCATATATAAGTGACAGAGCTCTACTCAGATAGTTTCTGGACATCATAACCGGAGTCGACCAATCACATGGAAAGATTAAGAGGGTGGATGTAGAGAAAAACGTAGATGGTTTTGATGTTGACTAAGGTGAACGGTGTTTTCCATATCCATCTGAAGACCTCTGCCAAGGTGAACCTATCCTAATGGATTGAGATATCAGTCAAACTAATATCAACACAACTGTCATATACAAGGGAACCAGTGGTCGGTAATCCTAACTCTAAGTCAACACAACTAGCATATATAAGGGTTCCAATGGTCGACTTTATTGAATTTATTCTGGTTGGTCTGATGGTATGGTCTCAATTTATTTTCTTTTTTGGTATCTCAATCACTCTATTTCACCTAGCAATGGTAACAACTTGAATCGTGTGCCCCACCAAATCACTTAGAAACATATTTTAAAATAAAAGATAAAAACATAAGTGAAAAGGATTCAACGAGATATGGCGAAATTACCATGTTTTTTTTTCCCTAACACCTGAGCTCTGTGCATTTATGAATAGACTCTATAGATGTTTCCATCTAGTCAGATTGGTTCCTCAACTCCTACAACTAAGATGCTTCCATCCACTTAGATTGGTTAGTGCCAACCTTAATAAACATAAATTTCTAGGCTCTGGAGTTTATTTATTTATACTGCAACTAAAAAGTTTCTCCCATACCCCCAAACTTAAATCTAACATTATCCTCAATGTTCTACAGATAAAATTAAAAAGGAAGATACTGTTACCATTTGAAGCAAAAGAGATAAGGAAAGATATTACCGTGTCGCATGAATATTGGGTTACCTCCCAAGAAGTCTTCAACCAGACATCAGATGGAATTAGTCATCTCATAGAATCATATAGCAACAACCGGAATAACTGCGGATCATCTGGATCAAAAAGTAATAACCACAAGAAGAGGAGACTGCAACAAGCCAGGAAGATATCCAACACATCCTTATCTATTAATTTTTTTAAGACAACTACATCTAGTTGTGGTTCGGGTTCAGGCTCTATAAAAGGGTCAAGATAAAAAGTTTTCATCGGATGGATTTCCTCAAAGGCAGTATCCTGAAGATCAGATTCTAGAGTCTGGAAATACTCAATTAAGAACTTAGAAGCACATAACAATAACCTGAATAACTGGGTGTAGATGCATTTTACTACCAACTACATCCAAAGGATAGAAAGCTTCTACCCAAGTCGAATAAAAGTAAACACTTAACTATGAACACAAGATATACGTGGTTTGGTATGATTACCTACGTCCACGGGGGTGAAAGGGTGAATCTTATTACTTCAAGTGTTACAAAGGTGTTGCTCTTAGTCGGATTTCCTTACAAAGATGAAATTACTTCTCACTCTCCTTTCCTTGGTGTAAACTCGAGTCTCTCTCTCCTTAAAATACAACTTACCTTTCTTGAATACAAGTCACTCTATTTATAAGAGAAGTTTCATACAACCAAGTTAGGGTGTTGGTCATGTTACATCCCTTTTGCAGTTCTGTACTCGGGCCGACTCATGTCGTCTCATATGGCCGACGTATCTTGATTCCTCGCCTGTCTCTCATCTGAGCCGACCTCTTCGGGTGTTCTCTTGACACGATGTCGCCTTAGCAATGGGCCGATGCATCACGTACTTTCTTATCCTCTTGACCGTTGCGCCTCGTTTGTCCCATCCTGTCCCGTCTTGTCAGCTTTGTCAGAGGTCTAGGTCAAGTCTTGTCCGACAGTTGCACGCCCGATCCACGCGGCACCTTAAATCTCGCGCCTGCTGGTCTTCTCCCTATGCTTCGTGTTCCTTCATTTTTAGGTGCGCCAAGGCTTGAGATGTTGCCACCTGGATCTGTGGATAATTTACACCTACATTTATGCCCCTTCTTTCGCTCATGTGGGAGACACGAGTGGAAGAACGTCGTCCCAACTGCCCACGTCTTCGTTCATGCCGCGAATCCCGCCATGCAATGCCCCACTAACTGCACTTTATTACCTGTAACCATCGGCGTCGGTTACAGCTTTTCCTTTTTAAATAGCCCGCTTCTTTTTCTCCTTCTTCTTCTTCATCCTTTCTTTTTTATGTCCGCCACTGTAACTTCTTTTCCCAGATTTCTTTATTACTTTGTGCTTCCAAAAACCCTAGTCTTCTTGATTTTCTTCCGCCATCTCCCCCTCACTGATTGATACAGTAGCTGTTGTTGCCTCTTCTTTCTTCGTTGAAAATAGATCTCTGCACTATCTCCGTTAATGGCTTCTTCTCCCTCCATGACTGAAAAAAGGTCTGTCGATGATGTTTTTTTCGAGTTTGATGCTTTCTCTCTTGCTTCTCTGTTTTCGTTTGATAGTCCTTCCAGGTACGATGACCGCGCCATGAGCTCTATATTTTCTGATAGTTCTCCTTCTCTTTCGTGCAGGTCCGAGAAAAGGGTGAAAGATATCTCTAATGAATAGTTCATTGAGCAGCTGAAGGAGAAGTACGATCTTCAAAATTACGAAGTTACCCTTCTCTCGGGCCGAAACGGTCTCCTGAAGAAGTCTGATATGAAGAAGCACGAGCAATTGGATGATTGTGTGGTCATCACCCAGGGACAACTGGAGCTAGGCCTTCGTCTTCCCTTGTACAAACCTGATAGCCCTTTTTGTTACGAGATCCTTTCTCAGATCAAGCCTTCTCGTGCTTTGGCTCAATGGACTGGCAATACTTTCCGAATTATGAACGAATGGAGGGATCGCCGAGATGGTCATGGTTCTACTGACGAGTGGTCGACCTACAAGCCCGGGGATGCTCCTGAGTATACCGTTGCCAATTTCCTTGTCAACTATCGAGCTGGTACTTCAACCTTAGGCGATCTTGCCGGTTTTGCTGCTAGTCCTCATCGGGTCAAAACTATGCCCGAGGGTGTTGAAAGGATGATGCTGGATGCCGATCCCATCGGCCAGGGTTCCAACAAGAGGGCCCTCCATTCTAATGACCCGATTTATCCCCGACTTCCGCTTCTTGTCCGAGGTCCGATCCTTCATGGTGACTTCCCGTCGCCTACTTTTCCCGCCGAGCCCTATTCTTTCTAGGTGGTTAATGATGAAAAGGCTGGTAAGGTATGCGCTTTTCTTGATTTTTATCTTGTTAGATTCGGGCGTCAGTTAGTCATTTGTTGCTTTTTGAAAATCTCAGGTCGGCTCCACCAAGACTGTCGGATCTAGAAAAAGAGGTGATGGCACAAGGGTTGAGGAAGACCAGGGGAAGGTAACAAACACAATGATTTTCTTATAAGTACATGTACTTGCCCCTGTTTTTTGCCTTCACATGTTCTGATGAGACACCTTGTGCAGAAACACCCTAGGCACGATGATGATGATGCAGGTGATGTTGACCCTCATCCTCTTAGGCGCAATCCCCTCAGAGGTAAACAAGTCGCTAAGCCACCGCCGAAGAAGGCCCCAGTCATTGAACTTTCCGATGAAGATGAGCTATTTGGTGAGAATGTATCAGATGACAAAGGCAACGAGCAGGGTAGGGGCGACCAACAGTAGCTCTTGGAGACGCCCGACACGGAGAATGTTGTTATTGATGTACCGGTGGAGCTTCCTCACGTGCCCCAGATTACTGCGGGATCGTCCTCTAGCGCTGAAACTTCCTTTACTGTCTCTAGCCATATCATGAACTCTCTGGGTGCACTTACTTCCTCCGAATTTGGAAAGTACACGGATGAGGAGATGCTGAAAGCAGTGCCCCTGTACGGCGACATCGCCCTGACACTTGACACTGTGGTGAGCGACTTGTATGAATGTGGTGATGCCCCTCTTATGATTTCTGTTCTAGTTATCGCTTACGGTGTAAAATCGTTTACTTGTGTTAGATTCTGAACCGTGTACGCTTAGATGCCGCCAATCGCCAAAGAGACAGGCATTTGATAGAATCTCTCCAACTTCAACTTCATAACGAGAAGAATCGCGCGAACGAGCGGGAGATCAAACTCGCCGATGCTCAAGGTAGATGGTTATTCTTGAAATCATAACTTGTGTTGATTGAATTTATCGTGCCAGTATCCTAAGTCGGGTATATTTCTGCTATCCGAGGTAACCAGTGTAGGCTTAGACGCGTCTTCAGAGTTTAGGATCATGAAGAGGAAATGGGATATTGAGAAGGATTTGGTAGAGAATCTCCGTCGGCGAATGGCAAACAATGATGACAAAATGGATCGATAGGCTGGAGAAATCGAAGAACTCAAGGAGGAACTAGAACGGTATCGTCAGTTTGAGTATGACCCGGCTGAGATAGACAATTTACAAGATCATCTGGGCTCTTCCCAACGCCTTGCTGCTGAACAAAGTACTCTAGCCACGAATCTAGAGTAACGGGTAAACGCTTTGCAAATACAGAATCGAGACCTACATGAAGATCGTCGTCGAATATTAAAAGACAAAGATGTGGTGGAGCGAGCTAATAATGATCTGCTAGGCCGAGTGAGTGAGTTTGATAAAGTGAGGGACAAGCTAGAGTGGAATAGATCGCAGCTGGCTATGCTCCAGGCATCGCGCAATCGGTTAATGGAGGATTGGAGTGAGCATAAGAAATATTTCCATAGTAACGAGTTCAACGAAAAACACTATAGTGAGTTGACCATGAAGTTATCCAAGGCCGAGGATGAGTTGTCTAATTCGGCAGAGTCACTTCAGTCGGTGTTGCCAGCCCTTTTAGGTCTCTTAGACGATGTGTTGGGGCCGCTCCTTGGATTTAAACTATGTCTTACTCTTGCAAAATTGTTAAATCGTGCCCGACGAATAATGTTTTGTCTTTGTGGTTTTGCAGCCGAGCAAAAACGTTCTCAGGAGATGGATCAGGAGGTCCGTCGATTGAAGAAGGTCGAGGTCGATTTGAGCTCCCAGCTAGCCGATGCCGAGGGGAATGTTTCTCAGCTCACCCAACAACTCGAGGATAAACATATCGCCCATGCGGACGAGATAGACGAGAAGGTCCAGACGGGTATTGAGACGTGGGTGGAGAACAAGCGGCGCGAGGTCGCACAGAAGAAGTCCGGCAATGTTCCTCCAAAGGCTTGAACTCCTCTTTTGTAGTGCTGCGTCACTAAGTTGCCCTTTTCTGTCGGGTTGTAAATCGCTTTGAACACGTTTCCCCTTTTTTATTTCTGCTACACTGCTTGCTTGTTTTTATGGGGGTGTTGCGTCGCCGACGTTATTTGTTTTATTTCCATTAAATTCTTCGTTCCGTACGATTACACGACATTTTTCGTACTTTCTTACTTAGACGCTTGACGCAATCGAATTATCCTTTGTGTCGTATGTTATTCCTGTAATTATTGTTCAAGTAAGTTAGTATTTTAATCATTTCTGTCGAACATGCCCAATAAGGAGGGTCATCGGGCCCAATGTCATGTCCTGATTGGGGTATCTCATCACTATCTCTTTGGATTCAGTGGAAGGGTACCAGTCAACCTAGTTCTAGGCCCGACATTCCCGAGTGGTTATCGACCAACCAGTCTCGGGAAAGTGGACACGGCCACTTGCGATGGGGGTGACCTTTCAAATGTAAGTAGGCCACCTAGATGAGGAGACCTCGCGTCTCAACAACCTTTGGAACTGGTTTCCAACCACCTACCTCGGAACTTGCACACTGCCACTGCCCCGAGTACGAATAGCCAGGCGACTGTAAGGCACCTCGGCACTTCCACACTGGCGTTGCCCCGAGTACGAATGCCCATTCGAGTGTAAGTCACCTCGGCACTTCCACACTGGATTTGCCCCGAGTACGAATGACCATTCGAGTGTAAGTCACCTCGGAACTTCCACACTGGCATTACCCCGAGTACGAATGACCATTAGTCGCTCACGTCCTATCCCATACCCCTCACGGTTTCATAGAGATAGGAGACATGCATGCTTACCATTTTTCCGTATCGCCCGTCAAGGATGGTAGAGTTTCAAAAACTTGATGTTCCATGGTTTGAGATATTTTGTTCCGTCGAGTCGCAGTAATCGATACGATCCCTCGCCCGCCTTAGATTCAATTATGTACGGTCCGCCCCATTTTGGCGCTAGCTTCCCGCCCTTTTTGTCTCGCTCCCATTCAGCCAGAAATTTTAATACTTGTTCCCCTGGGTTAAATTCTCTTGGTCGAACTCGCTTGTTGTATTCTCGTTGTAACCTCCTTTGATAATTTTCCATTTTTTGTAACGTCATTTCTCTTGTTTCTTCCAGATCGTCGAGTTTAGCCAAAATCAGATCGGATGAGACGTTTCGCCTCCAAGCCTCCGTTCTTGTGGTGGGGATCATGCCTTCTATTGGTAAGATCGCCTCGGTTCCGTAGATAAGCATAAATGGGGAGAATCATGTAGCTTCCCTTCGTGTGGTTCTGTATGCCCATAAGACGTTATATAACTCCTCACACCAGTTGCCATATTCCCCATCTAGTTTCTTCTTCATGTTATCAGCGATAGTCTTGTTAGTGATCTCGGCCTGCCCATTACTCTGGGGGTAAATCGGGGTAGCTTTGCTCTTTCTAATGTTGTAAGTGTTGAACAGAAGATCGATGTTCTCGCCTTGTAGTTGCTTTCCATTATCCGATACGATAGCTGCAAGTACCCCAAAGCGGCAAATGATATGTTCCCAGATAAATTTGAAGACGTCTTTGTCTCGTATATGTCTTAACGGTGCCGCCTCTACCCATTTGGTGAAGTAATCCGTGGCCACAATCAGATACTTCCTTTGCCCTGTTCCTACATGTAATGGCCCGACAATATCTATACCCCACTTAGCAAAGGGCCACGGGCTTATAACTGAGTTTAAAGGTACTCCGGGAGCATGGATTTTCTTCCCGAAACGCTGACATTCTTCACTAGCTTTCGTCATTTGCTTCGCATCTTCGTTCATGTATATCCAAAAGTATCCCATTGTTTTCACCTTGGCCGACAAGCTTCTTCCCGATCTATGGTTTCCGGCCGCTCCATAATGTAGTTCGTGAAGGATTATGTGGCCCTCTTCTTTACTCAAGCATCGTAGGAGTGGTCCTAGGTAATATTTTCAATATAAAATCCCTTCCCGCAGCTCGTAGGCACCCTACTTGCTTTTGATTTTGTTTATCTCGGGCCGTCCCTTAGGTAGCTCACCCGTCTCTAAGTATTGATGTATTGGCTTTCTCCAGTCGCCTTCCTTGTATATCTCGGCTGTGTTAATGGCCACCTCGACCCGTACTTCTGGTGTTTATGGGATGGAAGGGATAAGAAGCCTCATGACACGTATGCCTTCGATGCTCGGGTCTACTAGTTGTGAGGCGATGTATGACAGAGCGTCCGAGTGCCTGTTATCTTTTCGGCAGATGTGGCGGAATCTAATGTTGGGTATTTTCTTGATGTAAAATTGAGTGAGCTCCCAATATTTTTGCAACACAGGATCATGGGTAGCGTATTGGCTCATAATTTGTCGAATTACTAGTTGTGAGTCGCTAGTCAAGCGGACCTCTTGCAGCCCCATCTCCACAATTATTCGTAAGGCATGGATCACCGCTTCATACTCGGTGACGTTGTTTGTTTCTTTGAATTCTAGTCTAAACGAATGCACGATCTTCCTCCCCTTTGGTGTGGTAAATACTAGCCCGAGGCCCGATCCATCTTTGTTTGATGCCCCATCAACGAATACCTCCCATCGAGTAGGGCTATTGGCGGCTAATAGGTCCGCTGGTTCCTCTTGTTCCTCCATCATTCTCGGTACACCTTCTACCTCATCCTCATCACTAAGGGGGAAATCTGCTAAGAAGTCGGCCACCAATTGTCCTTTTATCGCGGTCCTCGTCTCGTACACCACGTCGTATTGTTTTATTATGGCTCCCCACTTGGAGATTCTTCCTGATCGTCCACCACTATCCAATACTGCTTCAACAGGAGATTTGGTGAGCACCCGTATTCGATGAGCTTGAAAATATGTTCGGAGCTTAGAGGCAGCAAAAGCTAGCGCGAGTACCATCTGCTCCATTCTTGTATAGTTTCTCTCGGCCTGGCTTAATGTTTTACTAGTGAAATACACTAGCTTCTCCACATTCCCCTCTGATTTTACTAGCACCGCATTAATGGCATAAGGTGTCGCCCCTAAGTATAGGGTGAGAATTTCTGACGGCTCGGGCCTCTAAAGAACCGGGAGGCTAGTTAAGTGCAACTTGATATTTTGAAAGGCCTCTTCGCTAGCGTCCGTCCATTGGAATTTTTCTCCTTTCTTCAAGATGTCGTAAAAGGCCTTGTATTTTTCCGACGATCGTGATACAAATCGCCCCAATGCTGTTATGCAACCATTTAGTTTCTGCACTTCTTTTACCGTTGCGGGAGATGGCATTTCAAGGACTGCCCGGACCTTCTCGGATTACGCTTTTATTCCTCTAGGGGTGATGATATACCCCAAGAATTTCCCTGATGTGACCCAAAAGTCTCACTTGGCGGGGTTAATCTTCATCTTGTGTTTTCTCATTGTCTGAAAAATCTCATGAAGGTCTCGGACATGGTTCTTAGTGCGACGACTCTTGACTAGCATGTCGTCTACATAGACTTCTATGGTGTCGTGAATCTTATCTTCAAACATGTCCCCTACCAATCTCTGGTATGTTGCCCCCGCATTTTTAAGTCCGAATGGCATTTTGGTATAACAATACAATCCCCTCGGTGTGAAGAAAGAAGTATGCTCCTAGTCCTCGTGCGCCAATGTTATTTGGTTGTAGCCCATGTATCCATCCATTAAGGTCAATGCCTCATACCCGACTATTGATTCTACTAGCTGATCTATGCTAGGGAGTGGGAAACTTTCCTTCGGGAAGGCCTTGTTCAAGTCGCTGAAATCAATGCATATTCTAACCCCTCCTTTCTTTTTTGGCACCACGACCATGTTAGATAACCACTGTGGGTAGTGATATTTTCTTATTATTCCGGATTCCTATAGCTTCTTCAACTCGGCCTCGACTGCTGCCTGTAATTTTGGTGCGATGCGCCTCATTTTTTGTCTAACTAGTTTGAACTTTGGATCAATTTTTAAGTGGTGACAGCTGACCTTCAGATCAATTCCCTCCAAATCGCGCACCTCCCAGGAAAATGCGTCTAATTTTTCTCTTAATACCGTCGTGAGTTGACTTGCTTGTTCATCCGATAACAACGTCCCGATCCTTACTACCTTTGGCACCTCTACCGTCCCCAAGTTTATTTCCCGAGTCGGCTCGACCATCGAGAAGTTAGATTTGGCCTCCCGAGATAGGGACACTTCCTTTAATTGCTACAAATGGTATTGCTCTTGAGTTTCATTTGCCATGACCACTTGTGAAATCACCTCTTCCAATTCTCTTGTCGTCTGAATTTCCTTTGATTTGCTCTTCTCTCGCCTTTTTCCGAGCTCGCCGTTCCTCATTAATTTCTACATCGATTTTCATGCACTGTCGTGCCGCCTGAGAGTCGCCTACAACTTCTGATATCCCCTTGCAAGTTGGGAACCTTAACCTCTGATGGTATGCCGACGCTACTCCCTTAATCCCAGCGATCCATGGGCGCCCGATAATTGCCTCATAAAGTGAGGCGACGTCGACCACACAAAAGGTAGTTAGTGTATCGAGGAAGCCTCCACCATCTGAAACCCTTAGAGTTACCTCGCCCCTAGGGATATTTACTACGCCATTGAAGCCGTAGATGCGATACATTAAGGGGACGAGCACGTCGTCTGATAATTTCATTCTTCTGAACGTGTCGTAGAATAACACCTCGACTGAGCTTCCGCTATCCACCAGAATCCTTCTTACTCCCCAATCTTCTATCGGTAAGGTGATGACCAATGGGTCATTGTGTGCTTATCCATTTGCTGGGGCATCCTTGGCCGAGAACGAAATGGGTTGCACCATCCAAGGTTCCATAGGCATGGATTTAGCTACATTAAATATTTATTTTCCCTCATGATCCCTTTTATGGATCCTAGAGGTGATTACTGGGCCGAGGGTATAGTCTTGAATAGCCGAGTGTGAAATGGTGCTCACGAACTAAGTTATTCTATTGATACGGACTTGATGAACCGGTGCATCGGGCGTTGCCGTCGGCTGTGGTGGATGTCGGACAAATTGCCTCAAATACCCATCTCGGATGAGATGCTGAACGATATCTTTTACTTCTCGGCAGTTGTTGGTGGAGTGGCCCCTATACTGATGGTAGTGACAGTACTCGGGGTGCTCCCTGGTCTCTTGGAACTGAAATCCCCTCGACGCTGGGTAGTTGATATCGTTTCTCTTCTCAACTTCCTTGAATACCTCCTCCAAGGGAGCATTTAGGGGGGGTATACGATCGGGATTCCTGCCTCGGCTTCTTCCCTTTAGCGATCCACTCTCTCTTTTCACTGCTTCTCGGGGGTGGATCCGATCTCTTTTATGGTCGCCTAATAGGGTCGTTTGTGACTGTTTTAGCTTCAATACCCGCTTCAGCACTAGCTTCTTGTATTCCTCTATCTCTTGACTCGGCCTGAATTTCTTCCAAGGCGATGTAATGCTCCTGCATTTTTCTCATTTCCTTTAAGGTTTTCGGCTTCTCGGAGAACATGGCTATCCAGATGGGGTCCGATCTCCCTAACGCGTTTTCAAACCCAAAGATGGCATGATCTACCGGCACCTTTCCAATGTCAGTACATAGCTTCCTCCACCTATCGGTCAGGGTTCTTAAGGGCTCCCTGAATCTTCGGGCGAGGGTAAACAACTTGTTTAATCTAGTCCGAGGTCGACTGTTGTGCATATAGGTCTCAAGGAAGGCTTCGAATAACATCTCATACCCATTAATCGACCCTGGTGGAAGCGAATAGAACCAGTCTCGTGCCTCGCCCTCCAGGCTGGCTGGAAAAAATTTACACATGACTACCGGGTTGTTCTTCCATTGTATTAGCGACATGGTGTACATCTTCAGATGCTCGATCGTATCTCATGTTTCGTTGAACCTAGAGGGAAATATAGATAATATACACTTTGGTGGGAACGACATATGTTCGAGTTCTTTAGAGAAGGGCGTCTTCTCGGCTTCGCTCATGATTTCTGCCAATTTGTTCTCTTCGCCTCCGCCCGAGAGCTCTTTGATTTTTTCCTCCAATTATTTGAATTTGTCCTCTGTCGCTCGTTCCTGTCGCCCGTCTCTACCTCGCCTATCCTCTTCAGTGGACGAGTCCTCGGGTGGCCCATACCTTTGTGTGGGAGGTACCGGAGGCGATGGTGGCTGTCCTGATCGGCCGGACTGATTAGGGTTGCTCGGCCCCATCATAGGTGGTGCATGACCTGATCGGTCATGGTAGATAGATGTTCCTCGGCTGGACGAGCCTCTTGATATGGTTCGCTGATTCCTCAACTGATAGTTCTCATATTCCAAAGCGAGGTTCCGTTGCTGGAGATCTCTTAGTGCCGCTTCTTTTCTCCTTTGACTCTCCAAAATAGCCAATAATGTCGGGTCCGTGCTTTCATGACTAGAATGCCCATTTGGGTTATGTGGCCGAGGCTATACAGAAGGGGGTGTTGGGGGTATTATCGGACTGATTACGTGGCCAATCGTGTGAACAAGTGTTGGGCCGATATTGCTAGTTGTTCCTCGTCCCAGCTGAATCTGCCTGAGATACTCTTGCTCTTTCGCTAGGGCTTCCTGGTACTCTACTTGCTGCCTCGCTCTTTTTCTCTGGGCTTGTGTTGCAAGTGCCACCTCATCGTCATCGGTGTCTGAAGCTGTAAGCCCATCAACTTGTTCAACTCTTCTGTGAGTTATAATAACTTGGTCCAAGGGTAGGGTGTTATCGTCTCGCCCCAGATCGACCTCCTCATCGACAGTTGGCATTCCTCGCGCATCTGCATGAGATTCCTAGGGCAGTGGTTGTCGACTGTCTTCTTGCCTCATCCCAGTTACCCCTGCCTGCATGCTTCTGCTAGTTACTGTACTATTCCTCAACATCCTTCTCGTTCCTGAAGTGCTAGCCATCGGGTACTTTGCGTAGTCAGCCGAGTATCGCCCCAACCTACGTCAGCAAATACAGAGAACACCTTACTTTGACCTGAATTTTAGAACATAAGTTCAAACAAAAGACCTAAAAGTTCAACTGACACCACAGTTACTTCTACGCCTGCCCTTGATGACAAAATTTCTTCCTATTACTCGGGTGGGTCCACCTATCTATCATGTTCTGATCCTGCGCTGGATCTGTGTCAATCTTTTCTCATTAGCCCGCATCTCTCTGTACGACGTCGCTTTCAGTACCCGACCTATGCATTTAAGTTAGTTTGTCATTTGTTCTACATGCTCCAAATCATTGAACTTATGCACATGACGCTTAAATGGTACGGCACGCAACCCCAAGACTCAAACTAAGTTTGTGATGGCTCCACTTTCTCGAGACCTAATCATGACCTTTCCGACTACTTATGTTACACCGCCGGCAAAATCTCTAATCGGTTAGCATCTTTAACACACTAGGAGATATCTAAATCGTGTACTCTTGGTAAATCTAAACGCTAAACTCTATTACGTAGCTAGAGAACGACTTGCTTGACGTCACAGATCACTCAACTATCGGAAACAAACAGTCATCCTTTCAACAGATTCTTCATCTAGCTTCTAACCCGAAATGTTAGTCGCTGGTGAGCTTATGAAGATTCTTTGCTGATCGAACTGTTGACGGGTGAAGAAAATAAGAGAACTTATTACTTTCGAAGATACTACAACTGTTCTAGCTTTACATGCACAGCAAATGACTCAAAGCAAACATTATTTCGGCCAACAGAGTTCATCATAGCTTCAACCACGACACATTAACGTGTATTTGGGAGCTTTTGATCGTCTCTGAAGGTCTCCACGGCAAGGTATCCGAAGATCTTAGTCATCTTCCCCTTAGTCGGCGCCAGAATGTAGATGCATTTTACTACCAACTACATCCAAAGGATAGAAATCTTCTACTCAAGTCGAATGAAAGTAAACACTTAACTATGAACACAAGATATACGTGGTTCGGTATGATTACCTACGTCCACGGGGGTGAAAGTGTGAATCTTATTACTTCAAGTGTTACAAAGGTGTTGTTCTTAGTCGGATTTCCTTACAAAGATGAAATTACTTCTCACTCTCCTTTCCTTGGTGTAAACTCGAGTCTCTCTCTCCTTAAAATACAACTTACCTTTCTTGAATACAAGTCACTCTATTTATAAGAGAAGTTTCATACAACCAAGTTAGGGTGTTGGTCATGTTACATCCCTTTTGCAGTTCTGTACTCGGTCCGACTCATGTCGTCTCCTATGGCCGACGTATCTTGATTCCTCGCCCGTCTCTCATCTGAGCCGACCTCTTCGGGTGTTCTCTTGACACGATATCGCCTGACATATCTGTCGCCTTAGCAATGGGCCGATGCATCACGTACTTTCTTATCCTCTTGACCATTGCGCCTCATTTGTCCTACCCTGTCCCGTCTTGTCAGCGTTTTCAGAGGTCTGGGTCAAGTCTTGTCCGACAGTTGCACGCCCGATCCACGCGGCACCTTAAATCTCGCACCTGCTGGTCTTCTCCCTATGTTTCGCGTTCCTTCGTTTTTAGGTGCGCCAAGGCTTGAGATGTTGCCACCTGGATCTGTAGATAATTTACACCTACACTGGGGATCCTCTAAGTCAACCAGACTTGACTCACATAGATGACCACATTAGTGGTCATTCTTAAGTAAATGTGTCGACCCTAATCTCCTAAAGTAATTAGGTTTAGTCTCAAAACTTAATAATTGACACATCTGAAACTTATACGTTCCCACAATTGGAAAGAAGGTTTTTGGTGGGAAAACAAAGTCAATCGTGGTATTGTATCCTGGGTTAACCACATCAACTAGAGGATGGGATTATAACAACTGAACTTCTTTATGGACACAACTAGGTTCAGGAAAAATTGTATGAAGATAATCTTTTAAAATGGTTGAGGCACATATGTCAAGTCCCAAGTGAGGGAATTTTCTAAGAGTTAAAGCACATGGAGAATGATAATCACCCCCAAACTTAGAGTTTTCAGTGTCTCTAGAAAGACTAGTCACAACTTCCCTAATTCCAAGGTCATCTGATTCCTGAAAATGGTCAATTGATTCTTCTAAGTCAGGTACATCCTCATTCATCTCTACGAGTTCATTTTCTTTTTCTATGTCTATTGTTTCTAAATCGCTAGAATCAAAATATACTCGTTCCTCTAAACCATCATTGGCTTCGTAATCAAAAGGGAATACTACATCGTCTAAAACGGTGGTATCTCTAGTCAAATCCTCGTCCTTTTGAATAGGTGAATAATTATTAAAATTATTTGGATTTGAACTAGAAACATTATCATTATTAAGCTCAATTGGAGTAACAAATTCCTGATCACTATGCCTACTTATTTCAAATTCTTCATCAACACTATCCTCATCATAATCATCATTATAATAATATGAAAATGGTTGAACCTCATCTAAACAAGTAGTGTTACCAATTTTATCCTCGTCATCTTGATTATGTAAACAACTATCCTCATTTACAAGGGTATTATTGGAAACACTATATTTAAGATTATTTTGAGCAAGTTTTTCGACAATCCTATTTGTACTCTCAGTAAATTGCTTAAGAGTCTCTTCTAGAGACATCTTTGTTGACTGCTCGTCTGGAAGAATGCTACAGGTTTCTTTCACAAATAAGGTATAACTCTTGAGAGCCTCTTCTAGAGAAATAAAGGGATTATTTTGCTCATATGACTGGTGGGTGTGCGAATAGTAATTGGGCTCACCATGGTATGGACCATAACCTTTAGAAGTTTGATGTTCCCAACCACTATTCACACTATGGTCAAAGTAATGTCCATTTTGAAAATCATTCGGATAATCATTGTATTGGATGTTATAATACCAGTTTGACGTCTTAACTTCAAAGGAATTCTACACAAGCACAAACAAGGCTGACTCAAACAAAACGAACCTATTGATTTCTAGCAAACAAAAAGCATGATGGCTCCACTTAGATTGTTTCTAGACCATCTTCTAATCCTTCGAAAGGGAATTCGTTACAATTTAAGCAAACCCCTCTGGAATCAATCCGAGTCAAAGTAAGTTGAATAGAGGCGAGGGAAGCCGCGTATATCTTTGATACCCAAGGCCTCACCGCACTACAAGGCGGCACAGTCACGCATTCAAATTACAGAAACCATCATGAACTTCGAAGCATGCTCAAAAGAGTAACCAATATTTTTCGAACGACTTTCCTATTAAGCTCGTTACCCTATTGGTCTCGTTCTATTCCAAATTTTAAGGCTTAAGTTCGCGTTAAGTATCGTTTTCCTAAGGCGGGTAAGAAGAGAACGGTGATGAAATCCGAACCCTTATCTTGTATGGCCAGGCCTTGCCTTTTACAAGGAAATTAAGCAGCCGTTTTCAATACCTCAACATATATGCATACAAAATCATCTAGTAAACCCACTGACAGGGGATTCGCGGGTGTTTCGATAAACTTACCTCCCGCACCAGACGGGGATGAATCGTTGTAGTCGAATCGGGCCACAACTCCTATGTCATGTACCAACCCGAGGGGCCGAGGCGATATTGTAATCGCCGTCCTTCTCTGCAAACAGTTTATATTTAATACTACCCTTCCGTAGGGTATAAAAAAAATAATGTCCCAAAGTTTAAAGTCCAAAAAGTAAAGTCCAAAATAAAAAGAAAATTACAAAAATAGAGAATATCCTAATACAATTTCTAAAAGCTAGAAAAAAATCTAAAATCTAAAAACAAAATCTAATAAAATTCTCTCTCTCTTTTTTTTTTTGATTTTTTTCTTTGTTCTTTTCGCTTTGTCTTTTGACTCCAAATCTTTAAGTGGTCACCAAAATCTTTGGCAACTCCTTTTTCTTTCGTTCTGAAATCCAAGAATCTGTAATAAAAAGACAAATACCCAAAAACATAAAATAGAACAAAAAATAAATAAATAAAAAATAAAAACTTAAAAAAACTAAAAAAAATCTAAAAAATCTAACCTAAAGACAAGTCCGCGTCGGCGACGCCAAAAAATTGATCGAATTTTGAATAGTGGTAAGAAGGTTGTCGTTCACTCAGACTTTTTGAAATTGATTTTAGGATTTAATAAAGAAAATACTAAAAATAGATACAAATTATGTCACAAGATGAAGAGATGACCGGGACTCAAAATTCCACCAGACTTCAATTTCAAGCGGTTTAAATACCAATTCTAAACAATAATAGCTCATAATATAAAGTTTCATTGACTCTAATTCATTGCCTAAAGTAGATTTCGAAAGTAATGGATGTAAATATTAAAGCATGGGATATCAAAACATTTAAGCAAGCATAACCCATTAATTGAAATGACAACCATTCAAAGATAATCGTAATTCATTTAAATAATTATGCAATTAGTCATAAAAAGAATTGATATAATTACCGCATTAGTGAAATTTGGCTTCGTTCATTGTCCCGGTGATGGGGTCTAGCTCCACATGGTGAAAACACACTCAAAAAGATGATTCATTGCTCAAAAGGTGTTTTTATTGGAAAAATATAATAAAACTAAGATTTGCAACACTTTTGACCGTTACAGAACTCGCTATTACAAATTGGTGACTGTTACAGAAAACTATAGTCCTAAACTATCACAGAATGACAGTCGTGAGCCTAGTTAGCAATTCGGGGTACGGGTAGTAGTTAGGGACGACATACGTACGGGAATTATACGGATTTGGATAGATCGGATTCGGTCAAAAATCCAGTCAACGGTTCGTTGTTCGAACAGTAGTTCGGAACGACATACGTACGTGCATATTCGTTTTATAAATGTGAGTTCGGCACTTAAAATTCGGCTAACATATATGATAAATTGATAAGTATTATGACCTTATTACGAGACTAATTTGATTTGTATATGATTTATAATATGGAAAAAAATATTTTAGCGTGATTATTTAACAAGAAGTAAACAATTTAATCGCGTAAATGTATTATAAAACTTATAAACTTTTAAACAAAAATCAACACATAAAATATTGGTTAAACAACTACCAATAGAAAATTTTAATCGAATAATTGTATTTAAATATAAAGTATATACAAAATCAAACAAAAACTAATCAACAAAACTCTGGTGAGAGAGTTACCTATGGGAGTTCTAGTTCGGAAATATCATTCGGATACGGTCAATTTAGATACGTTCGTGAATCATTCGTGAGGTCCATATAATCCGGGAACTAGGTTCGGAGTTCAAATAGTTCGGAAATATCATTCGGATTCGGTCAGTTCGGATACGTTCGTGAATCATTCGGGAATAATTCAGAGAATTACTAACTAGGGTCGTGAGGACAACTTAGACACAAAAATGTGTCTATCACCTGTCAGTTTTAACATTGAGAAAGTCTTTGAACACCGATTTACAAGCAATTACAGTTGTTCATCGCCGAGTATGGCTTCGATTCCTCTGGATAACTCTCCAGGCTCGGATCCTAGTTACACGGGATGGAATTTGTAGTGCTCGGGCTCTGACACGGGGTGGAGCATGTGCTGGTGGAGCTGGACATCATTTGGATCGGCCACCTCATATGGATCGACTGGAACTGCTGGTTCATTGGATGGATTTCTAAACTATACATCTGGTCCAACACCAAATACCCCCCTCCCCCCATCCGAGGACAGTAAAAGTCGGACTGAGTGCATCAAGAACCGGGAAATGCATCGGTACTTCATAATCTCAAGGTTGCATTGCAAGTATGCGAATGAAATGGCTAACATCTGTAGGCATGTTGATATACATAAAACCAATTCGCCACTCCGACCACCAAAAACCTACCAACAATAATTGTCACACCTTCATGAACCACACAAAATGTCCAAAACGGGGATGAACAACATACAATTTCCACTAATCATCATCGGATCCCTGCATTGTCTTAGAAAAGGTCGGCTTTGGTTCAGGCTTATCATCGTTAGTCTGTATCAGTGCCTTCTCCTTGGATGTTTCCTAATCATCATCTTCCATAGATGGGTTCTCCTCAAAATACGCTTCAGCATCACCTCCTCCACTACCATTAATACTACCCACTTCATAGAATTCTCCATATATCTCAAAGGGATTACTAGCATCATAAAATGGAAGATTGTGTTGATTGATTACCTTAGCCAATGCCTTAACTGGATCTTTTCTGGGAATAGCCTGTACAAACCCAAGGGGACCTCTTTGATAATCAAGTATTTCAGTCTTAACAGCAAAGTTGTGTCGAAGATTATCCAAATGCCAATCAAAGATATAATGAAAGTATGAAGATTCACATCTGTGGGGAAGGGCTATACCATATGGCAACCTCTCTATTACATGATCATGAGGATACCATTAAATTTATGGTTCTACTGCAAAATCGGGCACATGCTTGATCTCACGTTCATCATCTCCGACTTCCATCACCAGAAAGTAAAGTATCTCTCTATGTTGCTCTGATTTTTTATGCGTATTTGCAGGGAAGAATAAGGGTTGGAGAGAAAGTGGTCTCGGAAAAAAATTGAACAGATTAAATGAAATTAAGCGGCATTTTAAGGAAATTATATACCCAATTACAGTTACTCACTCTCTTAATGTGAGTAGTTCCCAAAGTCACATCCTTAAACTCCCATTAATCTCTACAACAACTACCTCACAGCCACTTTGTAACCAAATTCAAAACCACTCAATTCCTAGCTCATAACCTACAATCTATGAGAAAAAAAATATATTCGAAAGATTTTCATGCATTGGGTTTTTTCTGTGATACTTGGCAAACATGTCTTGGTGGAAAAGCCTAATCAGTGGCAAACTGGCACTGTTGACATGTACAACCAACTTTTTTTTCCAACCAACTCATGTTTTTGGCACAATACTGAGCCAACAAAAGTCATGGTCAATTACAAGGTGGTCAAACTCAATGTAGTCCACAACAGTTTCAACTCAGGTTGCACCACAAACCAAGCCAGGTGAGATCCAAGTATGTTACAACTCGAGAATTCCAGGTACAAACCCCTCACAAAATCATACACATTTCTTTGCTTGCTTTACCTGTCATTTTCTTTGTAGTGTCACACATGTTAAAACCCAAGGTACCGTTAGCCAAAAAAAAAAAACCCTTCGACAATTGGTTAAAATCCCTCCATGTGATTATGTACTTTCATCTGAATAACGTCAAAAAAGTTGATACTTAGAAAATACCAATTGGAACCTTCAGTAACCAAAAATTACATTATCATGTCACTCGAACGATTCAACACCCACCCGTGACTACATTTCAAAATAAAGTTACCACTACTCCTCTTCCTCTAATCTATATTTTCATCACCCAAGGCCAGCAGATCAAACATAACATCCTCAACTTACACACTCTCATGACATCCTAGTTTAACTCAAACCCAAACAACATTGATATTCTGGTTAACAAAACGAAGCCTGCTCTAATTATGCCTGGACACCTCTACCCAGAATATCTGTTTTGAAATATTTGTTTTGAAACATCCAGAATCAACAAATTCATCAATGCCAACTGGAAAATGATCAGTAGAATTGAGGTGGACATATGGAACAAGAAAAGGAATTTATACACGCTTAGACTCACTCATGAAGAGGACTACACCACTCTCAGAAATGGGGGAACTAGAGGTGTCTTTGTGATGTTAATGGTTCTTATTGAAGTCCCTGCTGGGGCTTCCGAGGATGAGGAGCTATTCACAAAATCCTTAGTCTAGATGCTCATCAAAAGAATCCCAAAGCACATCATTCCTGATATCAGGGGAACCTTCAAACCTGTTGGAATATATCAAGATGCAAGAAGACCTTATGGAATAGACCGATATGAAAAGAACATTGAAGTGAATCTTTCCATAGATGTTACTAGACCCCTCAAGTTTGGTATTGAAGCCTTTGAGTCCACCACCAGCTCTCACTAGCTTGAATTTGCCTATACTTTGAATGGTGTAAAATTATACAAATTTTGTAGAATTCTTGATTACGCATGCCCCCTATGTGCCATCCCAGCCAATCAAAACCACTCAAATCCCACCCCAAGCTAACCAACTATTTCACTCATCACCTAAAAATAGAAAGAAATTCTCACTAGAAAAGATTTCATCCACAAATCTTACTCTGATGATGATGATGCTATGGAGTTTAAGACCAAGATGAAACATGCTAAGAGAATGGATCTAGATAATGCCATAGCCAATATTTTTATCTCTTCTAATGGCCCCATTACTTTTGGTGCTTAGTCATCTAGGTCTTGTAATAAAGAAACCACTCAACACCCAGATGTGCTTGCTTGTCAGATTAAAAATAAGAAATTGTGCACTTCTAAAAAGATTATAGGCACTTACAAGAAGAAACTCTCAAACATGAAAGCAGTTGCTAGATCTCAAGGCCACCCCAGTATTACCAACCCAACACCAAGTTTTGACATCATTATTTTCCCAGCTTCTCCTCCACCAAACCATTTTCCCTTAACTCCCTACCCACTTTAGCCCAAATCAAATTCAAAATGGATGCTGAAATAGACAAGAAGAAAAAGGAGGCATGGGAAGCTAAGAAAAAGGCTTACAATTTCAAGAAGATTAATGTTCACTCCCTTGAAAACAACCTTTTGAGGCCAAAAGGGAGAAGCCGATCAATGAGGATGATGTTGAAACCTCCAAAAGATACAAAGACTTGGATGCAACTATAAATGAACAACATTTGACTTCCACTCAAAGTATGGCTAATGGTACCTTGGAAAGCTCTCCAATTGAAAGCATGGTATAATTCCAAACTCCTCATCTTTTTGAAGCATAACATTTGCACATCTAAATTGTAGGATTTTATTTGCATGCTTAGTTTTAACAACTATATCCCATCTCTTGCCTAGATTAAGAACATATTCAAACACTATGACAATATAGGTAGAAGATTAATCTCTAAGTATCCCAATATATCCTATTTATGGAAATTATTTACTTCCTTGGCTTGGAAGTGTCAAGGATTAGGAACAAGGGTTGCTAAGAGATATATTAATGATATGCTCAACAAATTTAACCCAAATATTATCTTTCTTTCTGAGACAAAAAATAAATAAATAATAATCTAAAGAAAACTATGCAAGAAATAAATGTGCATAACGAACCAGGAGGGGCTAGTGGCAATGCTAGTGGTCTTGCATTGATATGGAAAAGTGCCCTATCCATTGAGATTATTGACTTCTAACTTAACCATATCAATGCCTTAAGCAGAACTGACCATAACACCTCTTGGATTTTCATTGGTTACTATGGCAGTCCCTATGACTTAACTAGGAATTCTGAGTCAAGAAAAATGTTGGAAAACACTACCCTCACAAATCATCTCCCTTGGCTGATTATTGGGGATTTTAACTTCATTCTCCATGACTCTGAGAAATACAATGTCACCCCAATTGATACTTGAGGCTAATTTATTTCATAACAAAATCATAGATCTGGATATGGTAGATATTGGTTTTACTGGATGTCCTTTCACCTGGTCTAAAAAAAGATTTGGTATTGCTCTCACTGAGCAAAGACTTTATAGAGGGCTTGCTTCTGATAGTTGGCTACTTCTGCACCATATCACCACCATATTTAATATGCTGGCTATAGGTTCATACCACCACCATATCCTTCTAAATTCCAATCTTCTTTGGAAAAATGGTAGCATTACTTTCAAATTCTTTAGGTCTTGTCTGGAGCATGAAGACTATAAGAAGATCATAGCTGAATGCTAGAGTAAGAACTTCCCTAGCTCCATTGCGTTTCTTTTAGCTAGAAAATTCAAAGATATGAAATTGCAAATCAAAGTCTAGCAAAAAAAAAGTATATGGCAATATCATCTAACGTAGAAGACTTCAACCATTACCTGGATTGGCTCCACAAAAACTACTCCAGATTGGATAGAGGAAATGCTCTCAAAATTGCAAGAAAGAAACTCAGAAAATGGTTGGATATTGAAGAAACTTTCTGGAAAACCAAGAGCAGGGACCAAGTTATCAAATTGGGAGACAAAAATACCAAATATTTTCATAGATCCACCAAATACAGAACCATAAAAAACAAATTGGTACAATTCAAGATGAAAAATGAGCTTGGATAACTGACTATCAAGAAGTCACTTCCTGCTTCACCAACCATTTCTCGAAAACGGCTAATGCTGAAGCCATCAACATAAATCCTGACATCATCAACCTTATTCCCACAACCATTACTCCTCATGACAATACCATTATGAATAGATCCCATGATATGAATGAGATTAAAGTTATTCTTTTCAGTATGGTTGGTGACAAAGCTCATGGCCCTGATGGTTTCCCCCTAACATCTTTCAAGCCAACTGGGATATCTTGGGTGAAGATATTTCCAAGATGGCGCAATATTTTTTTTTCACATCTCGCCACATGCTCAAAGAAATGAACTCCACTTTCATCTCTTTTATCCCAAAAATTGATAACCCCTCCCCTCCAAGTCATTTCAGAACCATAAGCCTATGTAATAGTATATACAAGATCATATCCAAACTCATAGCCCAAAGAATGAAGCCATATATCAACAAAATAATATCCCCATACCAATCTGCATTCATTCCTGGAAGACAAATTTCTGACAACATTGATATAGCCCATGAAATCATCCACTCCATGAGATCTTAAAGAGGAAAGAAAGGTGAAAATGGTAGTATGAACATCAAAATTGATATGGAAAAGGCCTTTGACAGAGTGGATTGTAATTTCTAGTAAATATAATGAAGAAAATTGGTTTCAGTAATCAATGGTGTGGAAAAATCTACAAGTGCATCTCCACAACTACTTTTGTTGTTCTCATCAATGGCTCCCCTTACAAATTCTTCAAACCTTCTAGGAGGCTAAGACAAGGTGACCCTTTATCCCCTTACTTATTTCTCTTATGCATAGAAGCTCTCTTTAGAACTCTCATCCAAGCTGAGGATATGGGTCTTATTACTGGTATCAAAATTTGCAAGAATGCTTCCTCCATAAACCATCTCCTCTTTGCTGGCGACTGCATGGTATTATGCAAGGGAAACAAGACTGAGAGTCAAAACCTAATGGATATTCTACAAATTGTTAGTGGTACTTCAGGTCAGCTCATAAACTTCACCAAATATGGTGTTTTTTTCATCAACAATACTGATCCAAACCTTATCTCCACCATCATCAATAATATGGGAGTACAAGTCCTTTAGCTAAATGATAAGTATCTTGGCTATCCTCTCTTCACTCATAGAAGCAAGATTGCATCCTTCTAACCTGGGGTTGATAAACTCAAACTCATGCTGGTTATTTGGAAGAATGAACCTCTCAACCCTATTGGTAGACTTGTTCTCATCAACTCTGTCACACCCACTACCAGCATTTGCCAGATGAATTGTTTCAAAATTCCAAAAAAAATATGTCAAGATCTCAACAATCTTCAAGAGATTTCTTTTGGGGCAAAAGTTTAGACAACCCCAAAGGCTACTATCCAAAAGCCTAGACTGTTGTGTCACTAGTGGAAAATGGGCTATCTGAGACATAATGAAACGACACAAACTAGATATCGTGAAATAACAAGATACAAAAAGTGTCGTTGACTAAAGTCAAAGCATCGTTGTATCAAGACTTTTATTGACTCAGACAACGATACTCCATACTCCGTTGTTGACTAAAGTCAAGATGCCATTGTTTCATGACTTTGGTTGACTTATAGAACGACGTATGAATAGTATCCTTTCTTTGGATATCCCCAGATTCCCCACCAAACCTTATCGATAAGGAGAGAGAAACGTATCTACTATTTTTCTCCGCCTCTATCAAAGACTCTCTCTTTCTCCTTCTCCCTCACCTTCGCTGGTCTCTTTCTCCTTCTCCCTCACCTTCGCTGGTCTCTTTCTCCCTCTCCTTCTCCCTAACATTCATCTCATCACCAAGACCTCACTACCACCACCACAACCAGTACCTTATTCTTCTTCTCATTCTTATTTTTTTCTCATCAACAGTGTAAGAATCACTATGGGACAGAAAACCTAACCGTTTCTGAAAAACAAATCACACCATTTTGTTCAATCTGCAACAAATTTCTTCGATCTACAAACCCCAATTTGATATTTCTTGTCAAAGATTCGGGTCCGAATTAGGTTATCATAGTTTATAATTTCCCAATTAATTTCTTAAATCTTTATTTTTCCTTATTTTTGTCGTTGTTTTTTTTTTTAGATTAAATCTCTTTTGATTTTCTTTATTGTGCAAATGTTCAGATCGGATACGGAGAAGAAAAACAGGAAGAAGAAGAGGCGGGTTTTGGTGGTGGTAATGATGAACAATACTCATTCATGGTCGAACGGGTATGGAATCTCACCAATCTCACAACCTTATGCATCTCACTTCTTTTGATTTTGTGTAGCTTTTAAAACCCTAATCTACGTATATACTGGTTTTTGATTTAGGGCTCAAAGTGTTTATTTTAGGTTTCAGGTTTTTAGATCCTCTTTATTCACTATTGATTTTAATTGGGTTTGTACTTTTTGATCTATACATACAAAGATGGCTTATTTCAGGAAACTTATTTTATTGGCTTATTGATTTTATTTGAAGTTTATTCCCTGTGGTGAGAAGAACTAAAATCCCTCATTTAAGTGATGTTTATCTTTGATACTTATTTGTGTTCCTACTGATTCCGACTTGTCTTATGTAGCTCTAAAGTACCTGGTAAAGGAGAAAACAAGTACTACAAGAATGATGGTTTGGTATGTATCTCCCGTCTTTATATGGGATTGTGAGTTGAGCATGCTATTATTTCAGCTTATCAAGTGTTTGATGTAAGGCTTAAGTGAAAACTGTAATATATATGGAGTTTTTGTTTCCCTGAACTTTGTTGGTGCAGAAGTTCAAGATATTACTCCTCGCAAGGATTTGGTTGAGACACAATTTTTGAGTATGTTGCAGCTTATGATGGTTGTAAACGCAGAATTCATTATATGTAGAAATTATAGTTAAAATGATATTAATATTGTTTTTGTTTATAAGGTAACAAGTTAGAATCATATGAATATCGTGTTTGTTTTACTTGCAGATACATACATTTGCAAGATTTTCACATATGTAGTTGGGCAACGCCAAGTGCCGATAATGGGGGTAGCTCCCTTGCAAATAGCGGTTCAGAAGCTCCAGCCATCTGCTGAACACTTCACAGCTTTACATGTAGATTTTTTCCATGATTGCTTTCTTGCGAAGTGTTACAAAACTGGTTGTAGCAGATGGTTTGGTAGGATCTGTGTATTGTCCTGGTCATTGGCATGGTATTGTAAAGGATGAGTTTCTCATTATTTAAATTCATCCTTGTCCTGGTCTAGTTGCAGAGGTCTGTTGATCACTTAAATCTTCTTCTTATGCTACACTATATGATGTTGTGTTTCATTTACTAAATTTGGGTCTCTGGCATTTACTAAATTTGGATAGTTAGAACAAAGTTTTGGGATTTTGCTCAAGGGATTTTTAAGATAGTCTTTTTTAACTGATTTTTTAAGTTAGCTTAGTCTTTTATGGGTTTTATTTATAATTGATTTTTTGTTTCGGATTTTGTAGGGGACAAGAATTTGAGAAGATGAGATTTGGGTTTTGTAAACTTGAGACTATTAACTAAGACTCTGAGAAGCAAATTTGCGCATAAATTTACATTTACATCTTGTAAACTGAGCTAACAAGTGAACCTTGCAAAATTTGCTCTTTTCTAGATAGTAATTCAGTTTCTACTTGATACCAATATTTATGCACATCAAGTACTCCACTGAAATTGGATATTATAAGGAGGTTGGTGAAACGTAAGCCAGGAAAGCCTCCTAAGGATGGAATGGATGCCAATATATATGCTTCTCCAAGTAACGTACTCTACTCTCTTTTTGTAAAATGGTATTTCTCCATTTATTTTTGCATAAGGTGATCTTTTGCTTCTGTTTAGTTGGTGCACAATATTAATTAGTGTGTATATTATTTGTAGGTCCATGAATCCTTCAAATGAAGTTGGATACTTCTTGGAGTTCGGCAAAGCTAAATCCGTGAAAGCATCCTAAGGATGGAATGGATGCCAATACACATGCTTCTCCAAGTAACTTACTCTACTTTGTTTGTAAAATGATATTTCTCCATTTATCTTTGCATAAGGAGATGTTTTGCTTCTGTTTAGTTGGTGCACAATGTTAATTAGTGCGTATATTATTTGTAGGTCCATGAATCCTTCAAATAAAGTTGGATACTTCTTGGAGTTCGGCAAAGCTAAATCTGTTAAGGCCTCTTAAGAATGGAATGGATGCCCCCACACATGTTTCTCCAAGTACCTTACTATACTCTCTTTTTAAAATGGCATTTATCAATTTATGTTTGTATGGGATGACTTTGCTGCTTTCCAACTGATGTTCCATGTTCATTATTTTGTATCTTCTATGTTTGTCCCATATTGCAAAGGCTATTCCTGGTCATTGGGTTTGTGTCTTTGTAGAAGGAGCTTCCAAACCTACCAAGACCTGTGACAACAATGATGACAGTGTGAATAAATTTTTTGTGTATGATAATCCTAGTTATCTTGACACTTTTGGACATGCTCATTCTGCGTGGTGTTTTTGTGCAATAGCTAACCTTATAGACAATTCCAGGGACCCAATCTTTTATAGCCTTTAATATGATGCTTGTGAATTATTGCTTATGGTTACTGCTGCCGCATTGGTGTTACTGTGGGCGTCCTTTCATGAATATTCTCGTGAAGTAGAACCCCAGACCCAAGAGCAGCCTATGGAGATTGGGACAGTCAGGGAGAGTGAAAACAGTCAGAATCCTAAGATTTTCATTTATGAACCTTCATATGGTGAATTTTTCATTTTTTGGGAACCACTGATTAACTTTAAACATTATATTTTGCAGATTGACCTCCAGCAAACTGCTGAGAGAATTGAACGCCATGATCCACCTGCAGATGTTTTTCTATCCGTTGTTGAGAACACTGCCCTTAAGTATGGAAAAGGGAATTCTTCCGAGGAGGAGCTTGTTGATGAAATTTGCAGTAATGAAGACCTAGCAGATGTAAGTACATTATACCTGTTTCATTCAATAATATCCATAATTTATCCCTAATTAATGATTAGCCTCTGTTACTGCATTAGGAATTCATGGAGATGCTATCAGACAAGTACCATAGCTACTGCATGTACATGCAATAACAATTACTGATAGAGGTGAATACCTTGTCCTTGACCAATAGAGTTCAAAATTCCGTGTCCTACATACACTCTTGCTATGTTTACTAAAACCTGATAGTTTCTAACTTTCTATTGCAGGAAAATCATATTAGGAGAAGACACTTGGACGTAGTAGAGTGATAAGTGATAACAGTCTACATAAGTAGAAGAAAGCTCAATGATAAACGGTAAGTTCTGTTCCTAAAAAACCCACTTCATATTTACCTAGATCCTTATTTATACTTGGACTTTATCACGTTATTAGTTAGCATTGCCCAAGGAATAATAATTCCTAATATTACTAGTTTCTAAATCATTGTTTGCATGTCTCATGCCACTACTGGCTTCATTAAACATTGAAAAGTCATGCACATTGCTTATCATGCAGAATACAGACACATAATCTCAAACAAATATATACCTTGTTTAACAATATTACATTCTGGTTTATTAAGGTGTTACGTATTGTTGTTAATTGCTAAGTTATGACCTCTTTGCAGTTAAACTTCTAATGCTCAAACTTTTATTTTCTACAGGTACTTGCAAGTTCTAATTTGGGCAGGCCAGTTCCTTTTAGAACTTGTGGTGTGAATTCAATATTTTCCTAGATTTTTTTTTTTTTTGGTATTTTTGAGCATCTATGTAAACTGAATTCAAATGTGTATTGAACTTGTAGATTGAATTTGTACAGAATTTGAAAGTTTGGTTGAATGGTGAAATAAGTTGTCTTAGTATATGAAATTGCAATTCCAGCAGAATATCAATGTAATTTTGAATCAGAACTATTTCAGCCAAGTCAGAATGGCTGCAACCAGTCAGCCAGAACTGACTCGTATTTTTTTTATATTAATATAATCAAATCTACGACGTGATCTAGGTGTCCTACCTAGCGACAACCTGAAAGCATCGTAAATTTTAGTCAACTTGAAAGTGTCGTTCCAGAAAAAGACACTAAATCTACGGCACTTTCAGAGGCATTTCGAAAGTGTCGTATAACTCGTTAATACGACACTTTCCAACTATCTTAAAACGGCTTTTTTCCACTAGTGTGTGTAAGCCCAAGGATATGGGAGGTTTGAGTTTCATGAATATGGAACACTTCAATAGTTCCACGATCACTAAAATTGGTTGGAGATTGGAGAAAGACGAAGACTCCATCTGGTACTAGCTCATGGATGCAAAATATCTTTCTGGCAAAAATGTTCTCAACATGGATACTAAACCTAAAGATAAAGATTCTTGGATATGGAAAGGCATTCTGGAAGACATCAACAACATCCAAGATCATAGCTCTTGGAAAATTGGAAATGGCAAAAAAATCAAAGTTTGGGAGGATATTTGGATTCCTACCATATCTTCACCAGTTCCTATACCTGCTAATTGCCAACGGATCTCATTATGGTTGAGCATCTTCTTATACCCAATGGTGATTGGAATGCTCCTATGATCAATACTTGGTTCAACACTGTTACTGCTCAGGCTACTATTGACATTACTATTTATCCAGGAGAAGATAAACAAATCTTGTGGAATCTTACTGAATCTGGAGATTTCGCAGTCAAGTCTCTTTATAAATCCAAGATAGAAATTCAATAATGATGTCTAGACCAGCAACTTGAAAGCTTTGTGGAACATGGACATTTCCCCTGTGATTTAGATTTTCTTATGGAAATGTGCACATGGAATTCTTCTCACTAATGCTAAACCTGCTAGCATCCTTCATTACATTGATCCCATCTGCAAGTTATGTAGTAGTGGGGAGAAAACTATGACACACATGTTCCTAAATTGCCTGTCGCTACCTCATCCTGACACTTACTGCGTGGACCATCCTGTGAAAATTTTGATTACAGCACAAACTTCATGGAGTGGTTAAACTCTTGGTTCATTTCTGGATCAACTAACACCAGTAGAAACATTTATGAAACTGCCTGCTGGTACATCTGGAAAGCTAGGTGTGATTACATTTTCGATCACACTCAGCTAAATGTATACTACTCTTAGTATCCAATAGCATATGTGTAAGCATAAAAAAGTTTATCACCTACAAGACCATATTCTCAATTCGGTTCTTCACAATGAAGATTATGGGATTATACCTAATGATGCTACTGCCAATTACTCTCTTGACACTGACCAAAGAGAGGCCTTTGGCATAGTTATCAAAATTTGCACTTTACAGGATCCTAAAACCCTGGTTTATTTCATTGTACTCACAACTCTGGATTTTGCAGGAAACACCATTTGGTCTAGAGGATATCCAAGACACAATGGAGAATGGGGAGCAACATGAAGAGCAAACTTAACATTTGATTGAGTCAAGGGATTGCGGCACACCGATTTTGAAATTCTGGCAAAATCCATGGAAATTCTAGCTCGCTTCACAATGCTATACCATAGTGCAATCCAAGGCAGATTCCACCTCAGTTACCATGAAAGAAGTAGAAGAGAAAAAAAATGCAGATAATGACCAGAGCATTCATATTACTCCATTTCTTTTGTTTTAGTTAGACTTCAAATCATTCATAGACTTCAAAACTTTGATTCGTATAAATTAACTACTATAAATTGTAAGAACTTTATTAATAAGAGGAGTGGTACTTCAATGCCCACTACCTCCGTCTTGTTCTCCTCTTAAAGAAGAATCCTATTATTGGGGCTTTGAAGTCAATGGTCTTTTGGGGGCTTTCTTGGGTCATGAAATAGCAAATTCAATAGCCCCTTATCTTATTATTTTCTAATGCCTAATATACCCTTGATTGAATTAGTGTTAATTAGGGTGATTAAGTAAACTAATTATGATTACTGCATGCATTAGGATTAATCATTGCACTAATTTTATGAAAATCAAAAACTTTTTTTCATCAATTTTTTTTTTGTTTGATTAAGTAGGAGAATTCTGAGGATTTTTTTTAAAATTTTTTGAAAATCAACCATCTAATATGGTAAAGCATATCCTTAAATTATCGAGGATAACCTTATATGTAGAGGATTTTGTTGATTTAAATCGGACAACATCAATTAAAAATCTGGTTTTTTGCAGTTTCGGCTGGGAAAACATCAAATCCCAGCCGCAACCAACACTTATTCGGCTGAGATAATTTGTTGACCCAACTGTAGAACGAAAAAACGGTTGGGAAATGATAGTGTTCAAAGCCGTATTTTTTATTTACGGCGGGGAAATAAAGAACTCCTAGCCGAAATCATTTTTCTAGTTTTTTGTTTTTGTTTTTAGAACCATTTAAGGTTGGGTTTTCCCATCAGTAACTGGTTATGGAAATAGAAAAAAAAAATCAGAAAACTAATTGCGGTTGGAAAACCAAGCCGAAACATATACTTTCAGCTGGGAATCTAAGAACTCCCAGCCGTAAACACATTCAAAAGCTTTTTTTTTAACCCGAAATTCATAGAATCATATTTTTTAACCATTTAAAAGCAAAAAAAATGGTGGGTTTTCTTAGTTTTTTTTTTTTATGATGATCAATATCTTTATTATGATCTATGAATGAAAATGAGAAAGAGAAGATGATAATTTTGGGTTTTCTTTATGATCATCGTTCTCATCATGATAAAACTATGATCATCATCTTTATCATAATTTATGAATGAGAAGAGAAGGATGTGGAGAAGATAATAGATTTAGTTTTTTTTTTCAATGATCTTCATCACGATGAAATCATGATCATCATGATTTGTAAATGAGAGGATGAGAAAGAGAAGGAGAAGATTATAAATTTAGAATTTTTTTATAGTGAATATTGAAATTAACAAGGGTATTGAAATTAACTTTTTCATATATCTTGAGTCTCTTTATCTATTTTTTGGCTACACATATCATTTTAGTCCTCGAAAACTCAGCCCCCTACAGCCCAATAATAGAATTCTTAAAGAAAGAAGAGGAAATGTTTAAAATGGGTGGCGGAGGCGGTCGATCTTCAAGCCGAATTAAAAATCCTGTAGTGTAGTATATTAGATTTGGCCGACTTTGCTCTGATATCAAAATCCCACTCACAGATGGGGAAAAATCAAAAAGAGAGGGCAAAGGAGCGAAGAGAGAAGAGACGTGAAGATATTTCCGAGCAGAGAAAAATCCTTTACACTGACCAACAGAGGTAACTTAACAAACACATCTAGGGCGAAAGAAAAAAAAAACCTCCCGTTTCATTTTTTTTTTTCGTACTTCATCCCAAATAAAGCTGAATCCCCTAATTGAAATCTAGGGTTTGTATGTCTTGATTTTAGGTGGTGGTGTTCAGAAACCATAGCTGTAGTGACTGGGTCTAACAGAGGAATTGGTTATGAGATTGCTAGGCAATTAGCTACTCATGGTCTCCGTGTTATTATTACATCAAGAGATATCGATAGTGGCAAAGCTGCAGCTAATACGTTACGACAAGAACTTGAAGGAACTAATGTTGATGTACATCAGTTGGACATTCTGGATCCTTCATCTGTTAGGGGTTTTGCTGAATGGATATACCAGACTTATGGTGGCATTGACATTTTGGTGAGTAATATTATGCTTACAAGTTTCAGTTGATTTGAGTTCATCTGCTAAGTAGTTTAGTCTGCGTTGGTTTTTGCGTAATTACTTGTACATACGACCACACTTTTCTCACTACCCCTGCATGTTAGGCTCTCACCCTTCCTTTGGGCACTCATTCAAAAACTGCAGTTTATTTCAGTGCAGCGTTATGTTTCCAAGCAACCGTTTTTGTTGCATTTGCATATAATTTCAATCCTAAGTATCAAAGAGAAAGATCTCCGTTGAGTCGGGTAAGAATACACTGTATAGGCGACTTCGTACATCTTGTACTTTGCCTTCGAAAGGAATGACATTTTTGCATTGGCTCGATGCATCAAATTTTGAATCTAAGATGAAAGGAATGCATCAATATAGTTGGAGGTGAATTCCACTGAAACGGCTTGTTGAACCTTTTTGTCATTGCGTTGCTAATACCTAGAACCTTATAGAGGCCAATATCCCTTAAAATTTCATTTGAAGGCTAGCAACTTCATCAGAGGAAACCATCAGTCTTTAGTGCCAACAGTACTGAAATACCCAGCTGATAATCCTCCAGTAATGTTCCATGAAATCGTTTTTTTTTCCTTCTCTGACCTGAAAATCATCAAGTGATGCCTTGGTTTTGCTAGAAACTATCTTAGGAGTGAGATGAGTTCGAAATACTGATAATCTGTAACTGTCACCCAGAGGCAGTGCCAGAGTACTTTCATTTCCTTGTATTGTGCTGTTGTCAGCACAATACTTTATTATGTATCTAATAAGGGAGAAATCGAGCAAGCTGAGGTGGATTATGGTTACCTTTTTTTGTATAATTAATTCTTCTTGTTCCACAAATTATGCAGGTAAACAATGCCGGTGTTAATTACAACCTTGGGTCAGATAACTCTGTTGAGCATGCTGAGAAGGTTATAGCAACAAACTACTATGGCACTAAAAGGATGATTGAGGCTATGATTCCTCTGATGAAATCTTCTACTTTTGGTGCTCGTATTGTGAATGTGAGCTCCCGACTTGGTAGGCTGAATGGGAGGAGAAATGTAAGTCTGTATAGTCTAATCTGGTAATCTTTTTGTAAGTATCCTTATTTTGTCAGCAGATAGATTATTTTGTAAGTATCCCTAAAGGAGGTTTTTCTGCTTTTCAGTTCTCGAATTTATTTCATCATTTTGTTGAACAAGCCATGCCTAATCTTGTCGAAACCGTGACGTTCCTAGTACTTAATTTGCAATGAACCTTTGATACTGATTTATAAATTGTTTACATGATATTCTGGCCCCTTTTATTGATTTTACTTTTCTGGCCTTTGTAGGTATCAGAAGGATGCTTATTTTTTGATATATAAAGGATTTTTTTATATGCTAAAATGTCTGCAGAGATTAGGAGATGTCGCCTTACGAGAACTACTAACCGATGAGAGCACTCTCACTGAGGAAGTGATTGACAGGACCATGGCTAAATTTCTTGAAGAAGTGAGAATAGGAAGTTGGACTTCTGGGTTATGGCCTCAAATGTACACGGACTACTCCTTGTCAAAGCTTGCTGTGAATGCTTACACACGGTTGACGGCCAAGGCTCTTTCAAACCGTCTAGATGGTCAAAAGATCTACATGAATTGCTGCTGTCCTGGCTGGGTGAAGACTGCCATGACAGGTTGGGAAGGGAACAGTCCAGTTGACGATGGTGCTGACACAGGGGTCTGGCTTGCGCTCTTTCCTGGCCAACCAGTCACAGGCAAGTTTTTTGCTGAAAGAAGAGAAATAAACTACTGAAGTACGAGTGACCTGAGCATCTGGATGTCATTTCAAGCTTGTCGTGCTACTTGCATTAGGCTAAATTTATCTTTTTTTTTTTTTTTGGAACGAGGCTAAATTTATCTAGTTATAAAGTTATGAACATTGTAAATTTTATCGTTTGGTGTACATCCATGCCCCGATAGATGCTATTCAAGACGCCCAAAACTGATCTACCTAAAAAAAAACTCAAAATCACCACTTGTCCCTATCCGAAAATGCTTCCCTGAATCAAGAGTGAGGGACAGAGAGGCCTACTTCGAATCAAGAGTGACTGGTAGTTGGAAAACATTAAACGTCGCCAAATATCATTATGGGTACATGGTTCAGATGTTGTATCCACATCCACAATGGATTGGAGGAAAGAAAATACATAATGAATTCTTCCGTGGCTGTGAACCAGAAATTAAAAACTGAGGGGAGGCGAAGCAGTTTTTTTTTTTTTTTTTCCCGGCATAAGAGAAGTTACATATTATTTAAGATAGAGTTTCCGATAACGGTTACATACCCAAGTTGTCTATTATCTTGAGAATTATACCTAGATTTAACAATAGTGGTATTCAGAAAATTCACGGATCCAGACACTCGGCTTCTTTTTTTTTGGCAAAAGAGAAGTTACATATTATTTAAGATAGAGTTTCCGATAACGGTTACATACCCAAGTTGACTATTATCTTGAGAATTATACCTAGATTTAACAATAGTGGTATTCAGAAAATTCACGGATCCAGACACTCGGCTCATACTACTTCATGTACTGAATTTCTGAAGAACACCCTTTTCGCGCCATCCCTAGCAATATTTCTGGTTTGATTAGCACCTTCTCTGGTTAACAGAACCTGATTAACATTGTCAAGGTTACCATGATCCCTAACCCCAGTGCAATAATCATTGATAACCATATCCCCACTTTTACCTACTTCATCTATATTAACAGAATGGTCTTCATCTTGCTCATAGAAACCCAATGTAGAACTTGAAATAGACTTCGGATTCTTATCTGCCCTATCCAAGACTTCAAACAAGGTCTTCATGTTTCTGACTTCCATTTGCGACCACATCCAATCTCTATCAAAAAGAACTCTTAGCCTATACATCTTACTAAGCATTATATTGTCTTTCATAATATTACAGACAACTTTGAAGGAAATAAAAGATTTGTATATGTTCTTAAATTCTAAATCTTTGTAGTACTCTTTAAGATTCAAATTAGTTGACCCAACACATGCATCACCATAGTAGCCCCCCTCCCTGCCATATAACCGTGACATTATAACAATTTAACTCAATCAACCAACTCATCACAGTTAACATGATCTTTCCCTTGTTTTCTTTCACTCCTGTTGTTGCTCCACCACACCTGGCACCTTTGAAGTTGCCTGCCAAATCAGTGACATACAAAAATAAGTAAGTTTCATAATTCCTTTCATTGTTGACCCTTTTAACGTAAGCCTTGTCCATACCATCCTTACTAGACACAGCTGAAACCATAATCCTTTTTCTTGTGAAATTTTTTCTTGCCATAATGTGGGTCACAATCTGACTAGCCACAGACCTTGGATAAACATGTTTTTTATCAAAAACTTTCTCGCACCTAGCTTTCCAGACAAACCAGATCGTGGTAGCACATATATTTTCCCAGTTAACTGCATCCTGACTAAGCTTATGTTTATTTTCAAACCAATTTTTGAACCAAATATTAAAAGTTTGACTTTTAGTTTTCACTCTACTGAGGTTATACGACAAGCACTTCCAAACATTATTAATAAACATACAGTTCATGAAAAGATGATCCACATTCTCTATATCACAGCTGCACAATGTACATCAGTTATCAATGTTTTTAAGATACCTACTGATATTTGCACCTAAAGGAAGAATGTCATGAAGACATTTCCAAATGAAAACTTTAATTCTCGGCATCACATTCATCTTCCAAAGCCTAGACCAATTAACAGTATCAGTAACAGCACGAATTGTATAATTAGAACTCATATTGTCAGCCAAATTTTTATACAGAGACCCCACAGTGAAATCCTAGTTTGGAGTATAACTCCATCTCAGTCTATCTATAGAGTTAATATCAAATTTAATGAACACAATTTTTTGAATGATAACATCAGCAAAACACAACTTAAGTTTGACAAGATCCCAATTAGTAGCTTCCTCATTAAAAAGATCCCTTACCTTAACAAAATTAAGTCTGGCATCTTCATCTATAGGAACCAACAGACTTTCTTCACCTGGAATCCATTTTTGATTCCAGATATCAATAACAGAACCATTATTAACTTCCCAAAAGCTTCCCTTCTTGAGGTTCTTAAAACTTTTGGAAATCCCTTTCCAAAGCCAAGAATCAGTCGGTTTCGCAGTATAACTAGCATCTAAAATATCTCCCTTAGGAAAATACTTCAATTTGAAAATGGTACCCCACAAAGACTTAGGATAAGAAACCAACCTCCAACCTATTTTAGTTATCATCGCTTCATTCATAAGTTTAAGATTACGGAAACCAATCCCACCCTGTTTTTTGCTTTTATTAACACCTGACCAAGCTTTCGGATATAGCCCTTTAGAATTGCCCTCCTTTTCCCCAAAAAAAAAATCCCTCTGGAGAGCCATTATTTTGTTTAGAGTATACTGGGGTATTCTAAAACAGTTCATCTGATAATTCGGAATCGTTTCTAGGGTAGATTTAATAAGGACTCCTCTCCCTGCATGTGAAACATTCCTATTTTTCCAACCTTTAAGTCTACCATCAACTCTACCTACTAAAGGTTGAAAACAATCAATTTTAGATGTGTTTGTGAAAAGAGGTGCCCCCAGGTATTTGTCATCCAGCTTTATTTTCTGAACTTTTAGGATTTTGATTGTGAGTCTCTGAAATTTATTAGGAAATCTACTACTAAAGAAAACCCCAGTTTTTTGGAAATTTATAAGTTGGCCTGACCCTTCACTGAAAGTGTTAAAGATTTTAAGAATGTTTTTACTCTCAAAAAGATTAGCATGCGCAAAAATCAGACAATCATCTGCAAAAAGGAGATGATTGATCGGAGAACAATCTTTGGTAACCTTAATACCATGAATCAGCCCTTTTTTTTAGCACTCATTAAAAAACAGGACAAACTTTCCATACAAAGAATGAATAGGTAATGAGATAAAGGACCTCTTTGCCTAATTCCTCTAGAAGGATAGAACATCCTCCCTGGTGAGCCATTTAATAAGACAGCAGTTGAGGTGGTGCTTATGCACTGGTGAATAAGATTACACCAGTCCTGACCAAACCCCATTTTCCTAAGAACCGCTAAAATAAACCCCCACTCAACCCTATCGAAAGCTTTCGACATATCTATCTTTAAACCAAGATACCCTTTATTTCCCCTCTTTTTTTTCATTGTATGTATCAACTCATGCGCTATTATTATATTATCCGAAATTTATCTGTTCGGAACATAAGCTGATTGAAACGGATAAATTAGTTTTTGTAAGAGAGGTTTTATTCTACTAGCCATCAGTTTGGAGATAGTTTTATAAGTAGAGTTACATAAACTTATAGGCCTGAAGTGACTAGCCTCATCTGGAATTTTGTTTTTCGGGATAAAAGAGATGAAAGTATTTTTCATCTCCTTGAGAAGAAACCCAGATAAAAAGAATTTTTGCACCATAGAAACAATGTCAAGAGAAACCAAATCCCAATTTTTTTGAAAGAAAACAGCTGGGAAATCATCAGGCCCCGGGGAAGAAGACGGTGTCATTTGAAACACTATGTTTTTTATCTCCTCATACTGAGGAGTTGCCATAAGGGCCATATTATCATCATCCGTAACCAAACTAGGAATATTAACCAATAGCTCATTATTAGTAGTAGTCGCCATTTTAGAGAAATGTTGAAACAACACTTCCCTAATTTGGTTCCTACTTTCCAACCAAACCCCATTATCATTTTTAATACCCAAAATACGATTCCTCAGAGCCCTAGTTCTCACCAAACCATGAAAGTACCCATTATTTTTGTCTCCTAGATTCAAGATTTTATCACCACTTTTTATTTACAAAAAAGACTCACTAATATTGTACCATTTTTCAACTTCCAAATTTAACTGATTCAAAACTTCAGATTTATTTCTAACCTGAGTGTTATTATTACAATTTTCAAGATTGAGAATAGCCTGATCTAATTTAAAATGAGCATTACCAAATTGGTTTTTATTCCACAGAATTAAATTTCTTTTGCAAACAACTAATTTTTTAACAACTTGAAAAGGAGGAGAGCCAAAATGATGAGTTAACCAGGAATTATTAACAACCTCTACACACGATTTTTCATCTAGCCAAGTTCCAAAACATTTAAAAGGTTTAGCTCCGTCTTTCCTATCATGTTTGGTACTCAGAATGATCGGCCCATGATCCGAAGCTATCAGACTCAAGTGAGAGACCTTAGCATCCTGATATAGATCCATCCAGCTATCATTCGCTAAACCCCTATCTAATCTCTTTTCAATCAGCTCATAATCACATCTGTGATTAGACCAAGTGAAAGGATAACCCCAGAACCCTAGATCTATGAGACCAGCCTCATTCACAGCCTTAACCGATTGATCGATTTCTCCTCTATTTATTTTACCCACTCCCCCGATTTCACTTTGATGCAAAGTAATGTTCAAATCCCCTATTACCATCCAAGGAATGTTAATAACAAAAGACATATGAGACAAAAAATTCCAAGTGACATTCTTGTTATTAGGACTACCGTATAAACCACTAATTAACCAATCTTTACCACTGATCTGATCTGTTATACAGGCATTGATGAAGTAATCTGATGTCTCAGTAACCCTCGGTTAAACTGTGTCCACCCAAGCCATTGCTATACCCCCTGATTTGCCTATGGGATCCATTATTTGCACATTATCATATTTGACCGATCTAAAAAGGCTTCTAACATTTTGTCTAGTGTTTTTAGTTTCACTAAGAAATATAATATCTGGTTGTATCGATTGAACTAGATTTCTGAAATGCTCCCTAGGATACTTTTTCCCACACCCCTAACAATTCCAAGACATAACTTTTATACTTCCAAACTGAATGCATTCTCTATACCAAACATAATTGTGTAAGTTCAAGACTTCAAGATCCACAGTATATACATGATTCATCCTAAAATGACAAGCAAGCCACAAACACTTCATATCATAACCATGAAAATTATCCATACCATCCAGCATTTGTCTACTACTCCTCAGAGACCAGTTATCGAATAAGATAAATTTCAAAGTCGTACACGCTTTGTATTTGACATAGTCATGCATACTATGACACCACTTTGCACCACATTGAAACATCCAGACACATTTATGAATTTGCATTTCATACTTTTCACTTAACACACACAAGTTATAATTGAGATATAATGTAGTCTTAGTGTGTACCTTGATGATGTTTGGAGCTACCGTCACCATATCATTGCACCGATTTGCAGAAACAGCTGGAGGAGAACTTGCAGTAATGTCTATGATGTAATCGTTGAACATATCAAAAGGGTCATCACCAGACTCGACAAGATTACTAACCATATGAGGATTAGCAATAATTATAATGTCATCTCCAATAGATTTGACAACCGGAACTGGAAATAAAGTTTTAAGAAGAGCAGAAGATATATTAGACGCACTATTTTGGGTAATCAAAACCGACAAAGACTTAGAATTTAGGTTACCATTATCTAGTATCTCCTCACCATCAGCGGCTAGAACTGCTCCAGTATAACAAACTGCACCCCCACCTTGAACAATCTTCGACTTTTTCACTATTGCTTCTTCCTTCAAAGACACTTTTCTCTTGTATTTTCTCTTCTTCCTCTCCGGATCCTTAATTTTAATTGCGAAGTCCAGAAGAGAGCCTGCTTGTAGTTGATGTGCATTAGTTGCTTCCAACCTTGTGACTGCTTCAACAATATTTACCACTGCCATACCTTCACTGATGACTAGCTGTCCACTCGAAGACAACCCCATTTGAGAAACTCCTTCCACAGCGTAATCCTTACCTTTAAGAGCTAACTCAGAAGCTTTACCTTTACCTTTACCTTTAATTCTCCTTCTCTCTTCCACCATTCTCTTATCCTCATCAGATCTTGCAGCAATCGCAATTAACTGATCAGCGACCAGATCAAGGTCATTTTTATCCTTCTCTCTTACCACAATTTGCACACATTCCCTTGAACCTTCCCGTGCCACCACCGGCCTCAAGTTATTAACATCGCTTGATTCACGTTCCTCTTACATCCGAAGCTCATATATCGTTGTTTTGCTCACTCTAAAGTCACTCATATCTTCATGACCACTTAAAGTTGGCAAGGCTGCTTCAACTTCCACCTGATTGTCATTCCCCAAATCATTATTAGCCTGATTCTCGACTATCATCACATCATCTTCCCCCTCATTATTAACCATATTTTCCACTATCAGAATATCTCCTTCTACACATGGTTCCACTTGATGATCCAAAACTCTACAAATCCCACAAATCCTCCAAGGAAAGACATTATAGCTGACCAAGATACATGCTTCCTCATTTTGCGCCCTAACAAGCACCCTCCTTGGCAGAGAACCAGTTACATTAATCTTGATAAGCATCTTCACAGTTTTATGATCCACTGAGATACCCATCGGTTCCGCAAAACCACACAGTTCACCAATTGCGGATGCCATCGCCCTATAAGCTGCTGCAGTAAGAAATTGGTTTGGAATTCTACTCAGGAAGACTATAAACAGCTCATAATCCATATTTATAGCTGCTCCAAACAAGAAACCTTGGTCCGGAATTTCTATTAGAACAACCAAGTAACCATCCAAAACCCAAGGTCCATCATCTTTGATTCTCATAATATCAATTTGTGATCCAAATCTATAGAGATGAACATTAACCCTTGCACCAAATTTCTTGATTGAAACTTCTCTAAACATCGGCCAGAAGTCTCTCACCAGATTTCTCACTCTTCTAGTAGAGATAGTTACTGGACAACATATTCTTCCTAGCATTCACAGACTAAAGTTCTCCTTTTATTTCTCTAAGACCATATGCTTATCTAAATAAACCACCGGTTCGATTGCACTTTCAATGTTTAAATTATTCTTCATATTCACCGCTAAATTGTTAACAATATCAGGAGATAAAAAAGAGTGATTGATAGAGGAGTTTGCAGGGGTAGCCATATGCCAGAAATTTCCTTTTATTTCTGGAAACCTAATGAACCAATATTTATACCTAAAAAACTTAGAGCTTTTGAAAAGAAGGATACCAACTAATTTGGCTGAGACATACTGAGATATGATCAGGATTAGGTGAAGAATAGTAATAGATCTCAAATCTAAACAAGTAAGGGACGGCATGGAGAAGATCTAAAACAGTAACAGAGAAGCGAAAAAGGAAAGGAAAGAGAAGAAACCAAAACCCAGAACAAGAAACTAGTTAGGAAAGAACTAGCAGCAAAGGAGGGCAAGCCAGACAAACACAACAAGGACAAAGAAGCAACCGAAAGAACCCCAATTGATAGTTCAAAGAAGAATCAGAGACAAACCTGCAGAGCACTCAACCAACAACTCTACCAAATCTAAATGATGAAGAGAAATTTAAAAAATCCAAGAAAAATATCACTAACCTTACTGAGATGATGACTTGTACCAAACAAACAACCACACAACAACCTCACAGGAACCCAGAAGCACGCTGAAAAAATCACTAAATACCTCAAGTAACCGACTGAGATTGCGGAAGAAGAACACGAACCCTAATTTTGACTTAGGTCAACGAAACCAAACGCGAAATTTGACTTAGGTCACTGTTTCGTACACTCTCTCTCATCCACACCCTTTTCAACAATGGACTAAGGCCCCTTCCTATGGCAACTGGCTAAATCCTTCATTTTCCATGCCAGCTGGCCTGGCAAACTGGCCGCGCCACTATGGTAAAAACTATTAACGATTTAGTCTCCACCTACCGGTCGAGACTACACCGGTAGCGGTCACTCAGAGACCGGTAGGTCTACATTACATCAGCAACGGTTTAGTCTCAACCGTTAGGTTGATTTGAAACCTCCAAAGGCTCTTTCTCCACCGTTATAAAAGGGCCAAAAATCACACTAAAAATTACACCAAATTTTTTACACAAAAATTTCTATCTTTCTATCTTATTATCTTTCAAAATGGCAAAGTTTGAATCCCAACTTGACTTGGCTACCCAACTAGATTTTTCTGGAGTGGTGCTTGAATCGCCCCTTAATAAGATATGTGAAGGTTATAAAGAAATATGTAAACATCAAAGAAGTCTACAAGTTTTGAATATTAATCAAATCAAACCTACAAAGAGAAGACCAAGAAAAGTTCAAGGGAAGAAAAATGTTCAAGGGAAGGAGAATTTGAAGGCAAAGAAGAAGATAAACAAAGGAGACTCCGTTCATGAGCGCATTGATTGGAAGTTTGGTGAAATGAATAAGATAAACAAGTTGAAGAATATCATCCCTAATTTTTACTTTTAGAGTCTTTATTGTAAGTTATGTCATTATCAAGATGAATGAAAGAGGCACTAATGTAAATTAATTTTTTTACTTTTAATGAAAGCTGAACTAGTTTTATATTAAAATAAAATACAAATTTTTATAGCTGATTAAATTAACCGAACGATTTAATAATATCTTAAAATTAAAATTTGATACAAATGATAGATGTATCATATTTGGGCAAATTAATCTAAACTGATCATATTCGGGCAACACCCTCAAGATAAGATAACAACCATCAAATTGAAAATCTTTTCCCACTCTGTTGCGCCATTCGAGCCGACACATTTGCTCCACATCAAATGCGTTTTGACCATTTTGTCGGTTTAGATAGCCTTCAGTTAGTGTAGCAACAAACAACTTCACCTCCCTACCCGATTTCTCTGGAGCGTTCACAACATCCATTTGCATCTCGATTATTCGAGTTCATTGTATCTTCTTGAAATCTATGAAATATACGACTCCATACAGTCTCTTGATGTTGATGTTGTTCAGCAATGACCATATCTTGCATAACAAAAACATAATGCCTGCAAATGGATTCATCTTCAGTTGTGTTAAATTTGCGAGCTCGAGATCGAACTGACATGTTGGATTTGTTTAGCGAAAGAATGGAGATTAAAGAAATGGTGTGAATTGAAGTGAAATTTGATATCGTATTTATAGGATGAAGAAATTATGACCGTTGGATGAGATGATACTACCTATTTAGTATGGACCGCTGCCGGTGTAGTTTACACCGAACGGTGTCAAACAGACCTACCGGTCTAGTCTCAACCGATAGGTAGTTGCCACTTTGCCAGTCCAGTTTGTCACTTTGCCCCCTCCATAGTGGGTGCTTAAATAGCAAATCTATTGATTTGCCACACCCATAGGAAGGGGCCTAAGAAAGCTGTATTCAATGGGAGGCGAAGCAGTTATACGACGGAATAATAACCCCGGTGGAAGTATTATTTTTGTCTGGACTAAAAACTTAGGTGGGCTAAGTAACCTCGGCCTCGGAACAACTACCACGAAAGCAGGATGTGGGAGAGGGTGATGGATAGCTTGATTTGCATCAAAGTGGTTTAAGATTTGCATCAAAACTGGTTTAAGAGTGAGCTGTATGAGTCTCTGAAAACACCAAAATTCAAAACTCAAACTAAATTCTGTTTCGCGCTTTTGCAGAACTCCCTCTCCGAACCTCTCTCTGAGTAACCATGGATTATCATAATCTAACAAGAAAGGAACTACAATTTCTGTGTAAGAAGAATAAAATTCGAGCCAACATGACGAATTTCGCAATGGCTGATACCCTTTCTTCTCTCCCCGAGGTAACTCGCTCATTCTGTTCACTTACATCTGATTCCATAACCTAATTCCTATTTTAGCCATAATATATAACGAACTGATGCTTTCAATGATTATACATGATTAATTTTTTTCCTATTTTTGCAATTTTCCTAATTAGGGTTTTTTATGACGGCATTCTTGGATTTACCCTATTTTTTGAATCCTCAATGTCATTGTTATGATTTAGTGATACTTCAAACCAATATATCTAATTTTGATCAACTTTGGTGTTTTTTATTTTTGACATGGATTTGCAGACTCTTCTAATATAAGCTTTCTAGTACCAGTATCATATATTTTCTCTAATTTGTGGTTCAATCAGGTTGATGGAGTTGAAGGAAATGGAAACTTCAAACCAGAGACTCCACTACTCACCAGCACCAGCAGGAAGAGCAAAACAAGTGCAACAAAACCTCTATCTGATTTGGAGGATAACAATGAACCAATGTCTTCCAATGGTGATCTGGGTAGACATACTTTTTCACCCTTAACAAACTTGTATCACTTGGATATCAGTATACCCAAAGAGGTCCATGTTGCTGATCATCCACACGGTACAAGGCTAGCGAAAAGATTGAAGCTGTCTGCTCAGAAAGTAGGAGGAAGAAATGATGCTATTAACACTGAAATGTTGCCTGGAGAAGAGAGGAACGAGGAGATGAGAACGAAGTATGAAGTAAATGATGATGTCTTACCGTACAACGAGGGTAACCATTAAAATTGTGTTGTTGTTTCATATTCTCTACTTACGTTTGAAAATCTTGATATGATGGTGGTGTATTTTTCAGGAAATAGCGTTAAGGTTTCTAATGAAGAAAAAGATGAAGTTGGTACTGGAGATGTAATGGTCTGTGCTGAATCTTTGAAGTTGGAAGAATTTACAGCTCATTTAAATGGTGATCAAGATGCTATTATCGAAGAAACCTCTAGTACATCGATCATGGGTGGGGTCTCCGGGGATAAAATTGGTTGTTCTCTTAATGGGTACAGTTCTGAAGTCTCTTATGCTCCTAGGGTATCTGCTAAAAAATCCTTGAACATAGCTCATGGTTTTGTTGGATGCACATCTGACATCTCTCCTGCTCCAATGGTATCTAAATCCGTGAAAGTTGTTTGTGATCTTAATGAAACTTATTTAATGGGTGAGGAAACTATAAACATTAAAGATCCAAATGAAGATCAAGACATGGAAAGTAAAGATGAACCCATACAAGTGAATGAACCTTCTCTAACAGTGGAGAAAACTGAAATTTTGGAAGCTTCAAATCTTGATGATGAGAAGAGCAAGCTCATGTGTGATATTGAGCTCTGCTATGTCAAGGTAACTGAAGTTAAAGCGGTGAACAGTTCTAATGGTAATGATGACATTTCAGGTGCTGCTGAGAAGTTATCATTCTCTCCATCAGTCGCTGGTTTAACTGCCACCCAGATTCCAGTGTATGTTGCAACTCCTACCAGAACAACTACATCGGATGATAAGGTTCAAGGGACAACCCCCTTAATCTCATATACTACATCGATCATGGGTGGGGTTTCCAGGGATAAAATTGATTGTTTTCTTAATGGATGCAGTTCTGAAGTCTCTTATGCTCCTAGGGTATCTGCTAAAAAATCCTTGAACATAGCTCGTACTCTTGTTGGATGCACATCTGACATCTCTTCTGCTCCAATGGTATCTAAATCCGTGAAAGTTGCTTGTGATCTTAATGAAACTTATTTAATGGGTGAGGAAACTATAAACATTAAAGATCCAAATGAAGATCAAGACATGGAAAGTAAAGACGAACCCATACAAGTCAATGAACCTTCTCTAACAGTGGAGAAAACTGAAATTTTGGAAACTTCAAATCTTGATGATGAGAAGAGCAAGCTCATGTGCGATATTGAGCTCTGCAATGTCAAGGTAACTGAAGTTGAAGCAGAGAACAGTTCTAATGGTAATGATGACATTTCAGGTGCTGCTGAGAAGTTATCCTTCTCTCCATCAGTCACTGGTTTAACTGCCAACCAGATTCCAGTGTATGTTGCAACTCCTACCAGAACAACTACATCGGATGATAAGGTTCAAGGGACAACTCCCTTAATCTCATATACTACATCGATCATGGGTGGGGTCTACAGGGATAAAATTGGTTGTTCCCTTAATGGATGCAGTTCTGAAGTCTCTTATGCTCCTAAAGTATCTGCTAAAAAATCCTTGAACACAGCTCGTACTCTTGTTGGATGCACTTCTGACATTTCTTCTGCTCCAATGGTATCTAAATCCGTGAAAGTTGCTTGTGATCTTCATGAAACTTATTCAATGGGTGAGGAAACTATAAACATTAAAGACTCAAATGAAGATGAAGACATGGAAAGTAAACATCAACCCATACGAGTCAATGAACCTTCTCTAACAGTGGAGAAAGCTGAAATTTTGGAAGCTTCAAATCATGATGATAAGAAGAGCAAGCTCATGTGTGATATTGAGCTCTGCTATGTCAAGGTCACTGAATTTGAAGCGGAGAACAGTTCTAATGGTAATGATGACATTTCAGATGCTGCTGAGAAGTTATCCTTCTCTCCATCAGCAACTGGTTTAACTGCCGACCAGATTCCAGTGTATGTCGCACCTCCTACCAGAACAACTACATCGGATGATAAGGTTCAAGGGACAACCCCCTTAATCTCATATACTAAGAAGAAAGCAGTTACAATTCCTATCATATCTGCTGGGAAATCCATGATCAATGCTCGTGCTTTTGTTGGATGTGGATGTACTTCTGAATTGTCCTCTGCTCCTACAATATCTGCCGAGAAATCCATGAACAATGCTCTAGTTCGTTGTAAAACTTCTCTAATGTGGGAGGAAACTGAAAACATTAAGGACCCAAATGACCAAAACATGGAAATTATAGATCAACCCATAGAAATCAATGAAGTTGTTGGATTTAGAAGCGCTCATAATTTACAAGTGAAGTTTATCGATGGGGATGAACTTAGTAATCTCAAGGGCACCGAAGTTGAAACGAAATATGTTGATGAATCTTTTCTAATGGTGAAGAAAGCTGAAAATTTGAAAGACTCAAATGTTGATGATGGGAAGATTAAGCTCACATGTGAGGTTGGGTTCTGTGATGTCAAGGTCACTGAAGTTGAAAAGGATAGTGAGGAGGATGGTTCTAATGTTAATAATGACATTTCAGATGTTCTTGAGAAGTTCTCCCTCTCTCCGTCAGTCACTGGTCCAGTTGTGAACCCAATTCCAGTGCATGTTGCAAGTCCTACTAGAGCAACTGCGTCCGAGAATCAGGTTCAGGAAACAACTCCCTTAATCTCATTTATTACGAAGAAAGCAGTTACAACTCCAAAAGGTTCCATCGAGGTTTTGGATGACATGAGGGGGATCAATGAAAGAGGCAAATGCAGTGCAAGTACTTCTAAGGTGGTAACTGAGTTAGAAGCTGAACTAAAGCATAGCACAGGTGAAAACAGTTCTCATGGAAAACTGAATTACACAAGTATAAGACAGTTGAAAAGGATGATTAAACTTACTCACTCAGAAAATAAAAACGCCATTGTCGATCAAAACAAGGAAATAAGACCTGAAGAGCATGAGAACGAAGGTCAAAACACTCTCCAGAGGAAGGTCGGGTTCTGTGATGTCAAGGTCACTGAAGTTGAAGAGGACAGTGAGGAGGATGGTTCTAATGTTAATAATGACATTTCAGATGTTCTTGAGAAGTTCTCCCTCTCTCCGTCAGTCACTGGGCCAGTTGTGAACCCAATTCCAGTGCATGTCGCAAGTCCTACTAGAGCAACTGCATCCGAGAATCAGGTTCAGGAAACAACTCCCTTAATCTCATTTATTACGAAGAACGCAGTTACAACTCCAAAAGGTTCCATCGAGGTTTTGGATGACATGAGGGGGATCAATGAAAGAGGCAAATGCAGTGCAAGTACTTCTAAGGTGGTAACTGAGTCAGAAGCTGAACTAAAGCATAGCAAAGGTGAAAACAGTTCTCAAGGAAAACTGAATTCCACAAGTATAAGACAGTTGAAAAAGATGATTAAACTAACTCACTCAAAAAATGAAAACGCCATTGTCGATCAAAACAAGGAAATAAGACCTGAAGAGCATGAGAACAAAGGTCAAAACACTCTCCAGAGGAAACTGAAAGCTACGAGTTTAAGACAGTTGAATAAGACAGTTAAACAACTTATTCAGTCAGACAGTGAAAACATCAATGCCAAATTAAACAAGAAAGTTGTACTTGAAGACCACGAGAACAAAGATCAAAACACTGCCCAAAGGGAACTGAAAGCTACAAGTGCAAGACAGTTGAAAAAGATGATTAAACAACGTACTCAGACAACAAAAACACCATTGCCAAGGTAAACAAGGAAGCTTAGCTCTTTTTTAGTGTTCTTAAAGATAAAAGTGATACTTTTGTAGTCATTCTAGTATAAGTTTTTACCAATCTTGCAATTTGCCTGTTGCGCCGCCCTTTAGATTATCTGCCCAAGATAGTTTGAGTTTCTGTCATGTGAATATGATGTTCAGTACCTTTATACTATACTCATTTGTTTTACTTTTGTTCCCATGGTTCTGGAAAAGTAGTGTTCTTTTCAATTAGATAATTGTGCTTGTAAAAATTCAGAGACACTTTAATTTATAAGATGTTTTGCTAAGTCTAAGTTGTTTAACATAGAAAAGTAACACTTAAAAGATACTATTGCTTAGCATAAAAGACACTTTAATTCATTTCCGGAGTGTAGTTTTCTCCCAAATTTTTGAATTTTTGTTGAAGTCATTTTTTAAGTTTCTCTGCTCAATTAATCCCATATACTATTTTGGTCACCAATAAGATGTAATATCTAGTACCTTTACCGTAGACATGTCTGTATGGAAAATGGTGAGGCTGTTGTTATTCTAGATATTGTTTGATCTTTGGAAATTTCAGGACATATAGTCGCAAATAGTGGAAAATCAAGGAATGGTTGTTACAAATATAATTGAATTTGAAGTCTTCACCTATAAATATTACTGTACAGTTGCCTACTGTTTTTGCCAAGGTTTTTAAGGTTTGGATGGTGTTAACTGATTTCTTAGGTTTTTGCTAAGATTCTGTACATTGTAGTTAAGCAATGTACCCTAAAGACTATAGATGTCATGAAGTTTTTCTCTTAGAAGACATCGGCTACTTAGTCTCTTAGAATCTAAAGATGGTCTCACTTTTGCTTTTGGATTACTGGCCAGGTTGGGTCTAGATGTGGCTATGTGGTTAAGTATACTGGAGACTTAAGGTGTGACTTACGTTATTGAATATGATTTTTTGAAGATAGAATTTTCATTTTGAAGTCATCTATTATGAATTTCATCAATCCCTGACAATATATATGCTACCGGTAAGTTGTACTGCTTGGAAACTGACTGGAGAAATTTCATTATAGAAAGTGTATCTTGGATGCTTGTAGTTAAACAGCATAAACTGAAAGCATAAGAGGCCGTGAACTAGTCCTCTTAGAATGATTTAACTTGTGGCCTTGATCTATATATTTAGTTATTACCTTTTGGACAACTTGACAGTTGCATTTAGTCATTATTACTCATGTTCTATTTTGAATTTTTCTCTCGATGGCCTGTATGTAAATCTTCCTATTGTGACACCTATAAGCTGCAGCTACTTTGTACTTGGACGCTTATTGAGCTGTTAGAAATTAGAATGACATATTAGATGTTTACTTCAGTCACTGGTGATTTTGCTTTCACGACATTATTCATTTTGATTTTACTTAATTCTGTGTAGCTTCATAGGTACTTCATTGTCCTCAATGTTTGTAGATTAGAAATTTCAAAGTCCCATCTCGAACTTCTGTTAACCAGAATCTCATTGTGTTTTCTGTTCTACAGTCTAATCTTGGCAGAATAACTTGCAAGGGCCAGTATTTTAGAAGTTGCTAGAAGGCTGCGTGTGAGGTTTGGTGGTACCAAAGGTGTAGTTTTCTCCAAACAATTCTCTCTCTTTCCGGTAACTTTGTAAATGATACATTATACAAACACATACTTATAATATCACATGAGTTTTAAAGCTGTGTAATGCTTTATAACTCATGACAAAAATATAGCATTCTTTGTAAGCTTTGCTCTAGAAGTTTCAGTGTTTTTTGATCTATTATGTTGAAATTGTGCCACGATATCACCATCATAAGCATCACGTTGCAGAGGCAAAAGTCCCTAGTGCAGTCGTGAGAAACTACAGGATATCCATGGGAAACTGCCTCGCTACTGCAGAGTACAAGTCTCTAACCCAGAATATCAACCAGGAGAAGAAGGATGAAGGATCATTCTGAAAAACTCTTTATATGATGAATAAGTGCAGTTGTTGTTCTTCTGTTATTTTGCTGGGTACCCCTTATTTGATCATCAGCCTTGTTTTACGACAGTTTTTGATGTGTCAGGAATTTTCCTGTTGTGTTGGTTCATTTTATTTAACTTTTTTTTGTCTGAAATACTTGAGTCGCTACATCTGACATGGCTAATGTGTCCTTATATTTGAAACTAGTACACTTTTGTAATACTTGAAGAGGGACTGAGGGAGGTTGAATTGAACAGTTATAGAATGATTCTTCGTGACATTCAGGGATGAACTGATTGATAGGACCATGACTAGGTCTCTCAAAGAAGCGAAAACAGGGAAGTTGAACATCCAAAGTTATGGCCTCCAATGGACTGCTCTTATATCAAAGCTTGCGGTGAACGCTTACACACAGCTGATGGCCAAGGGCACTCTCAAACCGTCCAGAGTGTCAAATCTGTTGCTGTCCAGGATGGGTGAAGACTGCCATTGGAGGTTGTGCAGCAATAGTCCAGTTGACGAAGGTGCAGACAAGGGGTTTGGCTTGCAGTTTTACCTGGCCAGCCAGTCACAGTAGCCATGAGCATCTGGAGAGTCGGTGTTTGTCCTGGACCTACTAAACTTGCTAAACTTAAAAAAGACTTGGTGGAGGCACCTGCCCAAGTTGAATGCCAAACGAGTACGAGTCCATGGAAAATCGCCTGAGCACTATGACAGGAGTGCTTAACCAAATTTTTAGAGGCAAATTGGTTCCCGGGAGAAACTTTAACAAGACCGCATCATCTAGTACCTGATGAAGCTGGGTACTCGCTCACTTTAGATTGTTTTGGTGCTCGTTGTCAAACACTGAAATGGCTCTTAAATATAGTTAAATTACTCCGCTTTCACAATTTTTCATTTGGGTTTCTTTCGCGTATATCGAAAAGAACCTAGACCCAATTGTAGAAGAGCCAGTCGTCAGTGGATGGTGATTGGTCATGGTCAAGAAATCTTAAGAGGCTGGAACCCCATCCCTTTACGTGGTCATTTCATCATCCAATTCAAAATGAATGATAAATAGGCCCACCGCCTTTTTTTCTTCTTTTTTTCCTAATAGTTTAGAGTATAGTTATCTTAATACGATTCATAAGAAGAGTTACGGACTACAAGTAGCTGGATGGCAGCCTAGCAACAAGCTGAGCTCCCACACCTTTTTGTATGACTATTCCTAATCTTTGAAATAAATAATTACATTTCTTAGCCTTAACATCAAATCTAGATAAGTGATTATTAAGCCTTTTCAAGAAGTCCATCGTTTCGTTGCAAATTTCACCAAAGGTAGTAAATGCTAAAGTGCCGAAGTTGTAACCTAGTGCTACGCATTTTTCCAAATATTTCTTATGCTTGCGTTTCACTGCCTTATCCAGAGCCACCCCATCCGAAAAGTGTGCACCCCCACCGGTGAATGGTGATACACCTACCTTACATCTAAACACTTGTCCCGCCCGTTTTCCCGCTTAAGGACAAAAACATCAGCCGGACGAAGAGCACTTCCATCATCCGCCAATAGACCTAGTTCAACTTCTTTTCTAGCCGGTGACCCGCACGCAAACACATGTCTACAAACGCGTCCCGAACTAAGTCGTGTCGAAATTTGATGCCTACCTCGTGTGCGCAGTGTAAGGCGTGATCCCCATAACAGTCCATATCTCTTTTGCAAAAAGTGCATAGGCTACCTTCCACAAACAAAGGTATACCCACTGTGCGTAGAACAGCACCAAATTGTTGAGCACCAACTCGCTGATTTAGCCCCTCAATCGGTATAGCCTTAAGGTAATCTTGTGCATGATTCGCCTTGTTGCATTGCCAAAGAGCACCATCACGAGTGGACATGGAAAATTTATTCGGCATATCCTTCATGACTACATCGAAGTAATTCACTGCCAAGGTCTTCATGGGATGGGGGGCAGTTAATTCGATGTTGACGTCGGGACCACAAACGGTGGAGACATATGCTAATTTGTTGGCATAATAATTAGGGAAATTATGGTTGATCACAAAAGATTAAAGAACAGTATAAGTCTAAAGCGCACAGGTATTTTCTGTAGCTCAATAATGGTCTGGGCCCGGGAGAGCCTGACTGAAGCGAATAACTAAAGATCCGCTTTTTTTTTAGGCACCATCCGTTTTTCATGGAGACTATTATTTCAATTTTGGGAGGTTATTAAGAAGAAACCCAAGTCATCCCTTATATAACTGAAGACTGTTAATACCAAACTTAACCTTCTTAATTAATTTAGTTAATGTCAAGATAAAGTGTTCGATGAACCGTGTATCCTTCCATCTGAAGCGACTCAAGTGTTCTACTCGAAGGATCTTTCTGACGAGGGAGGGTCCATGACTCCATGGTGTTGCACTCACAGCAGGGGTTGACGTGTTTAGTAGATAAATTTTAAGTTCTTACAGCTTATTAGTCAGTTCTTAATGATAATGATAATTTCGAAAAGTTGTTATGTATTGGTTCTATTTCAAATAAAACTGACGCCACCTTTGCAATGTGTTATGCTTCACAAATATCTATAAATAGAATGACTGTCCTTTTTTGTGATTTGTTTTGATCGCTTGTTATTTGAGAGGTGTTGTTTGTTTCTGATATATTTTCTCTTGTGCAATATTTGCTATCATCATGTTTGTTTCTTTCAAGGTTATGGCAGCAGTAGTCGTCAATGAGTATGGACAACCAGTTTCTAGGAAATGCACGCAACTTGGTCACCGGAAGGGTACATTGGTTCGTACACATGTGCCTGTTTCGTACAAAAACTGGAAGATTGTGCCTCAAAAGTTTAAGGATGATATGTTTGGGATACCATTAGGTACAAATCTTACCTTAATAAGGGTTGTATCGTATCCTTATTTTTTGTTCACTCATTGTTTAACTTCTTTTATAGGGGTTATATCCTTTGTAAGTCATTGAAATCTGTTTTTACAAGACGAATATGATCTACCTGAGACATCTAAGGAAATTATTTTGAAGTCCATGGCTGGCCCATTGAGGAGATTCAAAACTGAGTTACATCTCTATCATTATGATTTGTACACAATTCATGAAGAAAGGACTCTACATGTTCCACTAACTGTAAAATCAGAGGATTGCATAATATTTTGTGAGAATGAAAGAAAAGAAAAGGAAGCGCAAAGTAGAATTGACCATAAGCGGAAAAGACAACAATATGACTACACACATTGTTTCGTAAAAGCTCAGTTGGTACATAACTTTTCTCGACCTTTGCTATATTCACAAGTTTTCTCGATCTCTGCAGTATTTCAACAATGCCTCAAACTCTGTTATATTCACAACTTTTCTCGATCTCTGTAAATAATGGAAGTCGTGAATCCTGATGTAGAGGCCACTCCTGAGGGTGTGTGGCTTAAAGCTCATACACAAGAGAGTTGGTTCAATCTTACATAGTGCGCAACCTTACACCGTGAGTCAATTTACTTTTCAGTTATTTCAAGTCTTCTCATAATTTTTAGTTAAACATATTATAATTTTCTCGATTGTTATGCTTGGCACCTACATGATCTGTTGAAGAAGGCCCAACAAGAGATCAAAGAAAAACTGGATGCAGGTATTACAGTAGAAGAATCTTGTGCACTGTATGCATCTTTTGGAAATGATACTATAGGATGGGCTCGTTCTACTGGTCTTGTATCACGTACATAAGTCCAACTTTCTTCTCATGCGCGTCACAAGGTCAATGATCTGGAACAGAAGGATGGTGGTGTTACTCAGATGGTGGAAGAATTAGGTGGCAAGGTGGGGGTTCTAATCTAAGGATACTGATAATTATGCAACATAGTGAAAGATATCCAATATGCAATTCCAGCATCAGTTAGATCGAACGTGTACACCACCTCAAAAGATCTAGCCTCACATACTCCACAGGGTGTTTCTGCTTCACCTCAATCAACTTCACAAGCTGCGACAAGTTCACCTGTTGGGAATATGGTGTCACCAGCTGCATCAGGAGTACGTGGCATGCCACGTTGTTCATTACTGAATTACGAGGGTGAAGCGGTTGCAACTGGTAATCTCTGTACTGGTGCTTTAGCAGGTACGTGTTACAAAGATCCTATACCTATACATCTTTCCAGGGTGTGTCTCGATGATATTCTCAAGCCACATGAAAAAGTTGTGAGAGCTAACAAGTATTCGGGGACATATAGAAAAGTTGGAATTTGAGGATATGTGCTTCATCCAAAGTTGTGCCTCTCAAATAACGATGGGCCATCTCTTTCTTTTTGAGCTAACTTCATACTCTTTGACATAGCGTAATATATGCCTCAATTTATATGATTTTTTTTTGTTCTTTTTGCACAGCTCACACTTTTGTACGTATGCTGACTGATGCGCATACTCTTATACAATTGTGCATAACAAGTATTTAGGATTATTTTGTTATTTTTTGGCAGTTCCCACTTTTGTACGTATGTTGAATGATACTCATACTCTTATTATATAGTTGTGCATAAGAAGAGCTTTATCTGAAGCAACCTTTTTGTCCGATGTAACTTTTTTCCGTGTATTTGAACACAAAGCGGCTTATGAATTGATACACACTTTCAGTTTATCATTTATTTGTATATATGTTGGTTGTTGTTATGTTATATGTGAATGCACAGGGGACTTCCCCCAAGGTCAGTTGAAGGAGTAGTAGCCAGCCGGGAAAATATCAATCCCTGGTAAGTACTTCAATTCACTTGGTTATACTTGTATAAAGTTTAAATTTGTGGATTTTGACCTTCAGTTTATACTTGCGAGGTATTATGCTGGTAGGAAATGAAAGGCAGTTGGATTGGAATCAACTTGTGTACCTGGTAAGTACTTTACTTGTATACTCGCTAGATTACATGTTTCTCACAGGACCTTGGTTTGTTGAGCGGGCAAGAGAGCTTATGGACTTCGGTTTGTTACAAGACCAATTGTATTGATTGTCTGGATCAATGGTTGCAGTTGAAGTTGAAGGGAAGTGGTGGCACTTGATTATATACATTGATGTTTCAAAGGCAAAGACAACCAAGGTCCGGTTTTTCGTAAGAAACTTGTTAGACCTCGGTTGTCTTTGTCTTTGAAGACATCAGTGTAAATGGTTATTGGAGATGTTATACATGTATTGTTTTACCTATAGAGAGTGAAATGATAACTCTTGATGACTGAATCATGAACTTGTTCTTTATTATAATTTTTTTTGTAAATATATCTCATTATTCTTTTGTCCAATTGATATTTTTGTGTAATTTCATCCTTATGTAATGGGTGTGCTTATGGATGTTTTTGGTTTATTTCGTGTAGTATGGGATTATGAACTTAAAGCAAGGGATGAAGAATGCCGCAAGGATAGCTTAGAGGTTGATTTGTACATCTGGGATGATAAGATGCCTGCTCCACTTCTCTTACTTGTATTAGTAATCTCATAACTTAGGGGCTGATTTTCTGTGCATACTTCCATCAAAGTATATATTTTTCTTCACTTCTCTTACTTGCAGCAGTAACCTCATAATCAAGTACTAGTAGTTAATAAATGAAAAAAAAATTCGTAGGCAAGTCATGAGCAGATTGGTGTCATCATTCACATCAGAGAATGGAGGCTCCCTCCATGATTCATTTATTTATTTCGTAATTAATTTTAAGAAGGAAAAAATGTTCACTAATTGTAGGAGAAAAAATTATGAGGCATTAGAGATTCAATGCTCAAAAATTCTCCCTCGTATCAATTTTTGATAAGTGAGGTTGTATAGACTTTTCCATTCAAACCTTCAACTCGGAGGTATAAAACACATTTGAAGTTAACAAATAAGAATCCAATGTATTTTTGACACTCCAAAAGATTAATTTAAAAAAACAAAAAAAAAATCTTAATTTAGAGAACAACAAGATACAAATAAAAAATAAAGCCGTAATATATTATAAAAAATGAATCACCTGCAATCAACGTTAATAATACTATCATTTAGCCTTTTGATTTTAAATTCCTGTGTTAAAAAATATTTAAAGTTTGTCAATGATGATATAAAAAGAGAGGAGGAACTAGCTGGCAGAGAAATCAAGTTAAAAACCCCACAAGTCCACAACCTCTATGAATACAAAATTCGCAAATTACCAAACAACCACACAGAACAATCAAACATACTCCCACATATTCTTTTCTATTTCCATCTTTTGACCATTAATATATTCTTATCTAATCCAAATGTACTAAGATATAGCTTTTCTTTAATTTATGGAGGAAATATGTGATATAGTAGTATGTGGAGAAGAATAAGATTTTTTTAAGTTTTAGTACCTCTCATGTGGGCTAAAATTACGTACAAAATACAAAATAAATTTAATTTATTAATGCGCTCAGCTGGTCATTCTCGTTCCCCAAAGTTTAATGCGCTCCAGGAGGTCCTAGGTTCGAGTCCCCAATGTCGTAATATTGTAGGAATTAACATGAAAGGTAATGTTAGTTTGCCCCCCTTGTGACACAATCTCAGCCCCCCTCCCTCCGTTTCGGCTCCCTTGGCTAGGTTACCCATGAGGCTCGCTGGTAGGTTAGCACAGTAGTAACCTGTTCAATTAATGTAGTAGTATGTCGTTGGAGCTTAGGCTGTTAGGCTTCCAACTAGTTTCATGTAATAATATTTATCCAATGATAAGAACAATATTTATTAATTAATATATTTTTTATTTGAAAATCTTCATGGATCAAAATAAAATAAACAAAAGGAAATACAAAGAGTTGGTTGGAAGCCGAGAAACGAGCTGGGCTCCAACTAGAGCTGGCAAACAAGCCAAAACCCGCGGGTTTTCCCGGCCCGGCCCGTCAAAAACCCGCACCCGGCTCGACTGGTATCTAAACAAGCCGGGTTAGGGTTATCAAAATGGTGGCCCGTGGGAAAACGGGCTAACCCATCCCGTCCCGCAAAACCGCGGGTACAACCCGTAACCCGTCCACAGTAATTATATTCGACCGTCAGATTATCTAGGATTAATCAGTACCGTTCGTTTAGGATATAAAACCTAAAAACCCTAGAGAATATTTCATTTTTTCTTCTTCTTCTTCTCTTTCTTCTCCACTTTCTCTTCCTTTTCACTGCGCCTCCTCACCACCTCCATCTTTCTTTTCACAGTGTTGCTACTTGCTAGTGCTCTCTAGAGGTTGAAGATAACTAGATCGAGTTTTTGAAGTTGAGACTTGAGAGTTATTTAAAGTTTTATTTTGAAATCAGTTGAAGGTGGATCTGTGAGATAGATATGGAATCGGATGGTGATAAAGTGAATCTGTTAAGAAGGTAAGGTTCATTATTAGGGGTTTTAATTATGGGATTACAGGGTTTTGACTTTTGATTACTAATTGAATTTATTTTGAATCTGCAGAGAAGGGAAATGAAGGAGTTAGGGTTTTTTACAAATGGGGAAAGTTTGTAATAACAATATCTAATAATAAATTCGTTCATGGTTTTGAACAGGGAAAGTTTTGGAGGACACCATGAAATTGAAATCACAAATGGGGTAATTAAATTTATAAAAGATTGGATTTCTATCATTATAATTGATTTTCAAAGAGACCCAATTTATAATTTCTGTGTTTTTTTGGTTACTGGATTGTTTTCCTCTATCATCTCTGATTCCTTGTTCAATCAATTGCAGAGAACAAAACCCCAATTTCAGTTTCCAAAACATATGACAATGCTGTTGGTGAGTAATGGTGGATTGTTGCCTGCTAAATTAATCTAAGGGGGGAGGAGCACAAGCAGAAGATGGATTTTGATTTGTGTTGAATGGAATCAATGGATATGTGATATGTCTTTGATTTTGTATGTTGAAATTGAATTGAATGCATCTGTGTTTGGTTTTTGTGTTGATTAGAGATTTGAAGATGGTCAAAGCTTAAACAGGACCACAAATTAACTTAATTAAGTTTTAATTTCAACATTAATTAAACGGGCGGGCAAACCCGTGAACCCGCAAGCTTAACCCGTTACGGGCACGGGTTGAAGAAATGACCACCCGTGAAGAATTCAAACCCGCGGGTTTCGACCCGTGTTAACCCGAACCCGTGTAACCCGCAACGGGCTCGCCCGTTTGCCAGCTCTAGCTCCAACCCCTTTCTGAATGGCAAGTCATATTCTATGAAACAAGTAATTGCTAACTTTAGCATTGAAATCATAGCCCGCAATACAGTTCTTCAATCTTTTCAGAAGGGCCACCATGTCATCACTGAGTTCACCGAGTGTTGAGAAGGCTAGAACACCAAAACTATACCCATGAGTGTTGCATTGGTCCAAGTATTTGTTCTGCTTGCGGGTAACAGCAATGAAAACAGCATGACCAGGCCTAAAAGAAGGAACACCAACCCTAGTGAAAGGGGAGACACCCGTAACATCAATGCATGTGCCTTTGCCATAGTCCCAGTTATAAACAAGGATATCAGCAAGACGCAACTCCGAACCACCATCAGAAAGAAAGCCCAAGGCAACCTATTTTCTGGCAGGGACACCCGCTCTGAAACAAACGTCCACCAAGGTGTCACGTATCAGGTCATGACGAAATTTATAACCAACACCACTAGCGTAGTGTAAGGCGTGATCACCAAATATATTCACCCCCTACTACAACAAGGACATAAACTACCAGCTTCAAAAAGTGGAATACCCAGACGATAGCAAAGAACGGAACTAAATTGGCGTGGTCCTATGTTTTGATTAAGCCCACTAATGGGACAAGCTAATAAGTAATCATGTGCGTGTTTAATCTTGTTGCACCGCCAAAGCACCGAATCACGGTCAGACATACGGTATTTGGTTGGCATTTCTTTCTTCACCGCTTCGAAGTATGGGGCTTCCAAGGTACTCATAAGATGGGGGCAGCATCGTCGATGCGAAAGGAAGAAGGCATTGAACCACATACCTGGGTGTATTGGTCAAGAGAAAATTGAAAAGAAGAGATAGAGCTATTCACATCAGCATTACGCAAAATCTTATCTTGTAAAGTCTTCGTTTGGGCCCAAGAAGCAAGGAAGCAGTAATTGCTTGTGTCAGACATACTATAAATAACCAACCCACCATCTATGAGAGGTAAAGTAGCCAGGAGAAATTGTAAAGGTCCGAAACCAGGTCCGTCACCGGTAATGAATTGTTGTAGATATTTAAATAGGTGATCATCAAACACATTCTGGACTCGTTTAACAGCTATGGGATTCGTAGTACGCATAGAGAAGTAAAGTCTTGAAGCGCCAGTGCAACTGCTCAGGAGGAGCAGTTCACTTTGTGGGTCACGGAGTTTATGAACTGAAGACATGAGTTGGATAGTTTTATGAATACGATCCAACACCAAATTGTTGCATTATTGATTGTCTAGACTTACGGGGCCACCTAGAAGCTTAACCCCACCAACAGGTCTACCAATATTGGCAGGAAAGACCCCAACTTCAAAGCTGTGTGGGTCTGTTATTGGCCAAAACACTTAAGTCTTAGAAGTATTAAGATGAAAACCCCTACTTGGACCTTCAGTATGAATAATGTTAAGAGCTTTTGAAACTTCAGCGGTATCACCAACTATTGTTCCGTCATCTAAGTACCAGGCCAACATATCAAGGTTGCATACATTGTTGATTTTCTACACTATAGGATGGAGGGTTAATGCAAAGAGTAGAGACCCAAGAGGGTCTCCTTGCTGCACCCCCTGGTAAGATGAAAGAATGTTATCTCTGTAGTACAACCGTGCTGGTTTTGCATAACAAAACTCTATCCATTTTGAGATAACAGGGCAGTGTTTTCGCGCTTCAGAAATGAGGGTTGTTCTGCTCACCATATTGAAGGCATTACAGATGTCAACTAAAACCATGGACATATTATTGAGATGTCCTTTGCATTCAAGAAGACTGTTTACCGAGTGTAAAATGCTCTCGCCCCCGCATAGAATGCCAACTCCGAGTTGAAAATCCCCAATGTATTCCGCCATCTCATTACAAACCGAAGAAGCGACCAATTTTGACACTAACCTCCTCCAAATGGTACCAACAACAATTTGACGTATTCCCCCACCAGGTTTCAGCAGAGGAGTAAGAGGAGCACTAGCCACAAACTCCCCTAACTCTGTTGGACAAGAACCTGCTAACCACAAATTGATAACACATGTGATGGAAGAAATTAGGTCATCTGCAACGGCGGCAGCAGGACCATTAAGGGAATCCAATAGATGCTGAGCTCGAAATCCATCATGTCCACAAGAAGTGCCCTTAGGAAAGCTTTTTATGCCGCGAAGAGTAGCTGAATTACTAACTGCCAAAGGTCGTGCATCTGGAGCTTCTGCAGGGATGGATGGTGGTGCTGATGAGTGCCAAATATTGCATATTCATACACCTTTTCATTGGCACTTAACTCATCTTTCGCGCTTCAAAGTCATATATTATCCCAAATTCTGCATTTTTACCATTTTCAAGAATAAATATTTGTATTAATTAATTTTGTGTTTTTAAGTACTAAATAAAGCTTGGAAGAATTGAGAAGACAAAAGAGAAGAAAGTTGGAAGCGTTGCAACCCGCTCGCACATCAGTGGCAACCTGTTTACAAATTCATGGGATTAAACAACCCATGATCCAAAACCCAAGACCCAAATCCATTTCCACCTCACCCCCATTGGATTCTTTCCAAAACATCCACCTCACCCCCATTGTATTCCATTTCATCCATCAATTAAAGAAAACATGTTTTGTTTAATTGTTGAGTGGTCTATACGATAAATTTCGAATCAAGTGTTGAGAGAGTTTTTGTGTATAAATAGAGAGGGTTGTTGTGTTGAAAACTCATCCAAGAATAGCTTGTTCATGTTAGTTTATCAAATTTCAATTTTGTTGTAATGTTCTTCATGTTCTAATTTCATTTACTAGGGTTTAGATGAAGCCCTAATCTCATTGGTATGTATTCATATCTTGTATCTTGTTCTTGAAAGTTTAGAATTGTTTAAAGATATAATTTAATCCAAGTTTTTCAACATCTTGCTCTCACAATGTATGCCATGTATCCATTGTTAGTTAGAATATCTCTATGTTGATTATGCTACAACTCATGCTTAACCAAATATTGATCTTTAGATTAGTTGTGCTTAATTAGACAATTAATGCTTTGGAGAAATACTTTAGTTGTGATTAAATTATCCATTGGAGAAACACCTTAGTTATACGGTAGACTTGAATCTACTATAAGGACAAGAATAATATTACAAGTTGAATGCATATCATAGGTTATTGGTGGATTTGAATACCCTAGTATCCATATTATCATTGTTTACATATCTTGTTATTTGCATCTTATACTTTTATTATTTCAGTCACTTGAAAATCATATCGTCGTATCGACAAAATCAAACCCATTTTGGTTACTCTCTGAATCAGGATTTAGAATTAACTTCTACATTCTCCAAGTCTCTGTGGTTCGACCTGTGCTTGCCCTGTGTTGCTTGTCGACACTGTGCACTTGCAGTTTATACATAGAAGTAGGTATCTTTCCGATCCTACCAAGTTTTTTGGCGCCGTTGCAGACACACCACAAAAACTTGGTAGGCTCGTAAAGATACCTACTTCTATGTATAAACTGCAAGTGCACAGTGTCGACAAGCAACACAGGGCAAGCACAGGTCGAACCACATAGACTTGGAGAGTGTAGAAGTTGATTCTAAATCCTGATTCAGAGAGTAACCAAAAGGGGTTTGATTTTGTCGATACGACGATATGATTTTCAAGTGACTGAAATAATAAAAGTAAAAGATGCAAATAACAAGATACATAAACAATGATAATATGGATACTAGGGTATTCAAATCCACCAATAACCTATGATATGCATTCAACTTGTAATATTATTCTTGTCCTTATAGTAGATTCAAGTCTACCGTATAACTAAGGTGTTTCTCCAATGGATAATTTAATCACAACTAAAGTATTTCTCCAAAGCATTAATTGTCTAATTAAGCACAACTAATCTAAAGATCAATATTTGGTTAAGCATGAGTTGTAGCATAATCAACATAGAGATATTCTAACTACAATGGATACATGGCATACATTGTGAGAGCAAGATGTTGAAAAACTTGGATTAAATTATATCTTTAAACAATTCTAAACTTTCAAGAACAAGATACAAGATATGAATACATACCAATGAGATTAGGGCTTCATCTAAACCCTAGTAAATGAAATTAGAACATGAAGAACATTACAACAAAATTGAAATTTGATAAACTAACATGAACAAGCTATTCTTGGATGAGTTTTCAACATAACAACCCTCTCTATTTATACACAAAAACTCTCTCAACACTTGGATTCGAAATTTGGAAAGCATCCACTCAACAATTAAACAAAACATGTTTTCTTTAATTGATGGATGAAATGGAATACAATGGGGGTGAGGTGGATGTTTTGGAAAGAATCCAATGGGGGTGAGGTGGATGTTTTGGAAAGAATCCAATGGGGTGAGGTGGAAATGGATTTGGGTCTTGGGTTTTGGATCATGGGTTGTTTAATCCCATGAATTTGTAAACAGGTTGCCACTGATAAAGAGCGGTTGCAACGCTTCCAACTTTCTTCTCTTTTGTCTTCTCAATTCTTCCAAGCTTTATTTAGTACTTAAAAACACAAAATTAATTAATACAAATATTTATTCTTGAAAATGGTAAAAATGCAGAATTTGGGATAATATATGACTTTGAAGCGCGAAAGATGAGTTAAGTTCCAATGAAAAGGTGTATGAATATGCAATATTTGGCACTCATCAGGTGCATCATAAGGGTGCTTGCGGTGAAGCTCATATAAGGTATATGGGGTTGCGGGTGCTATACCATCTGAACTGAGTAACCTAATTGCCGCAGTAAAATGACCAAACCCAATCTTCCTACGACAAGCATCCAAGTTTGTAGTGTCCTTTTTCTCCTTCTTATATGCTTGGATATTAGCACTTGCCCGCATAGAATGTTCGAGCAATTTCTGGACAATATTATAACAATCATTCGGTTCTTTCCAACATCTCAAAGTAGTGTTGATAGTTGCAATTTGCAATCTTTTCCTATTCCTCGACCTTTCTTCCATTGAACATTTAGGGATGTACCTATGGAGTATGCAAGTGGGAAGTAATAATAACTGGATCCAAGAAGAAATCTCAAAAGGTTTATGAATTACCTTGCCTAGAGCCCCTTTCAATGTTCTAGAGAACTCAAGTCTGCAGGGTACATGGATGTTGGAAACTGTTAGAATTTGCTTCAAAAAAACTGCATTGAGCAATTCAATTGAGAGATTAGCAGGCGAAATTGCAATGTTTGTATCATCGGCAGCTACATTGTTGACCGGGTTACCACTGCCTGGTTTGTCAAAACCGTGGATAAGGAAGTCAACACCCAAACTAATAAATGGTCCAGGGGTTATATCTCCTCCATGTAATTTACAAGAGCACCTCCATGAATGTAAATGCATACAGTTTGCGCATAACCACATCTGTAAGTGGGATAAACTTTCCTCCCATGAGTTGTAGACTGCTAAACTGTTTTTTATTTTATCCCTTCAAGTGTCTTTTTACGCATCAGATGGATAGTGGAAGTCCTTGAGATGTTTGGAGATCGAGTATCGGGCATAACCACGACCGCCAACACCATCCTGGAAACCATCCAAACCTCTAAAAGGGAAATGGAAGAAGGAATCAACATGCGCTTCAGAGACTAAAGGATACATGTTGACTTGGTGAGGGGGCACTAGATTCGTGCGAATTATTTGAACAGGCTAAAGCTGGAGAAAGCTTAATTAAGATAAGATTAATCTGAACAAAAATAAATAAAAACAAAGGAAATAAGACAGAATCGATATGACAATATAATATATCTTGGTTCTACTTACTTGGGGGTTACATATATCAGAGCGGCATGAATTTAGGATAGAGGTTATCATTCTTTGTATTCGGCACAGGCAGGAGAGGCGGTAACGGTGTGAGTAAAAAGATAAGAAAAATGAAAACTTAAATCAGACAAAACTGAAAACAATGAAATTCTAAATTACAAGCATGAGAAGGTAATACTCAAGGAAAAGAGACCCTAGATTACTAAACTTAAAACAAACTTTGTGTACTATAAAGACAAAAAGACTTCAACAGAAGGATAATATACCCAATCAAGATAACAAACACTAAACAAATTTAATCAAAAACAACACAAAATCAAAATTACTAAACCATAAAAGGGCAGAGTAACAATAAGGGCACTATACAAGATTAAGAAATTAGGTGAGAAAACCAAGGGTCGAAGCAGGAAGGCGGCAGGGATGGATAAAGAATCCAAATTAACATTTCTGAAAACTATTCATTATTCATTGCTTTTCCAAAACAAATTGCAAAACATAAAGTGAAGGCGAAGATTGAAGATTAAATCAAATCAAAATTCCTAAGGACACTAAACAATTTTAGAAATTAATTAAGAGAGGCAAATAATTCAAATCTGATCCTTACCACATATCAAAAGACACTACGCAATCTGAACCTAGATTACGAAAACAAAAGCAAGACAATAACATGAGGATCATTAACACAATTTCAGAAGAAATTACACAAACCTTGAAACTAGCTAAACACTAATACAAATCTTTTTGACCAATATCACAATTTCAAACGAAATTACACCAACCCATTATAAACCAATGAGATCATCTAAGACTCTCACTAAGACACTGTTCAATTCCTAGATGAAACATAGAACAAGGGGAGAAGCCAAATTCTTAATTGCACTTCAAAAGAAAACCAAAATAAACAGAAACAGACAAGTCAGGGAGAAAAAATTGGCCTAAAGAACGAACCAAGGAGAACCCCTAGCTACAGATAGGAATAAACAATACAATACCCTACACAAAGGAAGCATAATATAAGATAATATAGCTAAAACCAATCTGAAGAAGTAAGCAAAACTGATAGGAAGCAAAACCAAAAAGGATTAGTTTAGTAGACCCCTTAATAATCCCTATTCAAAATCCAATACCGACCCATTAGAGAAACCCTAAATTTCCAACCCTAAAAAAAATCCACAAAGAAAATTACTAGAATTTAAAAATTGGAACCTAATTAAACAATATACAGGATCATGATTAAAATGATAGAAATTGAAAGAAAAAAATAAGACCTAAAAACTAAGACCCTAGCCAATTTCTCAAGCGACCAAGACAAGGATGAAATTAAACAAAGAAAACGAAAAAAGGATAGAGAAAACCTCGCCCCGTTATCAGCCTCTAGTGCCATAATCATATTTTTTTATTACATCCCCATGCCCATGACATATGATTACCCCCAAGCAATCCTAAAGTTTACTCGGAGAAGAATGAATTTTTCGCCATAATGAGATTAAACAACAATTTCTCGTTGAAAGTTGAAACAGTTAGAAATCTGATTTAACTGAGATTTGGATTTGTTGATCTGATTCAAAAAAAGATCGTGAAAATGAATACTGTATGAGTAGGACATAGAGACACATTGAAACAAAGAATATGGTAATACTTTAATCAATTCGAAAATTCTAGATGCACTTCGGCTTCCCCACCGAAGAGTGCACCGAGTGAAACAAAGAATAAGGACCCACCTTTACCTTCACATATCCAAATGTTGAGAGGCATTTCCCTTATCCGTCAGATCTCCTCTTGGTGTAAAACACGGTGTGTGTAGAATCACCCTAATCAATTTATGTTTCCAATCATTTTTCTGTTATTGTTTTAGTACGTATGCTTTCTTTAATTTGACTATGTCACAAATTGAAATTTTGTGTCATAATTTACAAAAACAAAAAGTAGCAGTTTCTGTACGATGAATGCCTAAAATCTAAAACTTCTAAAATCAATTTCAATAAAATTATTTCCACCGAACATGTCACTGCATAGCACAATGATAAAGTCGTTGGGTGATATTAATAGTAACCTGCTAGTCTGCCATTTGACGCCAACGTCAAGAAGTTCATATGAATGAAAAAATTGTGTACTTATTACAGTTATCGTATTGATTATCCAACTTTCTGTTTTTTATTTTATTTTAAAATTTAAAACTTGAGTCACTAAATTCATATTTTCTTTTGCCAATTTTATAAAATGTGAATCCTCAACTAGATTCCGAAACCAATAAAACAGACCTGTCTAGTTTGGGGCATGCTAATAGATGATAAAAAGGTCATTATAAATAACTTTCACATCACCTCTTATCCAGCAATTATCTAAGTACCAATTTTACACCTGATTAATTAGCATTAATTAATCATATTAGGTGTTAATTATGTTTTAGATGTGAGATCAACTAATGTCAAAGTGTTGTTCAAAACATCAGACAACTTAAACTTTGATATATTTTTTTCCCGTAAACAGTACCCAGATTCGGTTTACGTTTATGCACTCGTAAACCGATTCTGGGTTGGTGTTTCCAAAATTAACAGAGGACTTCCATAATCAGTTGACGTTGGCATATATATAATCCGATTAACGAAATCAAGGTTTTTTGTGACATATATAAACCGATTGTTTTCTTTTATAATATTTTTTTCATTCATTTCATTATCATAGGAATCACGGATGCATTTATCACAAGCACCAAGCCTTTAAACTCCAAGGCGACCCTAGTGGACGAATTATAGTTTCGTGAGGGTTTACATAGAGATCTACCCACAAAACCTACACAAAAACTTCTAAAACCATCAATATTCGTTGGAGGAATCCGAGTCTGATTCACCCACCATCATCATCTCCGGGGCATATTCCGGAATTTTGGATACCATGAAATGATAGCTTGCATCAAATGCGAATGCTTCCCACTTTTCCTCCAAATAGCGCGCTATCACGACTTGATGCTACAAAAACATGACACAAACTTACTTTGTTAGTGGTGTTTAATTGGAAGATCAAACCACATGGATCATGTAAAATAAACCACAAAAACACTTACAAATTGTTCAATTGACAAGCTAAAGTGGCTAGTGTTCAAAATCCGATGTTGGATAGCTAAATAAGCAAGTATCACATTTTCTATGAACACTTCTTCCACTAGGATTCCCAAAATCTTGCCTATATTTGTTATGCACCTTTGTCCAAAAGGTTTCGATATTATACCCTTATGGGGGACTGATTTTTAATTCGAGTTTCAGCGTACCATGCTCTGGTGATTGCCAAATCTTTGGCAGAGCCGAACGATGCCATTGCGGAGGTATGAAATGAGTAGTTGTGGAGTATATGGAGTAAGAGGGAATAAAATGAGCAATTTTCGGTCAAATGGGGTCTAAGGATGAGATCTATATATATAGAGAGAGAAAGTCCCTAATGGTTTTTTTTTTTAAAGTGAAATAATTTGGAATAATCGGTCTTCTCGAAGGTCCATAAAATCCGATTGTGTTTTTATGCCAACAAGAATCGGTCTTTCTTGTGACCAGCATAAACCTATTAAAGACATGTAAAAACTTTGAATTTTCACTGACACTAATCGGTTTATATAGATGCATATGTGATCCGATTGTAGCTTGAAAAACATACAGAAAAAACAGCATTTCTAAGGCATGAAGAATCAGATTATACTTACCCCACACATAAACCGATTCCTTATGGACCCTAGACAATCGGTTTATGTTGACATATCGAGTAGCCCGATTGTTGGCATGTTTTCAGGTAAAAAAATTATTGAGCATGCATAAACTTGTTTGATACACATAATTATAATTAAAACTTTAAGTGCATTAAGTTCAACACCATGATCATCCAAAATATAAACCTTAACCATCCGAAGTCTAAAGTTTTAAAAACCAAAAACTTAAACAACCAAGTCTTAAAAACTGAAACTTTAAAACTTATAAATCATGGAGCACCGGCATCAGGAGCAGCAACACCAGGAGAATTTGCAGCAGCAGCTTCAGCTTCAGCAATGGTTTGAACTTCAGCCATTTCTTCAAACTTCCAAATGTTTGTGGAAATTCCTCTCAGCTAAAATCAAATCCCGCATTCTCCTCGCGAACCTGATGACCTCATGGAGCTCTACCAGTGCAAGCTTTTCAATCAGTACGAGTGCTTTCTCCATACGGGTCTCAAGCCCATATGCAAACTTGTAAAGGATTCTTTCTGGGACGGGTTGTGGTGCCCTGTGAATATCCTCATGGCTGAGATCTCGAGTGTAAAATGATAGGTGGCCGAAGTCCATATCTACAAAAAATAAAAAAAGTTAACAATCGGTACATAACTAAACATATGTAATCTGATTCTCAACAAGAAAACACACAGGAATGTCAAACATATACAATCGGTTTATGTTTCGTTTCTAAACCTAGAATCGGTTGATTATAATCATCATATAAACTGATTACTCTGCATGCTCTTCATGGCCGAAGAACAAAACCCAAAATCGGTTTATTCGATATGTCAACATAAACCGATTCTGGGTAAGATCAGACATTTTGGTTTTCAAAAAATCGAAATTTAAACATGTAAATCAATGAAGAAATGAGAAAACTACAAAGGGTTGATGGAGATTTACCTTTTTCTTGGTTGGATCGAAGATCGTTGGAGAAGAGGATAAAAAAAAATTGATTAGGATTTTGAGAATTTGGAAAGATTAGGATGAAAAATAGAAAGTTTTTTAGGTTTAGGTTTTTTTATGTTTTTGGATTTGCTGAAAATGGAAAGATTAGTATTTATATGAGATAGTTTTTATGAATTAATTTGGGGAGAAATTAGTATTTTTGAGAAGTTTGGTAGCCCATAGCCAGAAATTTGATAAGCCCCAATTTAGCCAGAAAAAATATTGTCGTGCAATATCTCCTTTGCATATCAATTTTATGAAGTGTTAATTCTTAATTACACTCCGAAATTTATCACGCAATATCCTTAACTAGGAAAATTGAAAAACTAGTTGTTTAAATTTATAAAAAAATCATCAATTTCGATGGTTAGATGGATAGTTATTAAGTAATTGATTTAGTGCCATCCTAAACACATTCAAATACTGCAAGAAAAAGAAAAAGAAAAAAAAACGATAACATAATGACTCAAATAACCTACATTAAATTCTATCCGGCACTCATTTCTTTTAGCCAACTTGGCGTTCTTAAGGTACAATATATAACGACTTAACTAGTATGATCACTTTTCATATAGAGGAAGGATCCCTTCACATTTTTATTATCACACTATCTCACACGCTGGACGTTATTTATGTGAATAAAAATTAAACTGTAACGGATTTGAAGCTAATATTTTGAGGACATGTTCCTCTTACCAAGTTCTACATACCTATTAAAAAAGAGCACATTCTGAGATATAAAACCTCACAATCTACCAGTCTTAATTTCGACGGCTCATTTTCAAAGTAGTAGATGATGGTGTTATAAGTCTCGAAATACACTCATTTTTTGGTAGGTATGTAGAACTTGATAAGAGAAACATATCCTAAAAAATATTAGATTCAAATCCGTTACGGTTTGATTTTTATTCGCAAAAATGACGTCCAACGTGTGAGATAGTGTGATAATAAAAGTGTGAGGGGATCTCTCCTCCTTCATATAAGACTAAGAATCAATAAAAGAAAATAAATTCATAAACTCATCAAAGAATACTACGACGATAATAAGGATAAAATGTGAATATCACGAAAATCAAACTAAACATAAGCCAAATTCTACGATGCACGATCTAGCATGATTATTGGGGAAAAAACTAAGCGATAGACATAGTTGTGTATACTAGCCTGTTCTTCTCAACATCAATCCGAGATCACACAATCCCATCTTGCATTAATCAAAATATAACAGATGACCCATTAGGCAAAAATACCGTTGTAACTACGGAAAATCCATAATTACACCCGCTTACTAACTTAGATTACACAAAGAGTAAATCACACACGAAGTAAAACAAAACTTTTATTTTTATTATTAGTTAAATAATGGGAAGATACAAATCATTCAAGAACACTCACAAGAACCATAAGTTGTCTCTCTTAAGAATCTCTCACTTATCCCTCCAAACGTTCTAACCCCTTACACCATGGGCTAAGTCCTCTATTTATAGGAGAAAATACTTAATGGGTTACAACTCATTTTACTTCGTTGGGAGTCACATAATTCACTTGACTCTGCTTTTTACTTCGCCAGATCCATTTTCAATAAAGTTTTCGCTTACTTTTCGCCTTATTAATCGGTCGTTGTCGGGGACAGCTGTCATATTTCTTGCGTAACAATCCACACTTTGCTTCCTCCACTTCGTATACTTTATCTTTTCTTGCGTAACAATCCATACTTCGGGTCTTCTCTTCGCGAGGTATCTTCATGTGCAAATCGCTGCCACTTAGTAAATTAATACTTCGATGACATCATATCTGTCTTCGCATATCTCATATTCATTAAAGTAGCCTATCACTTGATTTGACTCTTCACTGACAATTCCATGGGAATTGGTAAATAATATCTCACCTGGAGATTTACTTCGGAGTCTCGTCTAATCTAGGTTGAACACGTGGCGAGTAGGTTTCATGTACCTACATTTTGCATTTTCTCATTCCATTCGCGGGGATCAAGAATGGAAAGAGAACCATGTATTAAAATTCGTAACCGCCACGTATCCGGGTTTCTTTCTCTCCTGTTTCCCACGATTCTTCGTAACCGTCGATAGTCGGTTCCCCTTCCCACATAACTTGGTTCTTTTGGTCATGCCTTGGTCTAACTTATTTTTATGTTTGGTCTTTTAAATTTCTTCACTCCTCTACAGTATCCATTTCCTCCTCCGGGTTTACTCAAGGATCGGTCGACCCAAACGAAGAAGGGTTCTGCTGAACCTTCCAGTTGCGGTCAGGTATTTACTTTTTATCTCGCTCCTGATATTTTCTTTTTTTTAAACTTCGAAAGCTAATCACCGTATCTCGTAGGAGGATGACCTCGTGGAGCTTCAAGCCACTATTCCTCCACGAATTTTAAGGAAGCGTGATCGTCAAGAGGGTTCCCTTGCTGCTACCAAGGTATTTCGCTATACTTTCTATTTCGTGTCCATATATCTCGCCTTGTTAACTTCGTGTCTTCTAGGATGCTTCGCCTCAATCTCCATCTTCCAATGACCCCACAAGCAACGTAGGGGCTTTGATATGGATGCCTTAACCCGCGTCCCTTCTTCCAAGAAGTTTTCAGAATCATCCATTCCTCCTCCTCCCAAGGGTAAATCTGCCAAGGTGTCAGAAAATGGTGTTCCTTCTCAGATTTCGAAGCCTACTATGCCAACTCCTGTCATTGTTGTGGGTGACTCCTCTATCAAGTCATCTATCATCCCTGCTGGTGACTCTCAAGGGAAAGCGAGGAAAGTCTTTGAAGTGGAAGATCTGGCCTACATGCCAGACTTGGAATTTCTGAGGAATGCTCTTCTCTTAACTCGTGATGCTCCGTCTGTCAGATCCACTGCCACTGAGACTGAGTCCTTAATTTCTTTCAGTTCCGATTCCTTCCTGTCTGAGAATCAGTCTTTCATCTCGAATGCCTCCTTGAACCTCTCTCTTCAGCAACATGCCACTATTATGGCTTTGGTAGGTATTACTGATTTTGACCTTGCTGCTTTCCTTAGTTCTTTATTAACTCGCCGTACCTCGCAAGAATTCAATCGCCACATGGCTCATCTCGTGGAAACAAAAGTTACTCGTGAAAATTTGGAGACTGCCAAAGCTCGAATTCAGGAGCTTAAGAATAATCTTGCTGACGAAAAGGAACGCTCATCTAAGAAGGATCAAAGGATTGATGAGATCCGCAGTAAGTTCAACCTCTTTTCTATTTCTCATTTCGCCTTAGTCTTGTCTTTACTATTTTTTTATTTTCGTCAATCCCTCTCCACGAAGTGTTATATGGATTATCATGAAGCCAAGACATATGCCGAATATTTTCAAGCTGAACAAGCGAATCTATTATCTCAAATCAACTGTTACTTGACCGAGAATGAGATTTTGAGTGAAAAGTTGACGACATCATATTCTCTATCAGAGCGTTTAGCCAATGAATCTGCCAATAATGAAGAATTAAACTTTCATCTTCACGAAGAAAATGAACATTTGAGGGTTGAGTTATAGCGAGTTAATAATCTTCTTACAACTTCGCGGAATCTCTATTCTTCATCCATAGTTTTGAATAAGCGGTTAGAGGAAGATAAGGAAAGGATAATTAAAAAGAAGGATAGGTCTGAAGCTGATCTGCGTAAGCTTAGGAATGAGATTCACGACCTAGATGCAGAGAATAGGAAATTGAAGATCGAGAATGGTACATTGAAGGATGATAATATTAGGTTAAGTGGTGAGATGGCCTCCGTATTATCTCGCTTGGAAATATTTCAAGGTAATAAAATAGTTGTTGCTTCCCCAGTGAAGAAAAAGCATGTTGCTCCTCCGAGAGGTGGTAAACTGGTTATAAGGTCTCCTAATGATGATTGTAGGTGTAAATTATCCCCATGTCTAGGTGGCAACATCTCAAGCTATGAGATACCCAAACATGAAGAGACGAGAAACACGGGATAGAGGATGGAAGGCGCGAAATTTAAGGAGCCACGAGGATCGGGCGTGATCACTCTACAGCTGTCGGACAAGACTCGACCGCATGCCTCTGACAAAGCTGGCAGACGAGATGTATTGGGTCAACCGAGGAGTGGTAGTCAAAGGGATAAGAAGATACGTGTCATATCGGCCAGATGCAAGGGCGACAGGTTGTAAGGGCGACATCGCACGAAGAAAACACCCGAACGGATCGCCTCGGACAAGGGACTACAAAGGGATCAAAGCGCATCGGCCATAGTGACGGAAGAAGGGACGACGCAGGCGGGCCCGATGACAAGACTTAAGTTAGATATGTTGTGACCAACACCCTAGTTTGGTTGTATGTATCCTCCCCTATAAATAGAAGAACTTGTATCCAAAAGAGGTTAGGATATATTGGGGAGGAGAGAGACTTGCAATAAGAGAAAGAAAGAAGTAAAGTTGAGAGCTAGTTCACTTGAGAGAGCAACACCATTGTAACACCTTGAAGTAATAAGATTCATCCTTTCACCCCCGTGGATGTAGGTAATCATATTGAACCATGTATATCCTTGTGTCTATCGTCATGTCCATACTTTCATTTGCATGAGTAGAAGATTTCTATCCTTTGGATGTAGGTTGTAGTAAAATGCATTTATATTCTGGCGCAGACTAAGGGGATCCGACTAAGATCTCCGGATACCTTGCCTTGGAGACCTTCAGAGATGATCCAAAGATCATGTATACACGTTCAAGTGTTGTAGTTTAAGCTAGGATGAACTCTGATGGCCGAAATCGTTGTTATGTCGAGTCATTTATTTTACATGCATAGTTACAGCAGTAGCAGCGTCCTCACAAGGCGTGGTAAAGTTCTAATTTCTTCACATATCAACAGTTTGATCAGCAGAAAGTCTTTATAAGCTCACCGACGACTAACAACACAGGTTCGGAGCTAGGTTGAAAGTCCGCTGATATGATGACTACTTGTTTTTGATGATTGATCGAGTTTTAGCAGTAGATAAGATGTTTTATTGCGATGCTATATAGCTTGAGTGTTTGGAGTAACAAAAGGTCAAAGCTAGGGTGTCTTTTTTGCATAACAAGCTGCCGATCTTGAGGTGTCTTTCCCGGCGATGTTAACTAGTCATCGGAAAGTTCTTGGAGAAGATCTAGGGAAGACGGCCATAATAAGATCTTAGGAGAATAACAACAATAGGAACTTAACTTAAGTTTTGGATTCACGCACCATACTGTTCAATCATAATGTGCATGATTTTAATGATTTGGAGCATATAGAAGGAATGACAAACTAGCTTAAATACGGAGGTCAAGTACTGAAGGCGACGTCGTACGGAGTGACAACGACGTAACGTACTGAAGTCAGCATAAAGCCAAAATAGGGTAGATAGGAAGATCCCATTTGATAACCGGAGTAAGCTTTATATCTGCGAGCTGTGGCGTAATGACAGTTTTTTGTGTCAGTCGAATTTGTTTCACCTTTTTGAATGTTTATTTCCCAAATATTAGGTGAAAGTAAGGTGTTCTTCGTATTTGATGACGTATGTAGGGATGACATTCGGCTCACCGCGCGCCACACCCGATGGCTAGCACATCAGGGACAGGAAGGACGTTAAGGAATCGTACAGTGACTAACAACAACATGAAGACAGGGGTAATAGGGCTGAGGCAAGAAGGAAGTCGGCAACCACCACTCAAGGAATCTAGGGCAGCAGCACGAGGCATGTCAACTGTTAACGATGGAGTGGATCTCGGGCAAGATGATGACACCCTACCTTTGGAACAGGTCATCTTGACCCAAAGGAGAGTTGACCAAATTGATGGACTCACAACTTCCGATACAGAGGACGATGAGGAAGAACTTGAAGCCCAGGACCAGAGACAAAGAATAATGCAACAAGCTGAGTACCAGGAAGCCTTAGGAAGAGAGCAGGAGCGTCTCAGTCAGATTCAGTTGTGGCGAGCAACAACGAGCAACGTCGGCCCTACCCCCATCCATGCGACTGGTCCGATACTACCCCCACCACCAATGTCGATGCCATTACAGACTCGTCCACACCACCCTAATGGACACTCTAGTCATGAAAGTACATACCCGACACTCTTATCCATTTTAGAAAGTCAAAGAAGGAAAAAAGCGGCATTAAGGGAGCTCCATCATTGGAATCTCGCCCTAGAGTTCGAAAATTATCAGTTAAGGAATCAACAAACCAGATCAAGAGGTTCGTCCAGCCAAGGAACGTCGAGTCGTCATGGCCGATCAGGTCAATCACCACCTATGATGGGTACGAGCAACCCTAATCAGTCTGGACGATCAGGTCAATCACCACCACCTCCCGTACCCCCCCCCCCCCCCCACAAATATATGGACCACCTGAGGACTCGTCCACTGATGAGGAAAGGCGAGGAAGGGACGGGCGACAGGATCAATCAACAGAAGCCAAGCTCAAATAGTTGGAGGCAAAGATCAAGGAGCTATCGGGAAATAGCAAAGATAACAAATTGGCAGAGATTATGAGCGAGGCCGATAAGACGCCTTTTTCCCAAGAACTCGAACAAATGCCGTTCCCACCAAAGTGTACTTTGCCTACATTTCCTTCTAGATTCGACGGAACAGGAGATGCGGTCGAACATCTAAAAAATTATACCATGTCATTAATTCAATGGAAAAGTAACACAGTAGTCATGTGTAAATTCTTTTTAGCCAGTATGGAGGGCGAGGCGAGAGATTGGTTCTATTCGATTCCACCCGGATCGATCGACGATTATGACGCTCTTATTGAGGCCTTTATTGAAACCTACATGCACAACAGCCGACCTCGGCCAAGAATGAACAAACTATTTACCCTCGCCCGGAGGTTCAGGGAGACCTTGAGAACCTTGACCGATAGGTGGAGGAAGCTGTGTGTTGAAATCGGAAAAGTCCCAGTAGATCAATCTATCGTTGGATTTGAAAATTCACTGGGAAGATCGGACCCCATATGGGTAGCTATGTTCTCTGAAAAGCCAAAAAACCTAAAGGAGATGCGAAGAATGCAAGAACATTTCATCGCCTTAGAATAAATCCAAACCGAGTCGAGAGATAAGGGAATACAAGAATCTAGTACTGAAACGGGTGCCGAGACTAAGGCGGTTATGGACAACCCGGCTAGGCGACCCGAGAAGAGATCGGACCCTCCACCAAGAGGTAATGAGAAGAAAGAATGGGTGGCCAAAGGGAAGAGGCCGAGGCAGGAAGCCCGATCGTACACACCTTTAAATGCTCCTTTGGAAGAAGTATTCAAGGAAGTCGAGAAGAGGAACGATATCAATTACCCAGCATCGAGGGGAGTCCAGTTTCAAGAAACCAAAGGCCACCCCGACTACTACCAGTACCATAAGTATAGGGTCCACTCCACTAATAATTGTCGATAAGTGAAGGATATCGTCCAACACCTCATCCGAGACGGGTACCTGAGACAGTTTGTCCGACATCCATCCCAGTCGACAGCAGCACCCGATACGCCGGTCCATCAAGTCCGCATTGATAGGTCAACCCAATTTGTGAATACCATTTCACGCAAGACTACACTTTCAGACCAGTTATTACTTCAAGGATTCACAAGAGGGACCGCAATGGCAAGTAAATATTCAGTGTAGCTAATACCTTACCAATGGAACCTTGGATGATGCAACCTATTTCTTTCTCGGCCAAAGATGTCCCAGCAAATGGGAAAGCACACAATGATCCCTTGGTCATCACATTATTAATTGAGAGATGGGGAGTAAGAAGAATTCTCATAGATAGTGGAAGTTCAGTCGAAGTGCTGTTCTACGACATGTTTAAGAGAATGGAGCTGTCGGACGACATCCTCGTCCCCTCAACATATCGCATCTATGATTTTAACGGCACAATTACCATCCCTAAGGGTGAGGTAACACTGAGGGTTTCGGATGGTGGGGGTTACCTTGACACTCTAACCACCTTTTGTGTGGTCGATGTCGCCTCGCCTTATGAAGCAATTATCGGACGTCCTTGGATTGCTGGGATTTAAGGAGTGGCATCGGCCTATCATCAGAGGTTAAGGTTCCCTACCTACAAGGGAATAGCTGAATTTGTGGTCGAATCCCAAGCGGCGCGACAATGCATGCAGGTTGATGCCGAAATTAATGAAGATCGGCGAGCTCGACAAAGACGAGAGAAGAATAAAGCCAGGGAGGTTAAAGCTGCAGAAGAGTTGGAGGAAACTATTTCACAAGCGGTCATAGCATGCGAGATCCAAGAGAAAGACCCTTTATAGCAATTAAAGGATACAGATCCATTCAAGGGGACTAAATATAATTTCTCGACAGTTGAGCCGACTCGGGAGGTGAATTTGGGGACGATGGAGGAGCCAAAGATAGTGAGGATCGGGACGTTACTCTCGGATGAACAAGCAAGTCAACTCATGACGGTGTTAAAGGAAAACTTAGACGCGTTCGCTTGGGAAGTATACGATTTAGAGGGGATCGACCCGGAGGTCTGTTGCCACCATTTGAAGATTGATCCGAGGTTCAGACCCGTTAGACAAAAAATGAGACGAATCGCACCTGAGTTACAGGCAGTGGTCGAGGTCGAGCTGAAAAAGTTGTGGGAATCCGGGATAATCAGGAAATCCCATTACCCGCAGTGGATATCTAATATGGTCGTGGTACCAAAGAAAAAAGGAGGAGTTAGGATATGTATTGATTTTAGCGACTTGAACAAGGCTTGTCCGAAGGACATCTTTCCTCTTCCAAGCATAGACCAATTAGTAGAATCCATAGTCAAGTACGAGGCGATGACATTGATGGATGGATACATGGGCTACAACCAAATACCGTTAGCGCCCGAGGATCAGGAGCATACCTCCTTTTTCACACCAAGAGGGTTGTATTGTTATACTAAGATGCCATTTGGACTTAAAAATGCTGGTGCTACTTACCAGAGATTAGTGGGAGACATGTTCGAAAACAAGATTCACGACACCATAGAAGTTTACGTAGACGATATGTTAGTCAAGAGTCGCCGAGCTAAGGATCACGTCCGAGACCTTCAAGAGATTTTTCAGACTATGAGGAAACACAAGATGAAGATTAACCCCGCTAAGTGCGACTTCTGGGTTACACCAGAAAAATTCCTGGGATATATCATCACCCACAGAGGGATAGAGGCGGACCCCGAGAAGGTAAGGGCTGTCTTAGAAATTCCTTCTCCCGCGACGGTAAAGAATGTGCAAAAGCTAAATGGCTGCATAGCAGCGTTGGGACGATTCGTGTCACGGTCTTCGGACAAATGTAAAACCTTCTACGACATCCTCAAGAAAGGAAAACAGTTTCAATGGATGGATGCAAGTGAAAAGGCCTTTCAAAACATCAAGTTACACTTAGCCAGCCTCCCAGTTTTGCAGAGGCCCGAGCCGTCAGAGATCCTCACCCTATACTTGGGAGTGACACCATATGCCATTAGTGCATTATTGGTCAAGACTGAGGAGAACGTGGAAAAACCGGTATATTTCACTAGCAAAACACTAAGCCCGTCCGAGAAAAACTATACCAGAATGAAGCAGATGGTTCTGGCACTAGATTTTGCCGCTTTTAAACTTCGAACGTATTTCCAAGCCCATCACATACGGGTGCTCACCAAATCGCCTATTGAAGCAGTCCTGGATAATGCAGGGAGATCAGGAAGAATCTCTAAATGGGGAGCCTTAATCAAACAGTATGATGTGGTATACGAAACAAGGACGGTGATCAAGGGGCAGGTAGTGGCCGACTTCTTAGTTGACTTCCCACTTAGTGATGAAGACGAGGTGGAAGATATACCGGGGATGATGGAAGAACGAGAAGAACCTGCTGACCTATTAGAAGCCAATAGTCTTACAAGATGGGAAGTTTTGCCTTGGGTTAGTGTTCACCACGCCGAAAGGAATGAAGATAGTGTATTCGTTCAGACTAGAATTCAAGGCAACAAACAATGTCACCGATTATGAAACGGTGATCCATGCCTTACGGATAATTGTAGAAATGGGGCTGCAAGAAGTTCGCTTAACTAGTGACTCACAGTTGGTGATCCGACAGATTACGGGCAAATACGCTACACACGACCCCGTATTGCAAAAGTATTGGGAGTTCGCCCAGTCTTACATCAACCAAATACCGAGTATTAAGTTCCGCCACATTTGTCGAAAAGATAACAGACACTCGGACGCTCTATCATACATCGCCTCATAGCTGGTAGACCCGAGCATAGAGGGCATTCGCGTTATGAGGCTCCTTGCTCCCTCAATCACAGAAACACCAGAAGTACGGATCGATGTGGATATTAACACAACCGAGCAATATAAGGAGGGTGATAGGATCGGAAAGATACCTACTATTGTGTATACTGCAAGTGCACAGTGTCGACAAGCAACACAGAGCAAGCACAGGTCGAACCACAGAGACTTGGAGAGTGTAGAAGTTGATTCTAAATCCTTACTTAGAACTAATTCAGAGAGTAACCAAAAGGGGTTTGCTTTTTTCGATACGACGAGATATTGACAAAGACTTAAACAGAGAGTAATTTGAATTAAAATATGCAATTAAATCAAGGTGTAAATACTGAGAATATGGATACTAGGGTATTCAAATCCACCACTAACCTATGATATGCATTCAACTTGTAATATTATTCTTGTCCTTATAGCAGATTCAAGTCTACCGTATCTCTAAGGTGTTTCTCCAATGGATAATTTAATCACAACTAAAGTATTTCTCCAAAGTATTAACTGTCTAATTAAAGCACAACTAATCTGAGGATCAATATTTGGTTAAGCATGAGTTGCAGCATAATCAACATAGAGATATTCTAACTACAATGGATACATGTCATACATTGTGAGGGCAAGATGTTGACAAACTTGGATTAAATTATATCTTTAAACAATTCTAAACTTTCAAGAACAATATACAAGATATGAATACATACCAATAAGTTACGGCTTCATTTAAACCATAGAAAATGAAACTAGAACATGAAGAACATTACAACAAAACTGAAATTTAATAAACTAACATGAACAAGCTATTCTTGGATGAGTTTTCAACACAACAACCCTCTCTATTTATACACAAAAATTCTCTCACACTTGGGATTCGAATTTTACTGTAGCAACCACTCAACAATTAAACAAAACATGTTTTCTTAATTGATGGATATAATGGAATACAATGGGGGTGAGGTGGATGTTTTGGAAAGAATCCAATGGGGGTGAGGTGGAGATGGATTTGGGTCTTGGGTTTTGGATCATGGGTTGTTTAATCCCATGAATTTGTAAACAGGTTGCCACTGATGCGCGAGCGGGTTGCAACGCTTCCAACTTTCTTCTCTTTTGTCTTCTCAATTCTTCCAAGCTTTATTTAGTACTTAAAAACACAAAATTAATTAATACAAATATTTATTCTTGAAGATGGTAAGAATGCAGAATTTGGGATAATATATGACTTTGAAGCGCGAAAGATGAGTTAAGTGCCAATGAAAAGGTGTATGAATATGCAATATTTGGCACTCATCAAATACCCCCAAACCTGAATTTTACTTGTCCTCAAGTGAAACAGAACTTAAGAAATCCTAACTATACCACTGTCGCTGGTCTCTCGAATGCATTTAGCGTATGCATTAAGCCTTTAAACCCCTAGGTGTCCCTAGTGGACGAGTTGTAGTCTCGTGAGGGCCAACCAAAGATGTACCCACAAAACCTTCTCCAATTTCAGAGCATCCATAGAAATGTCTTCGTCTTCGGTCTTCAACTGTAGATGATGAACTTAGGAATTTCGTAGAACCATGAAAATTTGTAACCTTTTTTTTTTTTTTAGTGACCCGCTACACAGCTGGTCATTAGATAACACACTACAAAAGACCCGCTCCACATCTGGTCATAGAAGACAACAAAAAAAATGCAAAAGACTATAAAAGATCCTACAAAAGACCCGCTACACAGCTGGTCATTAAAGATAACAACAAAAGACTCAAAAAAAATGCAAAATACTATAAAGGATCCTACAAAAGACCCGCTCCACAGCTGGTCATAAAAAATGCAAAAGACTACAAAGGATCCTACAAAAGACCCGCTCCACAGCTGGTCATAAAAAATGCAAAAGACTACAAAATGCCATATGCAAATACTCCCCCAAACCTAAATCTAACATTGTCCTCAATGTTTCAAAAGATAACAGAAACCACAACAAACAATGAGAACAAAATAGATTCAAAGGAAAGAGATTACCAGATGCCAAACCAGAGATAGTAGAGTATGTCCAAAGAAACCAGCAGGGAAGATATATGTGGTATGTACAAGGGGTGAACTTTTCAGTCCACATAGATCGGATCAGCCAGATGAGTTGTTTCAATCTCAGATGGGATTGGTTCAAGGAACGGCTTCAGTCTCTGCCCATTGACCTTGAAGACATTCTTGGTTGCTACATCTTCTAGTTCTACAGCCCCATGGGGGAAAATTGTTCGCACCAAGAACGGGCCTGTCCATCCAGAACGTAATTTTCCTGGAAAAAGGTGAAGTCGTGAGTTATACAATAGAACTTTCTAGCATGGAGTGAATGACTTGCGCAAAATGCGTTTGTCATGGAACACCTTCATTTTATATTTGTATAACTTTGCATTATCATATGCATCATTTCTTAACTCTTCTAACTCATTGAGTTGAAGCTTCCTTTGGTTGCCAGCTTTACCAAGATCAAAGTTCAGTTTCTTTACAGCCCAATATGCACGATGTTCTAACTCAACAGGGATATGACAAGCTTTCCCGTACACAAGTCTGTAAGGGGACATACCAATGGGGGTTTTGTATGCAGTTCTATAGGCCCATAAAGCATCATTCAATCTTAAAGACCAATCTTTTCTAGACGGGTTAACCGTCTTTTCTAGAATGTGCTTAATCTCCCTATTTGAAACCTCTACCTGGCCACTGGTCTGTGGATGATATGGGGTCGCAACTTTATGAGTTATGCCATACTTACGGACTAAGGACTAAAAAGGCATATTGCAGAAATGTGAACCACCGTCACTGATTATATCTCTAGGGGTGCCAAATCGAGAAAATATGTTTTCCTTTAAGAACGAAAGTACCACCTTGTGGTCATTAGTTTTGGTTGCAATTGCTTCTACCCACTTAGAAACATAGTCAACAACAACAAGAATGTACAACTTTCCTTCAGAGCTAGGAAATGGACCCATGAAATCAATGCCCCATACATCAAATAGCTCAACAATTAAAATGGGTTATAAGGGCATCATGTTTCGTTTTGATATACTTCCCAATTTCTGACACCGATCACAAGAAACACAGAAGGCATGGCTGTCCTTAAACAATGTTGGCCAGTAAAAACCACTATGCAAGATCTTTGCAGCAATTTTCTTTGCACTAAAATGTCCTCCACATGCTTGATCATGCCAAAAAGAGATGACATCCCTTTGTTCAGAATTGGGGACACATTTCCTAATGATTTGGTCAGGGCAGTATTTGAAAAGATATGGGTCATCCCATAGGAAATGTTTCACTTCGGCCAAGAATTTAGACCGGTCTTGTTTAGACCAATGAAGTGGCATCCTACCTATAGCAAGGTAGTTCATGATGTCGGCAAACCATGGCATTTCAGAAACCATCATCATTTGTTCATCAGGGAAGGATTCCCTAATAATCTCTGATTCATCAGCGGATTCGACATTCAACCTAGATAAGTGATCACCAACAACATTCTCTGACCCTTTTTTATCTCGAATTTCGAGGTAGAACTCTTGTAACAAGAGTATCCATCGAATTAGACGAGCCTTAGCATCTTTTTTAGATAAAAGATATCTTAATGCGGCATGGTCAGTATAAATGATGATTTTAGATCCTATCAAATAAGATATAAACTTATCTAATGCAAACACAACAGCTAGCAGCTCTTTTTCGGTTGTTGAATAATTCATTTGAGCCTCATTCAGTGTCTTACAAGCATAGTAGATCACATAGGGGTGTTTGTCAACTCGCTGACCTAAGACAGCTCCAACAAAGAAAATCGGGGATGCGTCACACATGATTTCAAATGGCAATTTCCAATCAGGAGGTCGGACTATATGGGCTGAAGTTAGAAGAGTTTTGAGCTCTTCCCAAGCATGCACACAAGCATTATCAAACACAAATGCAACATCTTTACTGAGTAGATTACACAGTGGTCTTGAGATCTTACTGAAATATTTAATGAATCTACGGTAGAAACCATCATGGCCTAAAAATGATCTAACCTCCCTCACACAGCGAGGTTGCGGCAAGTTTTGAATGAGGTCGACTTTGGCTTTGTCTACTTCAATGCCTTTTTCAGAGATGATGTGTCCTAGAACTATGCCCGAGTTCACCATAAAATGAAATTTCTCCCAATTTAAAACCAAATCTTTCTCTTTACATCTAATCAGCACGCGAGTGAGATGGTTCAAACATTCATCAAAAGATGATCCAAACATAGAGAAATCATCCATAAAGATCTCAAGGAAATTATCTATCATGTCAGAAAAAATGCTCATCATACAACGCTGAAATATAGCGGATGTGTTGCACAACCCAAAGGGCATACGACGATAGGCAAACGTTCCAAATGGACATGTAAATGTAGTCTTTTTCTGATCTTCGGGTGAAATATGAATCTGGTTGTAAACCATCCAAGAAACAATAGAATTTACGCCCAGACAATCGTTCAAGCATTTGATCTATGAATGGAAGAGGGAAGTGATCTTTCCTTGTAACTGCATTCAACTTCCTATAATCAATGCAAAATCACCACCCTGTGGTTACTCGAGTAGTGATTAACTCATCTTTATCGTTTTGAATTAGAGTAACTCCTGACTTTTTCGGCACAACCTGAATGGGGCCAACCCATTTGCTATCTGAGATTGGGTAGATGATACCCGCATCAAGAAGCTTTATAATCTCACTCTTAACAACCTCTTTCATGTTAGGATTGAGACGCCTTTGCATCTCCCTAGATGGTTTAGCATTGTCCTCAAGGTTTATATGATGCATGCAATCAGTGGGACTTATGCCTTTAAAGTCCGAGATGGTCCATCCTAAGGCTTCTTTATGCTCTTTAAGTACTTCTAAAAGTTTACTTTCCTGTTCTGTATCTAAGGCAGATGAAATGATTACAGGAAAAGTATTAGAAGGTCCCAAAAATGCATATTTAAGAGTATCAGGCAATGGTTTCAGTTCGAGTTTTGGTGGCTCAACAAGAGAGGGAACAGACTTGGATTCCAAGAGTGGAAGTGGTTCCACTCTAGCTTTCCACTTAGACATGTCCATAAGTGGTGTGGATTCAAGCAAAGTATTCACTTCACTTATGTATTCATCATCAAACAAATCCAGGTCAAAATTATTCAAACAAGCATCCAAAGGGTCAACAGACATGCTACTAGACAACGAATCCTGAATCAAACTTTCAATCATGTTGATTTCATGCACATCATTATCATCATCAAGATCTAAATGTTGTTGGCTAGTATTGAAAACATTCAACTCCACAGTCATATTACCAAATGACAACTTCAACACTCCATTACGGCAGTTAATGATTGCATTGGACGTCGCTAAGAAGGGACGTCCCAAAATGACAGGAATGTGACTGTCAGGGTTTTTCACAGGTTGAGTATCTAAGACGATGAAGTCCACAGGAAAATAAAACTTATCAACCTTAATCAAAACATCTTCTACCACACCACGTGGCACTTTGACGGATCTGTCCGCCAATTGCAGAGTTATAGATGTTGCCTTCAACTCTCCAAGACCTAACTGCACATATACTGAATATGGTAGTAAATTCACACTTGCCCCTAAGTCTAGCAACGCCTTCTTAACCGTCTGGTCACCTATTTTGCATGTGATAGTTGGACTACCTAGGTCTTTAAACTTAGGTGGTGTGTTGCTTTGAATGATTGCACTCACATGCTCAGTGAGAAAAGCACGCTTATGCACATGAAGCTTTCGCTTTTGTGTGCACAGATCCTTAAGGAATTTAGCATAAGCAGGGACTTGCTTGATTGCATCAAGAAATGGGATGTTGATGTTAACTCGTTTGAACATTTCCAAAATCTCGTTGTACTGTATACTCTCTTTTTGCTGCACCAATCTTTGTGGGAATGGAGCAATAGGTACATGAGATGGTGCAGAGACATTAGAATTATGGGAATTCTTATGTTGCTCAGATTTGTCTTCAACAATAGGTATTTTCTGTGGAGTTGTATGCACTGGTGAGTCCGATTTAGACTCACTTGACTGTGGTTCACCTACATTGTTTTCAACAATTTTACCACTACGAAGAGTGGTGACATCATTTACTTGATTATGGGAGGCCTCATTTCGAGTTGAATTTTCTGCCTGATATACAGTTTTTGGATTTTGTTGGGGCTGACTAGGGAGTTTTCCTTTGTCTCTTTCATTCAATGCTTCACAAATTTGACCCATTTTAAGTTCTAGACTTGTAAAACGTTGGTCTGTGGTCTTTTGGAGTTGTACCAAATTTTGGGTCAACAAACCGAAACTTTCTTCGAAGCTAGGATTTTTCTCTACAGGGTACTGAGAATGTGGTTGTACTTGGGGGTTTCTAGGATAAGGGTATCCTTGGTTATTATTTGTTGTTCCCCCTTGTGCGTCCCTTAGACCATGAAAGGTTAGGGTGATTTCTCCACCCTGGGTTGTAGGTCTGAGAATATGGGTTGTTCTCTTGCCTTTGGTACAAAACATTGTCTTGCTCGGTTTTAGACTCTTGAAATGCATGGAGGTCTGGACAAGTGTCCACTAGATGGTCTGAACTATGGCATGCGGCACAAGTGGCCATTTCAATTTGACTACGGAGAGTAGGGATATTAGTTTTTCCATTCTTTTCTAGTTCTAGCTTTTCTATTCTCCTGGCCAAGGATGCCATCTTTGCACTTCCTTCGAATTCAGAGTCAATTCTATGGACACTAGATGCAGGGGTAGTCCTATTTGGTTCACGGGGGGATTCCCACTGCTGAGTCTTTTCAGCGACTTCGATTAAGAAATTCCAAGACTCATCATCAGTTTTTTCAATAAATTGACCATTGCACATGGTCTCAACTGTAGTTCGGTTTTTGACATCTAAGCCTTCATACAAAATTTGCACAAGTCTCCATTTTTCAAAACCATGGTGAGGACATTGGAGCAATAATTCATTGAATCTCTCCAAATATTTTGCCAAAGTTTCCTCCTCTAATTGCACAAAACTATTCAGACTTTGACAAATTGTCGTAGTCTTATGGTTTGGGAAGAACTTTTTGAATAACTCTTTCGTAAGAGCATCCCATGTATGAAATGACTGTGGCTGTTGAGCACACAACCAAGTCTTGGCCTTTTCTTGTAAAGAAAACGGAAAAAGTCTTAGTTTGAGGTCCTCATACGTCATTTGGTTGATCCGAAGAGTCCCACAAATTTCCTCGAACTCTCTCACATGGTGGTAGGGATTTTCATCTTCAACCCCTTTAAATTTAGGCAACATATTGAGGATACTCGCCTTTAGCTCAAATTGTCCAACAACAGCTGGTAAGACAATGCACGAGGACTGGGTTGTCCTTGTTGGGTACATGTAGTCCTTTAGACTACGGACTGGTTCTCCCATTGTTTTGGATGGGTTTGGACTGTCTGCCTCAGAACTATGTATTTCAATTAACTCTTCTTGAGTGATTCTAACTAGTCATTTTGTTTGGTCTCTAAAAGACACAATCATAGCCTAGATAGCATATTAAGCATGGTAGCCATTCATCAGGAAGGGAAGTTCTATGCAAACACAAAGAAGGCTAACCCCACCAAATCAAACCTAGAGATTTCTAGCAAACAAAAAGCATGATGGCTCCACTTAGATTGTTTTCTAGACCAGCTTCTAATCATTCGAAATGGAATTCGTTACAATCTGAGCAAACTCCTCTAGAATCAATCCGAGTTTAAGTAAATTGAATAGAGGCGAGGGAAGCTGCTAGAGCTTTGATACCCAAGGCCTCACCGTATTACAAGGCGGCGCAGTCACGCATTCAATTTACAGAAACCGTCATGAACTTCGAAGTATGCTTAAAGGGTAACCAATATTTTTCAAACAACTTTCCTACTAAGCTCGTTACCCTATAGGTCTCGTTGTATTCCAAATTTTAAAGCTTAGGTTCGTGTATGTATCATTTTCCTAAGGCGGTCAAGAAGAGAACAGTGATGAAATCCGAATCCCTTATCTTGTATGGCCAGTCCTTGCCCTTTACTAGGAAATTAAAACAGCCGTATTCGAATCCTAAACATGTATGCAAAAGAAGGAATACAGTAACTCGCTAACAGGGGATTCACGAGTGTTTCGACAAGCTTACCTCCCATTCTAGAAGGGGGATGAACCGTTGTTGTCGACTCGGGCCACGACTCATATGTCATGAACGAACCCGAGGGGCCGAGGTGATATTGTAATCACCGTCCTTCTCTGCAAACAGTTTGATATTTAATACTACCCTTCCGTAGGGTTTTAAAAAAAATAGAATGTCCAAGTCCAAAGTCCAAAAAAATTTAAAGTGCAAAAGAAAAAGAAAATTACAAGAGTAGAGGAATCCTAATACAAACTAAAAATAAATAAAATAAATTTTTTTTTTTTTTTTTTTTTTTAAAATAAAAACTTCTTTCGCTTCCTTTCCTTCGCACTTACAACAGCTACTCAGGCACCTGTTGAGCTCAAAAGAGGTAGTTATGGTTTCGAAGTTTGAAAGCAAAAGCAAAATTTAAAAAAAAAATCAATATTAATTGTAAAATTGACTGTGAATAGTTGCGTTGCTACAATAAAACTTGAACTACACCGCAACCGAGTCCCCGGCAACGGCGCCAAAAACTTGGTAGGATCGGAAAGATACCTACTATTGTGTATACTGCAAGTGCACAGTGTCGAAAAGCAACACAGGGCAAGCACAGTTCGAACCACAGAGACTTGGAGAGTGTAGAAGTTGATTCTAAATCCTTACTTAGAACTGATTCAGAGAGTAACCAAAAGGGGTTTGCTTTTGTCGATACGACGAGATATTGACAAAGACTTAAACAGAGAGTAATTTGAATTAAAATATGCAATTAAATCAAGGTGTAAATACTGAGAATATGGATACTAGGGTATTCAAATCCACCACTAACCTATGATATGCATTCAACTTGTAATATTATTCTTGTCCTTATAGCAGATTCAAGTCTAGCGTATCTCTAAGGTGTTTCTCCAATGGATAATTTAATCACAACTAAAGTATTTCTCCAAAGCATTAACTGTCTAATTAAAGCACAACTAATCTGAGGATCAATATTTGGCTAAGCATGAGTTGTAGCATAATCAACATAGAGATATTCTAACTACAATGGATACATGGCATACATTGTGAGAGCAAGATGTTGACAAACTTGGATTAAATTATATCTTTAAACAATTCTAAACTTTCAAGAACAATATACAAGATATGAATACATACCAATAAGTTACGGCTTCATTTAAACCCTAGCAAATGAAACTAGAACATGAAGAACATTACAACAAAACTGAAATTTAATAAACTGACATGAACAAGCTATTCTTGGATGAGTTTTCAACACAACAACCCTCTCTATTTATACACAAAAATTCTCTCACACTTGGGATTCTAATTTTACTGTAGCAACCACTCAACAATTAAACAAAACATGTTTTCTTAATTGATGGATAGAATGGAATACAATGGGGGTGAGGTGGATGTTTTGGAAAGAATCCAATGGGGGTGAGGTGGAAATGGATTTGGGTCTTGGGTTTTGGATCATGGGTTGTTTAATCCCATGAATTTGTAAACAGGTTGCCACTGATGCGCGAGCGGGTTGCAACGCTTCCAACTTTCTTCTCTTTTGTCTTCTCAATTCTTCCAAGCTTTATTTAGTACTTAAAAACACAAAATTAATTAATACAAATATTTATTCTTGAAGATGGTAAGAATGCAGAATTTGGGATAATATATGACTTTGAAGCGCGAAAGATGAGTTAAGTGCCAATGAAAAGGTGTATGAATATGCAATATTTGGCACTCATCAGAGGGCGATTGGAGAAAGCCGATACACCGATACCTAGAAACGGGGGATCTACCTAAAGGTCGTCCCGAGATAAATAAAATCAAGAGTAAGTCGGGCGCCTACGAGCTAAGGGAAGGGATATTATATAGTAAATCCTACTTAGGGCCCCTTTTACGATGCCTAAGTAAAGAGGAAGGCCACACGATCTTGCACGAGTTAAACTATGGAGCCGCCGGAAATCACAGCTCGGGGAGAAGCTTATCGGCCAAATCAAAAACGATGGGCTACTTCTGGATGTATATGAACGAAAATGCAAAGGAAATGACGGAACCTTGTGAAGAATGTCAGCGGTTCGGAAAGAAAATACAGGTGCCAAGAGTACCCTTAAACTATGTTATAAGCCCTTGGCCCTTTGCCAAATGGGGCATAGAAATTATCGGACCATTACACGTAGGAACGGGACAGAGGAAATACTTGATCGTGGCCACAGATTACTTTACCAAATGGGTAGAAGCAACACCACTAAGGCATATACGAGACAAAGACGTCTTCAAATTCATCTGGGACCATATCATTTGCCACTTCGGGATCCCAGCAGCCATCGTCTCCGATAACGGTAAACAACTCTAAGGGGAAAATATTGATCTGTTGTTCAACACATACAACATCAGGAAGAGTAAAGCAACCCCCATTTACCCTCAGAGTAATGGGCAGGCCGAGATCACTAATAAAACGATCGCCGACAACATGAAGAAGAAATTAGATGGTGCATATGGTGACTGGTGTGAGGAGCTATACAACGTTTTGTGGGCATACAGAACCACCCGGAGGGAAGCTACATGGTTCTCGCCGTTCATGCTTACTTACGGAACCGAGGCGATTCTACCAAAAGAAGGGATGATCCCTACTACTAGAACAGAAGCTTGGAGGCGAAACGTCTCGTCCGATCTAATTTTGGCAAAACTCGACGATCTGGAAGAAATAAGGGAGATAGCATTACAAAAAATGGAAAACTATTAAAGAATGTTACAGCGAGAGTATAACAAACGCGTTTGCCCAAGAGAGTTCCAACCAGGGCAGCAAGTACTCAAATTTCTGGCTGAATGGGAGCGCGACAAAAAGGGTGGAAAACTAGCACCAAAGTGGGGTGGGCCGTACATAATTGCGTCTAAGGCAGGCGAGGGATCGTATCGGCTACTAAGGCTCAATGGAACAGGAACATCAAGTATTTGAAACTCTACCACCCATGAACGGAGACGCGGTGAAAAGGTGAGCATTCTTGTCTTCTATTTGTGTAAAACCGCGAGGGGTATGAAATAGGGCATGAGCGACTAATGGTCATTCGTACTCGGGGTAAATCCAGAGGTGACTTACACTCGAATGGTCATTCGTACTCGGGGCAAAGCCAATGTGGAAGTGCCGAGGTGACTTACACTCGAATGGGAATTCGTACTCGGGGCAAAGCCAGTGTGGAAGTGCCGAGGTGCCTTATAGTCGCCTGACTATTCGTACTCGGGGCAGTGGCAGTGTGCAAGTGCTGAGATAGCCTAAGGGTTCTGGTGGTTGGAAACCAGTTCTGAAGGTTGTTAAGATACGAGGTCTTCTCATCTAGGTGGCCTACTTACATTTGAAAGGTCACCCCCATCGCAGGTGGCTGTGACCACTTACCCGAGATTGGTTGATCGATAACCGCTCGGGATAATCGAGCCTAGAATTAGGTTGGCTAGTACCCTTCCACTGAATCCAAGAGATAGTAATGAGATACCCCAATAAGGACATGGCATTGGGCCCGATGACCCTCCTTGTTGGGTGTGTTCGACAGAAATGGTTAAAATACTAACACACATAATCAACAAATTGCAGGAATAACATAAGGAACAAGGGCTAGAACGAAAAGCAACATGCGTCAATTAAGAAAGCGCGGAAAATGTCATGAAATCACAAGAAATGCAAAGTATAACGGAAATAAAGAGAACAACATCGGCGACGCAGCACCCCCGTTTAAAACAAACAAGCAGTATATCGGAAATAAAATGGGGAAGAAGTGTTCAAAGCGATTTACAACCCATGGCAAGGGGCGATTTAGTGACGCAACACTACAAAAGGGGAATTCAATCCTTGGGGGGGAACAGTGCCGACCCTCTTTTGCGCGACCTCGCGCCGCTTATTCTCCACCCACTCCTCGATACCCGACTGAACCTTCTTGTCTATCTCATCTGCATGGGCGACACGTTCATCCTCAAGTTGTTGAGTAAGTTGCAAATTGGCATCCTCTGCGTCAGTTAACTTGGTGCCCAAATCGGCCTCGACCTGATTCAATCTTCGAACCTCCAGATCCAGTTCCCGGGAATTTTTTTGCTCGGCTACAAAATCACAACAACACGGGATTATTCATCGGATATGGCTTAGCAATTTTACAATTACAGAGCATAATATAATCTTAAGGAACGGCCTCAACATATCATCTGCAAGACCTGAAAGGGCGGGTAACACTGACTGAAGCGATTCTACCGACTTGGATAATTCATCCTCGGCCTTAGACAATTTCATGGTTAGTTCGTTATAATGCTGCTCGTTGAACTCGTTGCTGGGGCAATACTTCTTATGTTCGCTCCACTCATCCATTAGCCGATTACGCGATACTTGGAGCACTGAAAGTTGCGATTTACTCCATTCCAGTTCACCCACCACTTTGTTGAGTTCGCCCACTTTGCCCATCAGATCACGGTTAGCTCGCTCCACTACATCTTTATCCCTCAGTATTCGTCGGCGATCTTCACGAAGGTCTCTGTTCTGCAATTGTAAAGCATTTACCCGTTGCTCTAAGTTCGTGACCAAAGTGGTCTTATCAGTAGCTAGGCGTTGGGAAGAACCCAAGTGAGCCCGTAAATTGTCTATTTCTTCAGGGGCATACTCAAACTGACGATATCATTATAATTCATCTTGAAGCTCTTCGATATCATCGGCCTGGCGATCTATCTTACCATCCTTATTCACAATTCTCCGATAAAGATTCTCCACTAAATCCTTTTTGATATCCCACTTCCTCTTAATAATGTTAAACTCCGAAGAAGCATCTAAACCTATACTAGCTATCTCGGCTAGAAGAAGGATACTCGACTCAGGATACTGGCACGATAAACTCAATCAACTTAAGCTAAGATTATGAATTTAAAACATACCTTGGGCATCGGCGAGTTTGATTTTCAGCTCGCGCGCGCGAATTTTTTCGTTCTGCAATTGAAGCTGGAGAGATTCCACCAGCTGCCTTTCCCTATGACGATTGATGGCATCCAACCGTACCCGATTAAGAATCTGATACAAGTAAACAAGTTAGAATGGTAGGCGACGACAAGGAATAAACCAAGGGCACGACGTCACCCAAATAGGCAGAGTCACTCACCACTGTATCAAGAGTCTGAGCCATATTTCCATACATGGGCACATCAGCAAGCATTTTCTCATCAGTATACGCACCAAAGTCGGGGGAAGTCAGCTCTCCAATAGAATTCATGATAGGGCCAGAGACAGTAAAAGAGGTTTCAACACCGGACGAGGACCCACCAGTAATCTGGGGCAGGTGATGAAGTACTTTCAATTCAGCATTAATAATATTTCCTAGCTCGGGCGCCTTCAGGGGTTCTTGTTTGTCGGCCAATTCAGGATTAACGACCACCTCAGGACCAACATTCTCGCCCATCTCCTTCCCATCGCCCTTGTCATCCGAGAAATCCTCGCCGAATATGTCATCTTCATTGGGGATATTGAAGATTGGTTTCTGCCTTTGCTGTGGCTTAGCAACAACATGCTTGCCCCTATGAGGATTATGTCTAATAGGTTGAGGGTCAATCTCCTCCACATCGGCTTCATCATCATCACGCCTAGGGAATTTCTGCACAAGTCTTCTCGTCAGAACATGTGAAGGCAAAAAACAGGGGCAAGTACAAGTACTTATAATAAAAACACTGTGTTTGTTACCTTCCCCTGATCTTCCTCAACCCTTGTGCTAGTAACTCTTCTCCTCGACGATGCGGCAGCCTTGGTAAAGTCTCCTTGAGGATTTAACGACAACAAATAGCCAACCCGTGTAAGAACCAACAAGTTAAAAATTGAGGAAAGTAGAAGGAGACACATACCTTATCGGCCCTGTCATCGTTAACTACCCAGAAAGGATAGGGCTCGGCCGGAAATAAAGGCGACGGAAAGCTACCATGTAAAATAGGACCTCGGATAAGGAGCGGAACTCGGGGATAGATTGGATCATTGGTGTGACGGGGTCGTCTGTTAGAACCTTGGCCCATCGGATCAACATCCAGCATCATCCTCTCAACACCCTTGGGCATGGTTCTCTGACGATGGGGACCGGCAGGAAAACCGGCAAGATCACCGTTGGTTGAGGTATCGGCTCGATAGTTGACAAGAAAATTGGCAACAATATACTCTGGAGCGTGCTCGGGCTTGTAGGTCGACCACTCGGCGGTAGAACCGTGACCATCTCGGCGAGCTCTCTATTCATCCATAATGCGAAAAGTGTTGCCAGTACATTGAGCTAGGGTGCGATAAGGCTTGAGATGGGAGAGAACCTCATAATAAAAAGGGCTATCAGGGTTGTACAAAGGGAGACAAAGTCCTAACTCTAGCTGACCCTGAGTAATGTCGAATTTCTTCAAGAGGCTGTTTTGGCCCGAGATCAGGGTAACTTCGTAACTTTGAAGATCGTACTTCTCTTTCAATTGCTCAATGAACTCTTCATCAGAGAGATCTTTCACCCTGTTCTCGGAACTGCATGAAATATAAGGAGAATCATCAGGAAAGATAGATTTCATGGTGCGATCATCGTACTTAGAGGGACTATCAAACGAAAACAGGGAAGCAAGGGAAAAAGCATCATTCTCAGAAAAAACATCATCCACGCACCTTTTCTCAGTCATCGAGGGAGAAGAAGCCATGAACGGGAATAGTACAGAACTCGAAAATCGATAAAGGAGTTTGGGACGACGAAAATGTAACTGCAGCCACTGTAGCACTCGGAGATGAAGAGATGAAGGAAGAAAATCGAGAAGACAAGGATTTACTGAGGTATAAGATGATGAAGAATCTCGAAGAAAAATTTGCAGCGTCTGGAGGCTAAAAAAGAAATGGTAAAGAAGAAGAAAGAGAATAGGAGTTGGACTATTTAAAGAAAAGAAGTTGTAATCAGCGCCGACGGTTACAGGTAATAAGGTGGAGTTAATGGGGGACTACATGGCAGAAATCTCGGCATGAACGAGGACGTGGGAAGCGGGGACTACTTTATTCCACTCGTGTCTACCACATGAGCGAAAGAATGGGCATAAATGTAGGTGTAAATTATCCACAGGGCTAGGTGGCAACATCTCAAGCTATGAGATACCCAAACATGAAGAGACGAGAAGCACAAGATATAGGATGGAAGGCGCGAAATTTAAGGAGCCACGTGGATCGGGTGTGATCACTCTATAGCTGTCGGACAAGACTCGACCGCAGGCCTCTGACAAAGATGGCAGACGAGACGTATTGGGTCAACCGAGGAGTGGTAGTCAAAGGGATAAGAAGATACGTGTCATATCGGCTAGATGCAAGGGCGACAGGTTGGAAGGGCGATATCGCACCAAGAAAACACCCGAACGGATTGCCTCGGACAAGGTACTATAAAGGGATCAAAGCACATCGGTCATAGTGACGGAAGAAGGGACGACGCAGGCGGGCCCGATGACATGACTTCAAGTTAGATATGTTATGACCAACACCCTAGTTTGGTTGTATGTAGCCTCCCCTATAAATAGAAGAACTTGTATCCAAAAGAGGTTATGATATATTGGGGAGGAGAGAGACTTGCAATGAGAGAAATAAAGAAGTAAAGTTGAGAGCTAGTTCACTTTGTAAGGGAGTTCACTTGAGAGAGCAACACCATTGTAACACCTTGAAGTAATAAGATTCATCCTTTCACCCCCGTGGACGTAGGTAATCATACCGAACCACGTATATCCTTGTGTCTATCGTCATGTCCATACTTTCATTTGTATGAGTAGAAGATTTCTATCCTTTGGATGTAGGTTGTAGTAAAATGAATCTACAATGATAAACCCATGTCTAATCCCGATGAAGACGTGGATAGATCATCTCGTGAACTCCACAATTTTCTCGAATCAGAGATATCAATACTTGACCATTTGAACCTCGACATTCAGAAAACTTTAGACTATGTTATCTCGCAGAAAGAAGGTAGTTCTAGGAGCTATAGGTTGTTATACTTCACGTTTTACTTTTCTAATTTTGTTTCTCACTTCGCTACTTTTTTTCGCAGAATCTGAAGATAGCTGGAAGAATCAAGTCTTGCATCTATCTCGTCAAAGGGATGATCTTTCCAAGGAGGTGTCTAGTCTGAAGGAAAATATTGTGCTTCTGAACGAAGATTGTGACAAGATGGAAAAGGATGCTAAGAAGGTTGCAAAGTTAACCCGCAAAAATGCCCAAGAGGAGAAGGTGAAATTCCTTACTGAGTTCTGCAGTTCTCACGACATCGCCTGTCCTTCCTTGGATCTCGAAGTCTTCTCTGATGATGATCCTGCCGTTGAAGTCGATGATGAGGATGAAGAGACAGAGACTTATGAGGATGAGGAGGTACCCAAGGATGAAGTTCCTCAAGGCATGGGGAGTAATGATGGATCTGGTGATGCTGATGCTGATGCTGAGATTCAGGGATCCGAAATTGGTTCTGTTGAGGAAGAAGCTGGCAAAGCTGTTCTTGTTCAGCAACCTACTTCGCAACCTTAATCTTTTTATTTTGATAACAGTTTAACCTCTTAATCCTTCATTTCTTTGACATTTATTTGGGCGCTCCCAAGCTTGGGGGGCATAACATTTATCTCGTTCTTGTTTCTTGCCTTAATATATCAGCTTTGTTTCTTTTCCCATTTTAGTCTTTATCTCGTTTACTTATCTGCACTCAATGTGGTTAACATATCTAATTCGTATATCCAATAGTAGTTTCTTTTGTCTTTAGTTCGCAGAATTTTGCAATTTCGTAAAATAGTAAGATATCCACATTAATATGTAGATCTATATCATATAGAGCAATTATGGTTTAACATATAATTTCCAACAAGTATATACTTGCCGAGAAAATAATCAAAGAATAATAACTTTGAAAAGGTATATACTTGCCTCTTATTCTTTGGATATTTTCAGAGTATATCTGGGGTTTAGGATATAAGATGTTATTATTTGTTTGTGCGAAGTAGTAGATGCGAGATAAATTCTCAAAAGAATAATAAGTTTGAAAAAGTATACACTTGCCTCTTATTCTTTTGCGGATTTATGTAGCATACCTTGTGTTATTGATCTTTGTGTTTCTATTCTCCTTGCCTTGACTATTTATTGTCTGTGCCTTAGATTCTTCTTTGCATTCCTTCTCGTTCCCATCTCGCATATTAATTATACTTCGTTGCCTTTTAGGGCTTGTTCCGGCATCATTAGTATTCTCATTGTATCGTAATCAAGTCATCATAGGTATTTCTGTATGCAATACTTTGATTGCAAATATTTCTCATTTAGCAAAGATTTTTCGAATCTTCATGTTCACTACTTCTTGTAATGTGTTCTCTTGTATATATATTTTTTTTTCAAATTTTTTTTTGTGTGCCTCTTGATTTCTTCATGTTTTATTTAATATTTCGGGGTCTTATTTTGCCTCCTAGTTAAGGTCTTATTTTTCCCCGCCATGTTGATCAGGGTTTTGCGCCGAAGTCTCAGGCGCTCTTTATTCTTGCGAAGTAAAGATCCATCAACCTCGCCTTAACTCGCTCATTGATCTTATCGTGCGACAATATCACAAGCCTATCTATTCCCGTGAATACCAGCCCCGTAATATTGCCGTCTTTTTTTTGGTCACTCATCTCCCTAAAGGAGGTGTCGTCCCTTTATATTCCCCCTGAGTACCCCCTTGCTTTCGGGCCTAGGTATCAGTTGTTTCGTGACCTCATATCCCTTTGCCGATATGGATCTTGGTTATGAAGTCACACCCTAGGTGGGGTTTCTTTGGGACCGAGTGGAGGAATCTCACCAGGACATCTACTATCTCCACTGGTTTCGTTCCTACACCCCTTACCGAGTGGTTACCCAATTGGGGCCCTCGGCGGATGGGTCTTATTTTTGCCCCTATTTGATGTTACTGATATTGTCTCTGATGCGCGTTAGGTCTTATTTTTGCCTCTTGCATTGTGTGCGAACTAGGTTGCACGCCACGAGGTCTCGACCTCCCTAAGTAGAGGTTTTATAATCTCCCTGGAGATTTTTTCTTTTTCATGCATTCTTTATTTCGTATTTATTTTATTTCGTGGGTCTTATGCAGCCTCCTAATGAGGTCTTACTTTCCTGCTTTGAGGTCTTACTTCTCCCCATATTCTTTTTTGCTTTTCATTCATATTTTCGTTTCGTATTCTGCTTTCTTTTGCTCATGCTTCACGTTTTGCTCGGTAAATATTTCATTTCTTTTCTTTTTCTTTGTTGAGTACAAACTTGCTTCTTCATTTTGTATTACACATCTTCATTTATTTTTCTCTGTTGATGGCTAAGGATAATATTTCTTTATATAGACCGGATTCCAAGGATGATCCAGCCTCCGACCTTGTCTCTCTACCTCGCCATATATGATATTTCCTTCATTATCTGTCTCTTTGCCTTGGCAATCCGCGAGTTCATAGGCTCCATTTCCCACCACTCTTTTTACGATGAATGGGCCTTCCCAAATAGGTTCTAGCTTTCCCCCAGGCCCTTTATGATATGGTGGTATTTCTCGCAAGACTAACTCGCCTGGAACGAAACTCCTTTCTTTCATCCTCTTATTATATTCGCGAGATAATCTTCGGTGGTAATTCGTCATGTGTTGTAATGCAATTTCCCTATTCTCCTCCAAATCATCCAACTTCACCAGAATTATGTCCGAATTCAGACCTTTCTTCCATGCCTCCTGCTTAGTTGTGGGAAACATTATCTCGGTAGGTAAAACTGCTTCCACTCCATATGTCAAACAAAAGGGTGACATTCCTGTTGCTTCCCGCCTTGTTGTTCTGTACGACCATAGTACATTTGGGACTTCTTCGCACCAGTCATGTAGGTTCCCTTCTAATTTATTTTTCAGAGTAGATGCTATTGTTTTATTGGCCGCCTCCGCTTGTCCGTTACTCTGTGGATATAACGGAGTTGACTTTCCCGATTGTATCTTGAAGGTGTTGAAGAACATGCTCACATTCTCTCATTCGAACTGCTTCCCATTATCAGAGATAATTTGTAGTGGAATCCCAAATCTGCAAATTATGTGCTCAAGAATGAAGTCATATACGTCACCATCTCGTGTATTCTTTAGGGGTTTTGCCTCAACCCACTTCGTGAAATAGTCAGTTGCCACTATTAGATATTTTCTTTGCTGAATTCCCATGACGAATGGCCCCACAATATCTACTCCCCACATGGAAAACGGCCATACACTCAATATTGAGTCCAGGATCGTTGCTGGTGCATGTATGCGCTTGCCAAATATCTGGCATGCTTCACACCTCATCGAGATATTTTTTGCATCTTTATACATGTGTGGCTAGAAATACCTTGTGTCTTGGTTTTGTGAGCCAAAGATCTCGTGCCGCTGTGATTTCCGGCATCACCATAGTGGACAACTTTCATGATCTGTATTCCTTCTTCTTGTGATGAGCATCGCAACAACGGGCCTAAGAATGACCTTCTATACAAAATTCCTTCTCGTAGCTCGTAATTCGAGGACTTCCCCTTGATCTTGTGTGCTTCAAATCTATCACGAGGTAAATCCCCTTTTGCTAGATACTTATAAATTGGAGCTCGCCAATCATCTTCACTTAGTTCCACAGTTGCATTCTCGTTCTTAATCATCAGGACTTTTTATCCTTCCAACCCATTTGTGATTGATGGCTGCATTAATCGTTCAATTCGAATGTGTTTCTCCGAGAGGTCTTTAATCATTGATGCTATGAAAGCCAACGCATCATCATGTCGGTTATTATCTCTACTCACCTACCTCCAGATTATATATGGTATTTTCTTTGAATATTCTTTCACGAGTTGTAAGTATCGGTTCATCACAACATCATTTTCCTGATATCTTCCTTTAATTTGTCTGATACCAGCTGCGAGTCACTGGTTATTCTTACCTCCTCTAACTTCATTTCGATATCTAGCCTTAGTGCATGTATGACTGCGTCGTATTCTATTTCATTGTTAGTTGCTTTATACTCTAGTCGAAAGCAGAACACTGTTCTTGCTCCTGCTAGCGAAGTAAATACGATTCCCATTCCTCCTCCTACACTGTTGGACGATCCATCCACAAATATTTCCCACCTCCTCGGATGGTTTTCTTTTAGCAAGTCCATGGGTTCTGGGCGATTTTCATCTATGTCCAGCATTTCCTCTACTCATTCGTTTTCTCCTATGGGAAATTCGGCCAAAAATTCTGCGATTATGTCTGACTACGTAGAAGTCTGGACTTCATATTTCAACCCAAATTGGTCAATTCGGGTATTCCACCTTTCAACTCGCCTAACTCTCTTCGTGTTCTTCAAAGTTGACTCTATTGGGATTCTAGTTAGAACCTTAATCTTGTGAGTCTGGAAATAAGTTCTTAACTTTTCTGATGAGTATACCAATGCTAGTATCAGTTTTTCGATCTTTGGGTAATTCTTTTCTGCTGGGTTAAGAGTCTTACTGACATAAAAGATCGGCTTTTTAACACCTTTATCCAACCGAAGTAGCACTGAACTTATTGCATTTGGTGTAGTTGCGAGACAGATCAGTAATTCTTCGTCCAGTTTGGGTTTTTGGAGGATTGACAAGTTGATGAGGTGTTATTTTATGTTTTGCAATGCTTGCTCACATTCTTGTGTCCATACGAACTTGGCCCCTTTCTTCAAGATATCAAAGAAATGCTTGCATTTATCCGAAGACCTAGAAATGAATCTACCCAAAGCAGCTAACTGTCCATTTAGATTTTGTACATCTTTTATTGTTGCCGGCGAAGACATGTCTAGTATAACTTGAACCTTGGCTGGATCTACTTCGATCCCTTTTTCGGACACTATGTGCCCCAAGAACTTCGCTGATTCTACTCCAAATATACACTTCGCGGGATTTATTTTCATCTTGTACGCCCTCATTTGTTCAAAAATTTCTTTTAGATCTTCCACATGATCTCCTGACTCCTTAGTCTTTACCATCATGTCGTCAACGTATACTTTTAGCTTGGTGTGCACCCATTTGGCGAATATTTTTTCAACCATCCGCTGGTACGTGGCTCCTGCATTCTTCAACCCAAAAAGCATTCTAGTATAACAGTAAAATCCCCTTGGGGAGAAGAAAGCCGTATGCTCTTGATCTTCTTCAGCGAGCGGTATCTGATTGTATCCTGAGTAGCCGTCCATCAAAGTTAATAGTTTGTACCCTGATACTGACTCCACCATCTGATGTATGTTGGGTAATGGGAAGCTATCCTTCGGAGATGCAGTGTTTAAATTGCTGAAGTCTATTCTTATCCCCTTGGTCTTCTTCGGCACTATTACCATATTTGCAATCCAAGTTGGATACTTCGCAGGTCTTATTATTCTCGAGTCCAGCATCTTCTGCAGTTCTTGCTCTATTTGCTCGTGATAGGAAGTGGCTATTTTTTGAATTCGTTGCCTTATCGATTTGATTGTTGGGTTAATATCTAATATGTGGCATGCAACTTGTGGATCTATTCTCGGCATCTCATTCATACTCCACGCAAAGATATCAAGATATTCTTCTAGTAGTTTTATCAATCTTTCTTCTTCGTCCATCTCCATTGTCGTCCCAATCTTCACTATTTTTGCCTCTTCTTCGTTACCCAAGTTTATTTCCTTCGTGGGTTCTACTACATCTAAGTTCATGACTGGTTCTCTGAGTGGAGATGATTCCTTCAATTGCAATAAAGGTTTATCTTTGTCTTCGAGAATCTCACTTGGTATTGCCCATCCTTCTTTCGCTTTGACCATGTATATCATTAATTCTTCCTCTTTCTTTGCTTCCAGTACCCTTTTTCTCTGCTCCTTCTTTTTCTTCAGCTTTCCTTCGTAGTTATGAACATCTTTCTCGTTGCAGTCTTTTGCGTATGTTTGATCTCCTTTTATTTCGATAATTCCACTTGGCATGGGGAATCGTATGGCTTGATGGTAGGTTGATGCTAACCCTTTTATCTCATTATATGGAGATCCTACATCCACCACACATACCGTTACCTAGGTTTCCAACTCTCCTGCGAAGATCTTTACAACCAACTCGCCTCTTGGCTTCGATGCAACCCCGTTGAACCCATAGATATTGTATGTTGATGGCACCAGTTCTGAGTCTCTATAGCCCATGGTTTTGAATGCATGATAAAAGAAAATGTTCACTGAACTTCCCGTGTCCACCAAGATTTTGTCTATCACCCATATTTTCTTTTTCCTTGCTGAGTCATTTTCCCACTTCGTATATTCTCCGAAGTTTAAATTTATTACCAATGGGTCTGTGTGCGAAGCTCCTCCGTCTGGTGAATCTGCTGCTGAGAAATTAATTGCTCTTTTTTACCATTCTTCCAATGGCTCCTTCTTCACAATGCTAAATATTTCTTTTCCTTCGAAATCTCTTTTGTGGGCTCTTTTTAGTACATTATCGTGGAAATCTTAAATGTTCTTTGCAGGATGAATTATAGAATTACAATTCCGCCTTTAGGTTCCCCTATCAATTTCAATTATGTACACTTGTGCTTGATTTTGATTGTTCTTACGAGGTGGTGGTGGTGGTAATGGTCCTGTATTTTCCAAAAAATGCTTGAGCTTTCCCTTTTCGATTAGGCGAAATATCATTCGTCGGACATTCCTGCAGTCATTCGTGTGATGTCCATGAAAACGATGATATTTGCAAAAGTCACCACTTCTTGCACTTGGTAACGGTTCTACCCTGAAATTAGGCGGCGGAGGGATTTCTTCAGTTAAAACAATAGCTTCCCATATATTCTCTACTGATGTGTTAAGCTCTGGTAGTGCTACATCTTCGAAAGGGGGGGGGTCTCTTTTCTCCATATCGCTGGCTTGGATTGTATCTTCGCTGATTCCTCGAGTTATAATTCCTTTGCCTCGAATCATTATATCTCGGATGCTGATCTATCCACTCCTGATATCCACTAGACACTGCTACCAACTTCGCCGGAATAGTGGTTAATGGTTCAGCTTCTTCGTATTACATGCTATTGTCTACTGTATTTGCTGCCCTTGGTAAAAGGCGAGAACTTCCCTCCTTGGTATGTACCAGAACTATCTCGCTGACTTCCTTTTGCTTTTCTTCTAGCGCTACATACTCCTCCTGATACTCTCTGAGCTCGTTCATTGTTATAGTATTTCGGATCATGAATACTTGATTGTGCAAGAGATCAGTCGGAATTAAAGCGTTCACAAATGCTAGGATGAAATTCCTCTCATCTACTCTCTCTGCGAGCTCGCTGCATATTGTCCTCCGTCTCGTTATCATACTTCGCAAACTTTCCCATGGCTTCCTCCTCAGGTTAAATAGGGTTTTTTATTCCTGGTCTTAGCGAGTTATTGCTTATATAAGTTGTTAAAAATATTCTTTGTAAGTCTTTGAATGATGAAATCGACCCGTCAGCTAGCCCATCAAACCACTTCGACGCTTCCTATGCTAAACTCGCAGGGAAATACTTGCATAATGCAGCTTCGTATTTTGCCCGTTGCATCAAGGAAATAGTATACTGCTTCATATGTTGCACTGCACTTCCCGTTCCATCGAATACACTCCCGAAGGTAGGTAACGAGCATCTCCCTGGAATTCTTGCCTCCAGTAGTTCATGTGAGAACGGGGATCTACCTGCCTCCACTATCATCTCAGCAAGTTGTACTCGTCCTCCTCTTCGCGAATTGGTAAGTAATGACCTCATATTCTGTAATTCGTTCATAACTTCCTGATTGATCTCATCCCTTCCGTCATCTCGCCTGCACCTCCTCCTTCTTCTTTCTCGTCTATCATCTCCTTCTCTCCTTTCTTCTTCTCACCTCCTTCTCTCTTCTTCACGAAGTCTCTCCTCCTAGCGTGTTCTTTCTTCTTCAAAAAGTTGCCCTTGATCTTCCCATCTAGTTTCTTAAAGTGCTCTCCTTAGCCTTCTTTCTTCGCTACCTTCTCTCACGTGTCTCGTCCTTCGTTCTTTCTTTTCCTCTCCTTGTTAATTCTCCAATGGTCCTCCTTCTTGACGTAAGTCCCTGCATGTTCTCGTGTCTGTCTCTTTACCTTGTGGATCATGAATAACTCTTTTTTCGTTAAGTTGGTGATTTTGTTGCATTAAGGTGGCGTTCTGCCTCATGAGTATGGTTCTTTGTTCCACTAGAGCTCTCTCTCTTTCTATTTCCAGTCGAAGTACCTCCCTGATATGCTCTATCGTATGTTTTCTTCATTAACGTTCTCTCCTCCACCTCCTCATGTTGGCTCCTCCTCCGTCTCCGTGTTGGCAGTATGAATTGATCCTTCACGGTAGCGATTGTCGTTTTCTTGACGACCTACACCACGTCTTCCTCCCGCGTTTGACGTTTCTCCTCTTTCCATTCTTCCTCCTCTCCTTTCTGCTAAGCGTAGACTTCTCTTCGATGCGATGATGTGCTGTGCCCGATCTGGAACTCTTGCCATCAACAACTTCCACCAGATTTCTCTCTGCTCACCGGTCTATCAACTGCTTCTCTTGACCATATCTAACCTGTTTACTTTTAGGATGATAAATCTCAGATCTACTTCTTTCCCTCAACTCCTCCACAATCTCTAAGTCACTAGTTTCTAGTTATATGAAAGAAAAACTCACTAAATGATTTTTTGATGAAAACTCTAAAAATGATTGCAACCCTCTCAATCTATCCCAAGTGAGAGTAAGTTCTCAACATGAGATCCCTGTTTCTGGGCGCCAAAATGTAACTACGGAAAATCCATATTTACACCCACTTACTAACTTAGATTACACAAAGAGTAAATCACACACGAAGTGAAACAAAACTTTTATTTTTATTATTAGTTAAAGAATGGGAAGATACAAATCATTCAAGAACACTCACAAGAACCCTAAGTTGTCTCTCTTAACAATCTCTCACTTATCCCTCCAAACGTTCCAACCCCTTACTCCATGGGTTAAGTCCTCTATTTATAGGAGAAAATACTTAATGGGTTACAGCTCATTTTACTTCGTTGGGAGTCACATAATTCACTTGACTCTGCTTTTTACTTCGCCAGATCCATTTTCAATAAAGTTTTCGCTTACTTTTCGCCTTATTAATCGGTCGTTGTCGGGGACAGCTGTCATATTTCTTGCGTAACAATCCACACTTTGCTTCCTCCACTTCGTATACTTTATCTTTTCTTGTGTAACAATCCACACTTCGGGTCTTCTCTTCGCGAGGTATCTTCCTGTGCAAATCGCTGCCACTTCATAAATTAATACTTCGATGACATCATATCTGTCTTCGCAGATCTCATATTCATTAAAGTATCCTATCACTTGATTTGACTCTTCACTAACAATTCATGGGAATTAGTAAATACTATCTCACCTGGAGATTTACTTCGGAGTCTCGTCTAATATCGTTTGAACACGTGGCGAGTAGGTTTCCTGTACCTACAACCACAACTTTTATTTTTTGATACACGATAATTTATTAATGCGATTAAAGAGTATGATGATTCAGAGAACCTACATTAAATTATATTCGACCCTCGTTTCTCTCTTCGTATAAGATTAAGAATTAAAAGAAAAAACTAAATTTGTAAACTCATCAAACAATACTACAGTGATAATAAGGATTGAATGTGAATGATCACGGAAATCAAGCTAAACATAAGCCAAATCTTACAATGCACAAGCCAAATCTTACAATGCACGATCCAACATAACTAGTATTAAAAAAATCAAGCCACAAACGGATTAGCAAATTTTGTTGCATATACCCGTCTGTTCTACTCAACATCGATCCCAGATTGCAAAAAAAAAAAGTAGAAACATAAAAAAATAAATAAAAATGAAATGAAATGCAATGCAATGCAATGTAATTTTATTTATATAGATATAAAATAGGAGGGTATATTTAATAAATAGTTATAATTACTGCCGCTATTAGTAGTATATTACAGCCTAAGATACCCTGTCCTAAATCCCCAAAGAAAGAGTTATAAACTCCCCAAAAGAACGAAAGAAAAAGAAAGGGCCCTCCTCCAAGGTGCAGCATAACCAGACAAGAAGAACAAACAACAACAACCACATTCATATGCTTTACAGCCAAACCACAGTACAACACCAACAAGACCAAAGAACAAGAAGAAACTGAAAACCCCGTTTGTTATCCTTATTCTCTACTTCATCGTTTGTACTGCCTGTAGTGGGTTTTGCTTGCTTTGTGTTTGATGATTGTTTGGTAAAATGTTAAGACTTTCTCTGTCGGCAAAAGGTCGTAATCTGTCGGCATTGTTGTCAGTTTAAGAAGAGTATTAAGATAATGATTATGATGATGAGCAGGAGAGGAAGAGGAGGAGGACACAGAGAAGAATAAAAGATCTGGTTATCTCTATATTTGACTTGGAAGCCAGCCAAGGGGAGGTTATCTTCGGATTTATTACTTAGTAATCCAAGTTGGGTGTTATTGGACAAACTAGTTTTCTTGACCTGGGTATTTCTCCATTTCTTGATTGGAGGTTTACATTGATTGGAATCAGGGAGAAAGATTACAGAGAATGGAATGTAGGTGAATTTCATCTTCTTTTTCTTCTTTCCAGTTATTATTATTGCTGCTTGATTATATTCATTTTATTGGGTATAAGTTTTCTGTTTCAACAGCTTAAATGGGTTTACATTCATTATGTTTCAGGTTAGGTGTTTAGGCATATATTCAGTGAGGATAGTGTTCTTCATAGCTGAGCTGGGTTCCCAACCAAATGTCAAAGACTCTTGCAGCAATACTGGGAGGTGCTGCAGGAGCCGTGGCATTGGTAGGGATTATAATCTTTTTGTGGTTCTGTCTATTTCGTAACAAGAGTATCTCAAGAACTTCTGAGTCGGGGTCTTCTGATCCATCTGTTCAAGGTACTGCATTTTACATTACAATTATTGTTTATAGAGAGAGGGAATTACATTTTCGATACTCAAATTTTATTATGATCTGCAGTGGGAAGAAATGTTGGCACCGAGTTGTCTTTACGGGGTGGCATAAATCTACAATCTGAAGCAAGGCGTTTTGCGCTGGAAGAATTGGCTGCGGCAACAAAGAATTTTAGTGACATAAATTTGATTGGTAATGGAAAATTTGGTGATGTGTACAAGGGTCTGCTTCAAGATGGGATGATTGTGGCTATTAAAAAACGGCCAGGTGCACCTAGTCAGGAATTCGTAGTAGAGGTAATTTTGCGAGAAGAATCATTTGCGGAATTAAGTAAGATGTCTTGTTTGGGTTCCTGCGAAAACAAATATGTTCAATGGGAGTCTTGAAATGTATTTCTCCTGTTATCTGTCATACTGAATTCATCTTTACACATTATTTGACTGAGAATTTCTACCAGGTTCGTTATCTTTCGTCTATTCAGCATCGGAACCTCGTCAGTCTTTTGGGATATTGTCAGGAAAATAATCAGCAAATGCTCATCTATGAGTACGTACCTAATGGAAGTGTTTCTAGTCACTTAAATGGTAATTGGCCCTCTATTTACATTTCTTTAGTCATTCCTCAATTTGTTGTGCTTGTCTTCTGTATTTATGTACATAAGTACTCACTTGATTTTGCGCCACTACCAAGTGGATGATATGTAATCCTAACTTTTCTGAGACTGAGTGTAGACCGTATGGTATCTACCAGTTATTTTCCAGCTTTGTCAAATCTCTTCTCAACAGCCATGCTAAGTGAGTCTACTTTCATATTTCTTGTAGGGGCATCTGAGGTTCCTGAAGAGAAGCTAGAATTCAAGCATAGGCTTCCAATAGCTCTTGGAGCAGCTAAAGGTGATCCTCTACAAAATTAGAGAGCATTGATGGCTTTCCTGGTATTGGTTTTGGTTATTTTAGTAAGAAAAGTATTTGAAGGTTCTTTGTTCGCCCATGCTATAGATGCTGCCTCTAAGACATTAAGTTAGTCTAGAACGTCCTCTTTATGGACTAGAATCTTGAAGCAATACTCTCTGGATAATGTCTTTCCTTGTAATTTCCATGCAGGTTTAGCCCACCTGCATACCATGAGTCCTCCTTTGGTACATAAGAATTTCAAAACAGCGAATGTCCTTGTGGATGAAAATTTCATTGCTAAAGTTGCAGACGCGGGAATTCGCAACCTACTCGGTAAAGTTGAGATGGCAGGAACGTCCTCTCAAGTGATGGCTGATCATATATTCCTTGCTCCAGAGTAAGTCTTTATCTGTAGTTCTCATAAACCTTTTTTACAAATTAGATTTTTGTTGAATGCAAACTTGGTACTTGGGAGTTCCTTCTTTCGCAACATATATAATGATAGTATTTATTTTTATTTCGCTGACTATAAAGAAATGTCTCCTGCTGATATCAGAAGGATTGAGAAGAACAGTGAATAATACTTCGGCATCCTTCCAATAACGAATAGGATTAGTACCTGTACTTGCTATTTTTGTGCAAGTGAAATTCACTGTACATTTCTACTTGCTGCTAATGCGCATCTTACATACACGTGTAGGGTGAGAGAGTTCGGAAGATTCTCCGAGAGAAGTGATGTATACAGTTTTGGAGTATTCTTGCTGGAGTTGGTAAGCGGGAGGGAAGCTATGCAGTCTTCAGAATCTGATCAGAGCCTAGTTGAATGGGTACTTATCTTTATATTTCTCCGTAAAATCTGGTCATGCCAGCTCCCCTCACAGACGTACGTTTTTATCCTATTTACCTTGGTTATCATGGGAGTGAATCTGTCACTGACCATTTTATCAGCTGTTGTCAAACAACATGTCTACCAAATATCCTAGATATCTGGTGTTGGCTAGAGTAAAGATCTTATCAATGAAAGCTGAGCAGGAAAGTACACTGTTATGTGTACCCTGGTATTACTTGTGCTCCATGACCATTCACTATTTAGTAGTTAACTATATGCCCATAAATGACTAGAAGTAACAAATATTCTCCCTTGGAAATCCACCTCTAACCCTGACAGCAGTCATGCCAATCTAAACTTTGGGTTTTCTAGATTCAACCTCAGCTCTGGAGTAGTTTTCCCATTTTACCGTAGCCCTTGAAATCCCTCTGGATTCAACAACCATTTCAAGTTTGAGAGTAAGTTGTATAATACCTTGGTACCAATATGCTCAGTATGCATGTATAAGCAAGTGTAGTTTCCCAATCTTTTTTATTATAGTTGTTCTATTGTGTTTTCTTTCTAAATGCATGTTCATCTCTTGCTGTTGTTGACAATGTGAAGGTGCAAAAGTATCAGGACTGGAGCCATTTATCAACTATCATAGATCACAAACTGGGCAGCAGTTACACAGCTGAAGTAATGAAAGAATTTATACAGTTGACAGCACAGTGCGTGGATACGTCTAGCCAGAGACGGCCAACCATGAACCATGTTGCAACGGAGCTAGATAGAATCTTAGAGAAAGAAAGGAGCTTGACTACCATCATGGGTGAAGGAACCCCTATCTTTACCCTTGGAAGCCAACTATTTACTACAACGGCAACTACTACTAGTTTCAGATAACTACAGTTCAGATTCAGAAACAATGAAAAAACCTCATACATGCATATAGTTTTTCTTTTTTCCCTTCAAACTATAGAGTTAAAAGAATGTTCAGCTGTTTGGCAAGTGTAAAAAAGAACAGCTGTGTTTCTTTTCTTTTTATCATTATTGTGGTCATTTTACCCAATTCATTGTGTTGAGATATGAAATCATGTTATATGAACTAACTAAATATCGGTCCGATCTTCATTTTTCGTTCTTCAACTGCACTGCTATGTATAACATTTATTATTTATTGTTAAATACACAATATACTGAAGCTTCAGTTTGGTCTTTGTCGCGCCTCTCTTTCTGCTGTTTTAAACTTAACAAGATAACACAGGCTATACAAGAGAATACAACAAATTATGAGAGTTGTAATAAACCTTGAATAGAAATAGCGAAATCTGGCTAGCTGGCCGTTTACACTAGGATTGCTAGCCTTAATTAGCATGATTTATAAGGGCTGATACTAGCATTACCAGGGGCTGATGCCATTTAGCCAATCCAACGGCAAAGATTGTTTAAGATCTTGAGATGGTATCAGCCCCTAATACTGTTATCAGCCCTTATAAATCGTGTTAATTAGCAATAGCCATTTGGTTGTACATTGTAAAGATGTCCAACTTTTTTGTTCTCAAGGAAATGATATTGAACCGGCCATCCAGCTCGTTGGTAGAGATATGGCGTGTGTTTCAACTGCTCATTTTCTTGATTATCATATGGGTTTTTATTCTAGAGTGATTAGGACATCCTTATAAGCACAAGTACAAGCTTGCATTCTATCATGACTCGGGGGAGCATCCGGGAATCTCGAACCAAAGGAAATTAAGATCCCACAATGACTAGGTAGGAATCCCTTCCATGAGTTAAATCCCCTATAACTATAAGCAACTCGATGTTTGAAATAATATAATGTGCTTTAAAATATGTTGAGTGCAAGTTCACTTACAAAAAAATTATAATTAAAAATTGCATTGGTTAGATAACAAAAGACAACCCCGTTTGGAAATATAGGAATGTTGTAATTTTTAGTAAGAGTGTGCCTAATCCAAGCAAGCTAATTCATTCCATCAATTTGGAATTCATAGACATTCATGTTGCTAGACCTAGGAAAAATAAGATTAAGAATTATTCTGATATTGTTGAAACAATGATTGGTTTATTATTTTTCATGTCTCCTTTTGGGAGTCTGGCTTCTCCATGGATTTTGCAATCCATCCATATTAGTGATAAAACAAGTTGGTGGAAATAATGTCGAGCTGGTGGTGGATGGGCTTCCACTTTGTAGATGCATTTTACTACAAACTACATCCAAAGGATAGAAATGTACTACTCTTCTCAAACGAAAGTAAACGCTCAACCATGAACACAAGATATACGTGGTTCGGTATGAATACCTACGTCCACGGGGGTGAAAGGATGAATCTTATTACTTTGCGGTGTTACAATGGTGTTGCTCTTAGTGGGATTTCCTTACAAGATGCACTTACTTCTCATTCACTTCTCTCTTATGCTAACTCGGGTTTCTCTCTCTTTCTCTCCCCAAAGATTACAACCTGCCTCTTCTTGAATTCGAGTCGCTCTATTTATAGAAGAGGTTACATACAACTAAGTTAGGGTGTTGGTCACATTACATCTAGTTGTTGTTCTGTTGTTGGGCCGACTTCAGTTGTCTCGTGTGGCCGATGTGACTTCATCCCTCGCCTTTGTCTCTTATCCAATCCGACCTCGTCTGGTGTTCCGATGGCCCGATGTCGCTTGTCTTGGTTGCCGCCCTTACGATTGGCCGATGCGTCTCCTACTTTCTTACCCTTTTGACCATATCACCTCGTTTGACCCACCCTGTCTTGTCTGTATCAGCTTTATCAGAATTCCAGATCAAGTCTTGTCCGATGTCTGCACGCCCGATCCACGTGGCTCCTTAAATCTCGCGCCCCCTAATCTTCCTTTTATGCTTCGCGTTTCTTCGTATCTGAGTGTATCAGGCCTAGGATATCGCCACCTGGATCTGTGTATAATTTACACCTACATTTATGCCCCTTCTTCCGCTCGTGTGGGAGACACGAGTGGGAGAACCTCGTTCTAACTGCCCACGTCTTTGGTCATGCCACGAATTCCGCCATGCAGCGCCCCACTAACTCCACTTTATGACTGGTAACCGTCGACGTCGGTTATGGTTCCTCTCCTTTAAATAACCCGCCTCTTTCTTCCTTTTTCTTCTCTGTCATTTTCTTTTACTGTCCCGCAACTGTAGCTTTTCTCCCAGATTCCTTCATCGCTTTGCGCTTCTGAAAAACCCTAACTTTCTTGATTTTTCTTCCTTCAATTCCCCCTCACTAATCGTCACCGTAGCTGTTAGTCGCCTTGTCTTTCTCTATCGAATACCAAGCTCTGCACTATCTCTGTTAATGGATTCTTCTCCTTCCATGGCTAAGAAAAGGTCTGTTGATGACGTTTTTTCTGAGTTCGACGACCCTTCGCTTGTTTCTTTGTTTTTGCTTGAGAGCCCCTCTAGGCATGATGATCGCGCGATGAGATCTATTTTTGCTGATAGCTCTTCTTCTTTTTCGTGCAGGTCCGAGAAAAGGGTGGTGAAAGATCTCTCTGATGAGGAATTTATCGAGCAACTGAAGGAGAAGTATGATCTCCAAAATTACGAGGTGACCCTTCTCTCGGGCCGAAATGGTATATTGAAGAAGGCGGACATGAAGAAATACGAGCAATCGGCCGATTGTGTGGTTATCACCCTGGGTCAACTAGAGCTAGGTCTCCGTCTTCCCTTATACAACCCTGATAGCCCATTTTATTACGAAGTTTTGTCCCAGATTCGGCCTTCTCGTGCTTTAGCTCAATGGACTGGCAATACTTTCCGAATTATGAACGAGTGGAGGGATCGCCGCGATGGTCATGGTTCTACTGCCGAGTGGTCGACCTACAAGCCCGAGGACGCTCCTGAGTATACCGTTGCCAATTTCCTTGTCAACTATCGAGCTGGTACTTCGACCCTGGGCGATCTTGTTGGGTTTGCTGCAAGTCCTCATCGTGTTAAAACTATGCCCGAGGGTGTCGAAAGAATGATGCTGGATGTCGATCCTGTCGGCCATGGTTCTAACAGGCGAGCCCGACATTCTAATGATCCGACCTATCCCCGAGTTCCGCTTCTTGTCCGAGGTCCTATTCTTCATGGTGACTTCCCGTCGCCTACTTTTCCCGCTGAGCCCTATTCTTTCTGGGTGGTTAATGATGACAAGGCCGATAAGGTACGCGCTTTTCTTGATTTCTATCTTGTTAGCTTCGGGCGTCAGTTAGTCACTTGTTGTTGTTTGCAAATCTCAGGTCAGTTCCACAAAGACTCTCGGGTTGAGGAAGACCAGGGGAAGGTAACAAACATAATGATTCCCTTATAAGTACATGTACTTGCCCCTGTTTTTTGCCTTCACATGTTCTGACGAGACACTTGTGCAGAAACACCCGAGGCGCGATGATGATGACGTTGACGATGTCGACCCTACTCCGCTTAGGCGTAATCCTGGCATAGGTAAAGATATTGCTAAGCCACCGCCGAAAACGAGCCCCCTCATTGATATTTATGATGAGGATGAGTTGTTTGGAGAGACTGTGCCGGGTGAAAAAGCCGGTGAACAAGGTGTGGGCGACCAGTAGGAGCCCTCAGAGATGCCCGCCGTAGAGAAGGTTGTTACTAATGTTCCGGTAGAGCTTCCCTGTGTGCCCCGGTTTACTGAGGGATCGTCTTATAGCGCCGAGACCTGCTTCACTGTTTCTGGCCCGATCATGAATTCCTTGGGTGCGCTTACTTCCTCCGACTTTGGGAAGTATACTGGTGAAGACATGTTGAATGTTGTACCCTATTATGGCGACATCGCCTTGACACTTGACACTGTGGTGAGCGACTCGATTCTGTATAGTAATGCCCCACTTCTGATTTCTGTCCTTAGTGTCGCTTATGATGCAAATTCGTTTGTTTGTGTTAGATCATGAACCGTGTACGCTTGGATGCCGCCAATCGCCTTCGAGATAAACAGTTGATAGAGTCTCTCCAACTTGAACTTCAGAATGAGAAGGGTCGCGCGAACGAGCTGGAGATCAAACTTGCCGATGCTCAAGGTATATGACTCTTCTTGACTTGTGTTGATTGAGTTTATCGTGCCAGTATCCTGAGTCGGGTATCCTTCTTCTTAGCCGAGGTATCTAGTATAAGTATAGACGCTACTTCGGAGTTTAGGATTCTGAAGAGAAAATGGGATATTGAAAAAGACCTTGTGGAAAATCTTCGTCAACGAATGGCAAACAAAGACGACAAAATAGACCGTCAAACTGAGGAGATTGCAGGTCTTGAGGACGAGTTAGAACGACATCGCCGGTTTGATTATGATCCTTCCGAGATGGACAATTTACGGGCTCATTTGGGATCTTCTCAGCGTCTTGTTGCCGAAAAAACTGCTTTAGCCACGAGTTTGGAGCAAAGGGTAAACGCTCTTCAATTGCATAATCGAGATCTTCACGAGGATCGCCGGCGAATATTGAGAGATAAGGATGTGGTGGAGCGAGCTAAGAGCGATTTACTGGGCCGAGTGCGTGAATTTGATAAAGTTATGGGCGATTTAGAGTGGAGTAGATCGCAGCTTGCGGTTCTCCAAGCGTCGCGTAATCGGTTAATGAACGATTGGGCCGAGCATAAGAATTATTGCCCTAGTAACGAGTTCAACGAGCAACATTATAACGAATTAACCATGAAGTTGTCTAGGGCCGAGGATGAGTTGTCCAAGTCGGTAGAGTCGCTTCAGTCGGTGTTACCCGCCCTGTCAGGTCTCTTAGCCGATGTGTTGAGGCCATTGTTTAGATCCAGATCGCGCTTTATTCTTGCAAAAATGTTAAGTTATATCCGATGAATAACATCCTATATTTGTGGTTTTGTAGCCGCGCAAAAACGTTCGCAGGAGCTTGATCTGGAGGTTTGCCGATTGAAACAGGCCGAGGTCGATTTGGGCTTCAAGTTAGCTGAGGCTGAGGAAAACGCTTCCCAGATTACCCAACAACTCGAGGAAGAACGTGTCGCCCATGTGGAGGAGTTAGATCAGAAAGTTCAAGATGGCATCATGGACTGGGTGGAGAAGAAGCGGCTCGAGGTCGCGCAGAGGAAGGCCGGCGCGGCTCCTCCCAAGGTTTAAACTTTCTTTTTGTGGTGCTGCGTCACTATGTTTCCCCTTCCATCGGGTTGTAAATCGCTCTAAACACTTCTCCCCTTTTTAATTTATGCTACCTTGTTTGTTTGTTTTAATGGGGGTGCTGCGTCACCGATGTTGTTTGTTTCATTTCCGCTAAACTTTTCATTTCGTACGTCCGCGCGATGCTTTTCGTACTTTGTTATCAGACGCTTGGTGTTATTGATTTAGCTTTTGGTTCTTATGTTATTCTGGCGATTGTTGCTTGATGTACCATGCGATCGATGTGGTTTTCGTTTTGAATGTTGCTCCTCTGGGTGTTGGTTGTTGCACGACACTATCGATTTGTTTCTTATTCCGCATGTTGCCCCGACCGTTTGTTGATTAACGCCCGACGTTATTTGTTTCGCTTTTGTTCCTGGTGTTATGCCCTGCAATTGTTGCTTTTTTTTGTTAGAACTCTAACCATTTCTGTCGAACACACCCAACAAGGAGGGTCATCGGGCCCTATGCCATGTCCTGATCGGGGTATCTCATCACTATCTCTTTGGATTCAGTGGAAGGGTACCAGTCATCCTAGTTCTAGGTCCGATGGTCCCGAGTGGTTATCGATCAACCGATCTCGGGCAAGTGGACACGCCCACTTGCGATGGTGGTGACCTTTCAGATGTAAGTAGGCCACCTAGCTGAGTAGACCTCGCGTCTAAACAACCTTTGGAACTGGTTTCCAACCACCAGAACCCTTAGGATACCTCGGCACTTGCACAATGCCACTGCCCCGAGTTCGAATAGCCAGGCGACTGTAAGGCACCTCGACACTTCCACACTGGCGTTGCGCCGAGTACGAATTCCCATTCGAGTGTAAGTCACCTCGGCACTTCCACACTGGCTTTTCCCCGAGTACGAATGACCATTCGAGTGTAAGTCACCTCGGCACTTCCACACTGGCATTTCCCTGAGTATGAATGACCATTAGACGCTTGTGCCCTATCCCATACCCCTCACGGTTTCACAGAGATAGAAGACACGTTTGCTTACCGTGTTTTTTCGCATTGCCCGTCAAGGATGATAGAGTTTCAGGAATCGGATGTTCCATGGTTTGAGCTCTCTGGTTCCGTCGAGTCCATGAGAGTCGATACGATCCTCGCCCGCCTTAGATTCAATTATATATGGCCCGCCCCATTTTGGTGCTAGTTTTCCGTCCTTTTTTGTCGCGCTCCCATTCAGCTAGAAATTTCAATACCTGCTGCCCGGGATTAAACTCTCTTGGTCGAACGCGCTTGTTGTACTCCCGTTGTAACCTCCTCTGATAATTTTCCATTTTTTGTAGCGCCATCTCTCTTGTTTCTTCCAAATCGTCGAGTTTATCCAAGATCAGATCGGATGACACGTTTCGACTCCACGCTTCAGTTCTTGTGGTAGGTATCATTGCTTTTGTTGGTAGAATCGCCTCGGTCCCGTAGGTAAGCATAAAAGGGGAGAACCCCGTAGCTTCCCTCCGTGTGGTTCTGTATGCCCATAGGACGTTATATAATTCCTCGCACCCGCCTGCCATATTCCCCGTCCGTTTCTTCTTCATATTATCGGCGATGGTCTTATTAGTGATCTCGGCCTGCCCATTGCACTGGGCTAAATCGGGTAGCTTTGCTCTTCCTGATGTTGTAAGTGTTAAATAGAAGATCAATGTTCTCGCCCTGTAGTTGTTTTCCATTATCAGAGATGATGGCAGCCGGGACCCCGAAGCGACAAATGATATGATCCCAAATGAACTTAAAAACATCTTTATCTCGAATATGCCTCAGTGGTGCCGCCTCGACCCACTTGGTAAAATAATCTGTAGCCACGATCAAATACTTCCTTTGCCCTGTTCCTACATGTAACGGCCCGACAATATCCACTCCCCATTTAGCAAAAGGCCACGGACTTATGATCGAGTTTAACGGTACTTCGGGAGCATGGATTTTCTTCCCGAAACGCTGACATTCTTCACAAGCTCTTGCCATTTGCTTCGCGTCCTCGTTCATATATATCCAAAAGTAGCCCATTGTTTTTGCCTTAGTTGGCAAGCTTCTTCCCGAACTGTGATTTCCAACCGCCCCATAGTATAGCTCATGTAGGATTATATGGCCTTCTTCCATGCTTAAGCATCGTAGGAGTGGCCCTAGGTAGGAATTTCGATATAAGATCCCCTCCCTTAACCCGTAGGCACCCGATTTACTTTTGATCTTGTTCATCTCGGGCCGACTCTTAGGTAGCTCACCCGTCTCTAAGTATTGATGTATCGGCTTTCTCCAGTCGCCTTCTTTGTATCTCTCGGATGTGTTAACGGCCACTTCGATTTGTGATTCTGGTGTTTCAGGGATAGACGGGTTAAGTAGCCTCATAACGCGTATCCCTTCAATGCTCGGGTCTACTAACTGTGAGGCGATGTATGATAGAGCATCCGAGTGTCTGTTATCCTTTCGGCAGATGTGGCGGAATTTAATATCTGGGATTTGCTTAATGTAAAACTGGGCGAGCTCCCAATATTTTTGCAACACCGGATCGTGTGTAGCGCATTGGCCCGTAATTTTCCGGATCACTAGTTGAGAGTCACTATTCAGTCGAACCTCATGCAACCCCATTTCCACAATTATCCGTAAGGCATGGATCACCGCCTCGTATTCGGTGACGTTGTTCGTTGCCTTGAATTCTAACCTGAACGAATGCACAATCTTCCTCCCCTTTGGCATGGTGAACACCAACCCGAGACCCGATCCATCTTTGTTAGATGCCCCATCAACAAATACTTCCCATCGCGTTGGGCTACTAGCGGCTAGCAGGTCTGTCGGCCCCTCCTATTCTTCTGTCATTCCCGGTATATCTTCTACCTCGTCCACATCACTGAGGGGGAAGCCTGCCAAGAAATCGGCCACTACTTGTCCCTTGATCGCGGTTCTTGTCTCGTATATCACATCATATTGTTTGATTATGGCTCCCCACTTGGAGATTCTCCCCGATCGCCCAGCACTATCCAAGACCGCTTCGATAGGCGATTTGGTGAGCACCCGTATTCGATGAGCTTGAAAATACGTTCATAGTTTAGAGGCAGCAAAGGCTAGCGCGAGCACCATCTGCTCCATTCTAGTGTAGTTTTTCTCTGCCGGACTTAAAGTTTTACTGGCGGAATACACCGGCTTTTCCACGCCCATCTCTGTTTTAACCAATACCGCACTTATGGCATAGGGTGTCGCGCCTAAGTATAAAGTGAGAATTTCTGACGGCCCAGGCCTTTGAAGTACCGGGAGGCTAGCTAGGTGTAGCTTGATATTTTGAAAAGCTTCTTCGCTTGCGTCCGTCCATCGGAAATTTTCTCCTTTCTTCAAGATGTTGTAAAAAGCCTTGCATTTGTCCGATGATCGTGACACAAATCGCCCCAATGCGGCTATGCACCCGTTTATTTTTTGCACGTCTTTCACCGTCGCGGGAGATGGCATGTCAATGACGGCTCATACCTTCTCGGGGTCCGCTTCTATTCCCCTAGGAGTGATGATGTAGCCCAAGAATTTCCCCGATGTGACCCAGAAGTCACACTTGGAAGGATTAATCTTCATCTTGTGTTTCCTCATTGTTTGAAAGATCTCTCGAAGGTCTCGGACGTGGTTTTTTGATTTCCGACTCTTAACTAACATGTCGTCCACGTAAACTTCTATGGTATCGTGAATCTTGTCTTCGAACATATCGCCTACCAATCGCTGGTATGTAGCCCCAGCATTCCTAAGTCCGAATGGCATCTTGGTGTAACAATACAATCCCCTTGGCGTGAAGAAGGATGTGTGTTCCTGGTCCTCGGGCGCCAGTGGTATTTGGTTGTATCCCATGTATCCATCCATTAAAGTCATCGCCTCATATCCCACTATTGATTCTACTAATTGATCTATACTGGGAAGGGGGAAGCTGTCTTTCGGGCAGGCCTTGTTCAAGTCGCTGAAATCAATACATATTCGGACTCCCCCTTTCTTTTTTTGTACCACGACCATGTTAGATATCCACTGTGGGTAGTGGGACTTCCTTATTATTCCGGATTCTTGTAATTTCTTCAGCTCGACCTCGACCGCCGCTTGTAACTCTGGCGCGATACGCCTCATTTTTTGTCTAACCGGTTTGAACTTCGGATCAATTTTTAAGTGATGACAGCAGACCTTTGGGTCGATACCCTCCAAATCATGCACTTCCCAAGCGAATACCTCCAGGTTTTCTTTTAACAATGTCGTGAGTTTACTGGTTTCTTCGTCCGATAGTAATGCCCCGATCCTCACTACTTTAGGTTCCTCTATCGTTCCCAAGTTTACTTCTTTAGTCGGCTCAACTGTCGAGAAGTTTGACTTGGTCTCCCCGACTAGGGATGCTTCCTTTAATTGCTATAAAGGGTCCTGTTCTCGCGTTTCGTGTGCCAGGACCGCTTGAGAAATTGCCTCCTCCAATTCTTTTGCCACCTTCACTTCCTTTTCTTTGTTATTTTCTTGCCTTTGCCGAGCTCGCCGATGCTCATTTATTTCTATGTCAACTTTCATGCATTGTCGTGCCGCCTGAAAGTCGCCCATAAATTCCGCTATTCCCTTGCAAGTCGGGAACCTTAACCTTTGATGGTAGGCTGATTCCACGCCCTTTATCCCCGCAACCCATGGGCGCCTGATAATGGCTTCATAAGGTGAAGCGACGTCGACTACGCAGAAAGTGGTTAGTGTGTCGAGGTAGCCACCACCATCTGAAACTCTTAAAGTTACTTCGCCTTTCGGGATGGTTACTGTGCCGTTGAAGCCGTAGATACGGTATGTGGATGGGATGAATATATCGTCTGAGAGTTTCATTCTTCTGAACGTGTCGTAGAACAGTACCTCGACTGAACTCCCACTATCTACAAGAATCCTTCTTACTCCCCACTTTTCAATCAACAGTGTGATGACTAGTGGATCGCTGTGTGCCTGTCCGTTTGCTGGGACATCCTTAGCCGAGAACGATATGGGCACCGTCATCCAGGGTTCCATGGGAAGAGACTTGGCTACGCTAAATACCTCTTTACCATCACGATCCCTTTTATGGATCCTAGTGGTGATTACTGGGCCGAGAGCGTAGTTTTGCATAGCCGAATGTGAAATGGTGTTTACGAATTGGTTCGCCCTATCGATGCGGACTTGATGAACTAGCGCATCGGGTGCTGCTTCCGGCCGAAGGGGGTGGCGGACATACTGCCTCAAATATCCATCGCGGATAAGGTGTTGAACAATATCTTTCACCTCTCGCCAGTTATTGGTGGAATGGCCCCTATACTGATGGTAGTGATAGTATTCGGGGTGATCTCTGGTCTCTTGGAACTGTACCCCCCTCGATGCTAGGTAGTTGATGTCGCTCCTCTTCTCAACTTCCTTGAACACCTCTTCCAAAGAAGCGTTTAGTGGGGTATACGATCGGGCTTCCTTCTTCGGCTTCTTCCCTTTGGCCATCCATTTCCTATTCTCAATGCTCCTCGGGGGAGGGTCCGATCTTTTTTCTGATCGACTGATATGGTCGTCCGTGACCGTTTTAGTTTCAGTTCCGATTTCAGCACTGGCTTTTTGTACCCCTCTATCTCTTTATTCGGCCTGAATTTCTTCCAAGGCGATGTAGTGTTCTTGCATTCTTATCATCTCCTTTAAGGTCTTAGGTTTTTCAGAAAACATGGCAATCCAAATGGGGTCCAATCTCCCCAACGCGTTTTCAAACCCAAAGATGGCTTGGTCCACCGGTACCTTCCCGATTTCGGTACACAGTTTCCTCCATCTGTCGGTCAAGGTTCTCAATGGCTCTCTGAATATTCGGGCGAGGGTAAACAACTTGTTCATTCTTGGCCGAGGTCGACTGTTATGCATATAGGTCTCAAGGAAGGCCTCAACTAGCGCATCGTACCCGTTGATCGAACCAGGTGCGAGCGAATAAAACCAATCTCGCGCCTCGCCCTCCAAACTAGATGGAAAGAATTTACACATGACTACCGGGTTACTTCTCCACTGGATCAGTGACATGGTATACATCTTAAGGTGTTCGGTCGCATCGCCAGTTCCATCGAATCTAGAGGGTAATGAAGGTAAAGCACACTTAGGTGGGAACGGCATTTGTTACAATTCTTGAGAGAAAGGTGTTTTCTCGGCTTCACTCATAATCTCGGCCAGCTTATCCTCTTCGCTTCCGCCCGAAAGTTGCTTGATTTTTGCTTCCAACTCCTTAAGCTTGGCTTGAGTTGTCTGATCTTGTCGCCCGTCCCTTCCTCGCCTTTCTTCATCGGTGGACGAGTCCTTGGGTGGTCCATATCTCTGCGTTGGGGTAACCGGAGGTAATGGCGGCTGACCTGACTGATTGGGCCGATTAATGTGACTCTGCCCTATCATGGGTGGCATGTGATCGGATCGGCCACGATAACCCGATGTTCCTCGGCTTGAAGACCCTCTTGATCTGGTCCGTTGGTTCCTCAGTTGGTAGTTCTCATACTCCAAGGCTAAATTACGCTGCTGGAGTTCCCTCAGTGCCGCTTCTTGTCTCCTCTGACTCTCCAAAATGTCCAACAACGTCGGGTCCGTACTTTCATGACTGGAATGTCCATTGGGTTGGTATGGTCGAGGTTGTAATGGTGCTGATGTGGGTGGTGGGGGCGGTATTGGATTGGTTATATGATTGGCAGTTTGAATGGTTGTCGGGCCGATGTCACTTGCTATTGCTCGCCCCAACTGAATCTGCCTAAGACGCTCTTGTTCCCTTCCCAAAGCTTCCCGGTGTTCAATTTGTCGCCTCGTTGATTGCCTCTGAGCTCGCGCCGCAAGTGCTTCCTCATCGTCATCGGTGTCTGAAGCTATAAGTCCATCGACTTGATCGGCTCTTCTCTGAGTTAATATAATCTGGTGCAGAGGTAAGGTGTTATCGTCCCGTCCCAAATATACTTCCTCGTTTACAACAAGCATCCCTCGCGCAGCTGCATGAGATTCCTCGGGCGGTGATTGTCGACTGTTCCCTTGCCTCGGCCCCGTTTTCCCTGCTTGCATGCTGTTGCTAGTGACCGTGCGATTCCTTAACATCCTTATCGTCCCTGATGTGCTAGCCATTAGTTACGTCGCGTGATAAGCCGAGTATCGCCCGTACCTACGTCAGCAAATACGAAAAAGAACCCCTTACTTCGACCTGATTTTTCTAACAAAATGCACAGACAAAAAAGGCGAAACGTTCGACTCTACGACTATTGTCACTATGCAGGTCAAATTTGGTTATCAGGTGGGTTCCGTTTATCTACCCTATTTTGGTCTTATGCTGAATCTGTGGCTGTACTCACTTCCCCGTCAATATCACTCCGTACGACGTCGCTCTCCGTACTCGACCTATGCATTTAAGTTGGTTTGTCCTTTGTTCTACATGCTCCAAATCATTGATCTTATGCACGTGATGCTTAGAAAGTACGGCAAGTAACCCCTAGAATTAATTTGAACTTGTACCAACTCCACTTTCTCGAGATTTAATTACGACCTTTCCGACGACCTACGCTTCACCGTCGGCTAAAAATTATACTAGATCGACAGTTCACTATACGATGAAACATCTAAAACGCTAACTTTTGGTAACTCCGAGCACCCAACTTCTTACCGCAGCTAAAAACAACTCGCTTAACGCTAACAAACACACAATTATCAAGAACAAACAGTCGTCCCTTCAACATATTCTTCACGTAGCTTCTAACCCGAACTGTTAGTCGATGGTGAGCTCGTGAAGTTTCTCTGTCGATCAAACTGTTGAAGACGCTAAGAGGACGCTGCTACTACTATGACTTTAGATGCTCAGTAAATGACTCAAAACAGCCATTAATTCGGCCAACAGAGTTCATCGTAGCTTCTACTCCAACACATTAACGTGTATTGAGGAGTCATTGATCGTCTCTCGAAGACTTTAATGGCAAGGTATCCGGAGATCTTAGTCGTGTCCCCTTAGTCGGCGCCAGAATGTAGATGCATTTTACTACAAACTACATCCAAAGGATAGAAATGTACTACTCTTCTCAAACGAAAGTAAACGCTCAACCATGAACACAAGATATACGTGGTTCGGTATGATTACCTACGTCCACGGGGGTGAAAGGATGAATCTTATTACTTTGCGGTGTTACAATGGTGTTGCTCTTAGTGGGATTTCCTTACAAGATGCACTTACTTCTCATTCACTTCTCTCTTATGCTAACTCGGGTTTCTCTCTCTTTCTCTCCCCAAAGATTACAACCTGCCTCTTCTTGAATTCGAGTCGCTCTATTTATAGAAGAGGTTACATACAACTAAGTTAGGGTGTTGGTCACATTACATCTAGTTGTTGTTCTGTTGTTGGGCCGACTTCTGCTGTCTCGTGTGGCCGATGTGACTTCATCCCTCGCCTGTCTCTTAACCAAGCCGACCTCGTCTGGTGTTCCGATGGCCCGATGTCGCTTGTCTTGGTTGCCGCCCTTACGATTGGCCGATGCGTCTCCTACTTTCTTACCCTTTTGACCATATCACCTCGTTTGACCCACCCTGTCTTGTCTGTATCAGATTTATCAGAATTCCAGATCAAGTCTTGTCCGATGTCTGCACGCCCGATCCACGTGGCTCCTTAAATCTCGCGCCCCCTACTCTTCTTTCTATGCTTCGCGTTTCTTCGTATCTAAGTGTATCAGGCCTAGGATATCGCCACCTGGATCTGTGTATAATTTACACCTACACACTTTTAAGGTGCTGAAGCAAAAAAGTTTTATTGAAGACTCTTAGGCGGTGGCGGAACTAAAGAGGGGATAACCCTGGCTGTAGCCCCCCTTTTTTCTTGCAAAACCCTATCATGTTAGTATTTTACCCCTTAAAAAATAAAATTTGTTAAGTTAGTCTACCTGATCCATTAAATTAGTCCACCTATTCTCATTAATTCAGTCCACCAAAGCCATAATATCCACCTTCCAAATCAAAAATCTATCGATGCCTTGGTGATTTCATTTGCAGAGTAGGAAGAAGAGAGAACAGAAGAGGCGGAGAGCAAAAGTTTAAGGGGCTAAAACATTCATCTCACCACTTTCACTAGTTTGGTCCCATCATTTCCAAAAAAAAATTCGCGACCTTCGGCCGCCTTGGTGTTTTTTTTTAGCCCCTAGTTTGAAAAACCTGGCTCCACCACTGCTCTTAGGTGATAGGTGAAAGATCCGAAGCCGCATATTTGTTGTGTCATAAATGAGTTTCAAATTTCCTTAAGTCAATATCATTTTACTAAACGATATAGAGATATTTTGATAAGTTAGCAAAGGATGCCATGTCTAAGGGTGTTAAGTTTTTTACTAAAATGGTGGTTTTGATAACGAAAAAGAATGGTGGAGTATTTCCTTTTACAAGGTTTCTATAGGGAATCACCACATTTCACCGAGAGTCTTCAATACCAAGCAAAAATGATCCTTCCGAAATCGAAGACAGATCCTTTTTGTCCCAAACAAGTTTGGGTAGGCTAGAAATGGAAGCCATGATGAACCAAGAGGTCGTATCGCCTCGCGTTTTTAAGCATGGCGCGTCGCAGGAAAATATCTCCCCAAACAGTTATTTGTGGGTTTCATGTCATGACGAAAAACCTAGGGTTTGGGCCGGCTAGCTCCGGTTTTTTCTCTCTTGTTTTTTCTCTTTGCGTTCTTCAATTTTCTAGGGTTTGACAGTAATCCATGGCGTCAAACCAAGCCAATCCGCCTGATCCAGGCGCCAATCATCAACCAAGACAACAAACTCGTGATCAGTTTGATACGAGGAGGAATAGAAATCGTTCAAAATCTAGGGTTCATGGAGCTTACGTTCCAAAAATTGGAAACCGTGAAGAAACGGAAGCCAACAAAGGTGGCGCAACTGAAAAATCTGGAAACCGATTGGAATCCGGAAATACCAATGGTGCTGGCGCTGCTAATAGTCGTTCATATATTAATGCTGTGAGGAAATCTAGCCATTTTATGTCTAATATTGATGCTGAATCTTTGTCTCATGCTCCTTATCGTTCTTTGACGGGAGAAACAATAGTTGAAATCCCAACAGACATGATTTCACGTTCAAAAGATGCATGGAAGTTTAGTCTGGTAGGTCGTTTTGATTTTAAAACCCTAGGTATGAAGTTTGAAGATGTTAAGCTTAACTTGTGTAATCAATGGAGGCTAACTGGCCGAGTTCAGTTTATTCCATGGGTTAAGGGATATTTTATTATCAAATTAGTCAATGAAGATGATCGTAAACGTGTAAGCTATGAAGGTCCATGGAAAATCAAGTTACAAACGTTGAAGGTATTTCCGTGGACGCCAATGTTTGATCCTGATTCAGAAAAGATGACAAGAGCAGCTGTATGGGTTCGATTCAAGCAACTCCATATTGAATATTGGGAGGAAGAAATTCTCTTTCGAATCGCTAGAGCATTGGGGAAACCGGTGGCTGTAGATCCAAGAACCCTAAATCATGAATATGGTTACTACGCTGTTGTTTTAATTGATATAGATTTTTCGAAACCACTCACTGATATTGTTATTAAAGATCAAGATTTGCTTGAAGGTTTTTATCTTGATTATGAGCTTGCTTATTACCCAGATTTTTGTGATCATTGTAAAACAATTGGTCATGTTGAAACTGATTGTCGTACAAAGAAGTATAATGATTTGAAAAGGAAACTCGAGTTGGAGAATGACAAGGACAAGCGTAAGCTTCTACATGCTGAGATTGAGGAGCTATGTAATGTTTGGAGCACTAGAAGATATAAAACGCCAAAGGATCCACCACCTCCACCAGCCACAGATCCTCCAGCTCCACCGGCTGTTAATAATCCACCAACTATTACTACTCCACCAACATTTACTACTCCACCAGTTCAACCAATTGGAGGGGCGGTTTTTACTGGCACTCATACGGTTTTTGCTAGTCCTTCTAGCAGCGTTGTTGGTACTCGAAGTGAGGATAACACACCTATTGATGAGGCTACTAGCTATGCTGATATTTTGAATAAAGAGGAGGAGGAACTGTGTGCTCATTATGAGGAGCAACGAAAAATTGCTGCTGAACTGGATAAATCAGCTGATTTAGCGCAACTTGAAAAGGATACGACTTTGAAAAAATTGCAACAGAAGCGTTCTTTGATCATGGAGAGGAAGAAAGTTGAGGAGGCTAATCGTTTACGGGAAGAAGAACTTCGACGTGCAAAAGGAAAGACGGTGGAGGCGCAATCACAGGAAACTGGCGTTTCAACCCCAAATGTAGATGTGGGAGTTTCGATTCCCGCTCATATGCTTAACATTGTTTTAGAGCCTACAACCGATGAGGGTTTTAGTTCTCCAACTAGAACAACAAGAAGTAATACGCCACCATACGTAGCGGAGCCTCTTACGACTTCCAATAGGTATGAAACTGGCATTGAGGATGATGAATCTGAGGATGATACTATACATGTGGAAGATGAAACTACTAATGTTGAACCTACTAGTGCTTTACCTTTATCTAGTTCTATTCAAGTTGTTGAAGATAAGACTCAAAAATTAAATTGGGCGGCTGAGGTGGAGAGGGAGGAACGTGAAAAAAAGGAGCAAGCTGCGGAAAGAAAACTTAGACCAAGGGATCCTGTGGTTCCTAAACCAAAGGATCCTAAGAAGAAACCTGGTAAGGGTGGCGACAATATTTCTAAAGGTTCTAAAGGCGCTGGTAATACTGGGCATAGTTCAAAGGAGGGTGGTGATATTACTCAGGGTTCGGCAAGCCCTGCTGAAAATTTGGGTAATTAATGCGGGTTTTCTATTGGAATGCTCAAGGCTTGGCTAAGGATGGTGCAAGGGCCAAGTTGACTGATTTGTATAACTTGCACAATCCTGACATAATTTGTATTGCGGAGCTAATGGTTAAATGTGATACTCGTTCTGTTAGGAGATTGAATTTATTTGATTTTTCTGAGGATGTTATTACTAATGAGGTGAATGGGGATAAGGGTAACATATGGATTTTGTGGAGGAATTCCTTAACAAGGCCGGTTGTTTTATCTTCTTCTAAGCAGGCTATTACTTTGGATTTTGATGGGGTTTATGTAACGGCTGTTCATGCTTCTTATCATCCGGTGGAAAGGAGAAGACTTTGGCGGCAATTGGGTTTGGGTTTTATATCTATTACTTGGTTGGTGTTGGGGGATTTTAATTGCATTTTGCGCTTGGATGAGAAGAAGGGAGGTAAGTAGTTGGATGCTTTACTAATGAATGATTTTCGAAACTGGATTTCCGATAATGGCATGGTGGAGGCGGATTCTCTTGGTAAAAAATTCACTTGGTCTAATTGTCGAAGTGGGAATCGGAGAATTATTTCTAAGCATGACAGGGCTATAGTTAATGACGCTTGGTATGATCAATTTCTGAATTGGAGATGCAAGGCTTTACCTAGAATTTGTTCGGATCACTCTCCTCTTTTTGGGTTTGCGGTTGTGAGTCCAAGGCCGAGTAGATCTCCCTTCAGATTTCAAAAGATGTGGCTCAATCACACTACTTTTATGCAGCTAGTGGAGGATGTTTGGAAGATTCATATTGCAGGAGCGCCTCCTTTTGTTTTCATGTCCAAACTGAAAAGCTTAAAGGAGGCTTTGAAGAGTTGGAATATAACTGTTTTTGGTAATGTGCATTTTAGGTTGAAGCAAGCGGAATTAATTCTGGAGGCTGAAACTGATATTCTCGATTATGATCACTGTGATGAAGCTCGGTTTATTAAAGTGGAGGATGCTAGGAAGGTTGTTGATGACGTGCGAACTGATTTGGCAGTTATGTTAAAGCAAAAGGCGAGAGTTTCTTGGATGGAAGATGGTGACCAAAACACTCGCTTTTTTCATAATAGCATTCGCATGAGGAGGAGTCAAAGCACGATCTCGTAACTCAAGATTTCTTCTAACTCTACTTTGTTTTTGCAGGATGAGATTGCTGACTATATTGTCAATCACTATCGTGAAAAATTTAATAGAGGTGAAGTTTCTATTGATCCGAAGCTGTTTGATATAGAGCATGAGCGTATTACCTCTGAATAAAGTGATTTTATGGATGCGGTTTCTTCTTTGTAGGAGGTTAAGGAAGCTGTTTTTTCCCTTGGAGCGGATTCTGCCCCTGGCCCAGATGGATTCCCAGGTTCTTTCTATAGACATTGCTGGAATATTATTTCTGGTGATCTTTTTAAGGCCATTACTAATTGTTGGAATATGCGCAAAATTCCAAATGGCGTTAATTCTAGTTTTATTGTTTTGATCACTAAAACCAACAAATCTGATGCTATTAAGGATTATAGGCCAATTGGCTTGAGCAATTTTTTCTTCAAAATCATTACAAAGATTTTGGCTACTCGATTGGGTACGGTACTTAACAAGTTGATTTCTGAAGAGCAAGTGGCGTTTATGAAAGGCAGAAATATTCATGAAAATATAGCTCTGGCTTCAGAGTTGATTAATGATCTTAGCATTGAAAGGAAGCATGGTAACATCGGTCTTAAGTTGGATATAGCTCAAGATTTTGAACGGTCAGCTGGGATTTTATTCTTGAGGTGTTTCGGCAGTATGGTTTCTCTGAGGTTTGGTGCAGGTGGATTCTTAGCATCCTTAATTCTGCACGGATTTCTGTCATGGTTAATGGCAGTCCGGAAGGTTTTTTCAGCATTACAAGGGGTTTGCGTCCAGGTGATCCTCTTTCTCCTTTGATTTTTGTTCTTATTGAAGATGTTTTAAGTAGGAATCTTTCAAAGTTGTTTGCTTCGAAAAAAATGCATGCTATGGTTAGCAAGAAGGGGGTGGCGTCTACGCATCTACTCTTTACAGATGATATTCTTATTTTCTGTAAGGGTAATTTGCAAAGCTTGTCAAGCTTGAAGGAGATTCTAGGAATGTACCAATTGGCTTCTGGCCAAAGCGTTAGCTACGCCAAAAGCAAATTTTATTATGGTGGCGTTAGAGTTTCTCGTGCAATTGCTATTGCTAATTTTTTGGGCATGGAAAGGGCTTTCTTCCCTGATAAATATTTGGGAATCCAGCTGAAGTCGGGTATTGTGCGTCATATCCATTTCCGTCAGGTTGTGGAGAAGATTATGGCCAAGCTAGCCGGGTGGAAGGGTAAGCTTTTGTCCTTTCAGGCTAGGCTTGTTCTAATTAAATCGGTTATATCGAGCTACGTTATTCATTCCATGGTTGTTTATAAGTGGACGTGTACTATGATCAAAGAGGTGAAGAGGGCCATTAAGAATTTTCTTTGGTCTGGTGATGCCGAGAAGCGTAAGTACTTTACTGTGCGTTATGATGATTTGTGTTGTCCAAAACGTGAAGGGGGTTTAGGTTTGAGAAAGTTGATTGATATCAATAAGGCTATGCTTATGAAGTTTTGGATCTTTGTCCGTGACTCTAGCAAGACTTGGGCAAAGTTTCTAAGGGCGAAATACTTCAAATTGAATGGTAATTTAATTGACTACAAGCTGATTTCTTCGATTTTTCCAGGAGTTCGTTGGGTTTACAGTTTTGTTCAGCAGCATACTCGATCAATTATTGGTAATGGTGCTAATACTTCCTTATTCTTTGATAATTGGTGTGGAGATTTTTCTATTGCAGGGAGGCTTCGTATCTATTCCAAGGGCCCAAATGATTTTAAGGCGAAGGTTAGTGATATTATTGTTGATGGTGCTTGGGCCATTCCTCATGTAACTAAAGATTTAATGATTAGTTGCAATATTGATGTTGATAACTTGCCCATCATTGCTGGTGGGGATGATAATAAGATTTGGGATTTGGATAAAAAAGGAGTCTTCTCGGTTAAATCAGCAAAGGAGGCAATTAGAGTGCCGGCGGAAATTGAGCCTCATGCTGTTTTGTTTACTCGTAATGTTGTGCACCCAACTTTGAGTGTACAATATTGGAAAATTTGGGCTAATCAGTGTTGCGCTACTGAAGATAATATTATACATCATACGAAGAGGTAAATGGATGCAATGTGTCGCATCTGTAGGAAGAGTTGTGAGTCCATGCGCCATATTACTTGGCACTGCAGGTTTGCAAAGCGTATTTGGAATTGGGCAGCTGGAATTTTTAAATTGCAGCCTTTGGAGGATTTGGTGGACTCTTATAAGGTGGCTAAAGGTCGAAGTAGGATGATTAAAGATCTGTGGCTTGTTACTCATCTTGCTATTGCTACGGAATTATGGAAGCTTCGCAATAAGATTTATTTTGATGAGGCCAAGGTGCATTGGCTTGGCTTCAAGGGCTGGGTTTATCAATTAATTCAAGATAACTCGATTCACATGAAGGGTTATATGCACAATAATGAAGATGATTTGCGGATTTTGAGCTACTTCAAGGTGCGGCATAGGTCTTGCAGGGTCTCGAATCCTCTTGAGGTGAGTTGGTGGCCACCGGACATTGGTGAGGTTATGATCTGCTGTGATGGAGCGTCTCTTGGCAATCCAGGCCAGGCGGGCTGTGGAGTTACTTTTCGTGGTGCGGGTGCGGAAATTTTTGGCAGCCTTCTTGTTGGTCTTGGATGTCAAACAAACTTTTATGCAGAGGTTTGTGCTATTATTTATGGCGCGATGGTGGCTAAGAGATGGAATATTAAAAATCTTTGTGTTCGCTCTGACTCGAGGAGTTGCATTCAAGCTTTTGAGCAAGGTCAGCTGCCGTGGCAATTAATGCCAAAGTGGAGAATGGCTAGAACTTTTTATGATAATATTAGATACATTCATAGCGATAGAGAAGTTAATTTTTCAGCGGATGCCTCGGCCAAACAAGCATGTTTGTTGGCCGAAGATGTCTTTGAGTTTTATGAAGGTAGGCCGGTGTCCACAAAAACTTATGAGTGGCCTGGCGAAGTTTATTTTCGTTTCAAGTAAGTCTTCTTCTAGGGATGGCCTCTCGGCTATGCTCTAGATAGACTTATCCCTGTACAGTTTTTTCGTTTTTTTAATACAATTATTGACGCAGTAAAAAAAGGGTTTCATGTCATGGTGATATGGTTGGGTTTTTACGTCGGTTTTCCAAGCCTGTCACAACTTTCCTTTCTCTTGGCTAAGTGTAGGTTGTGCAGGTTATACGAGTGGAGTTAGTCCTTGACAATTTTCGCACTGTGGGTTCACTTTTTTGACACGGGTTATATGACCACAACTCATAAAATGTGGGAGCAATGGACTTGTAAAATATAGGTCTGGGTGAAAAAGACATAAGAAAATTTAGTCATGTATGACATTATTCTTTACTATATCTTTTTCTCTCTCCTATTTATTTTCTATCTTCAATTTGAAAAATTAATCACGAAAAATGTCGTAACTTTCAAAGTATAATTCGGATTTTAATAAAATTTATACTTTTGGAAAATGCTCGAAAATCTCTACAAAACAAGATCCATTGTTGATATGAAATTCGAAAAAAATAAATTTATTTCGTACAAAAACACACATTATGCACTCAGGTGCAACTTGGCCAAAATTTATCTTCTATAGGAATATGCATTATGCACCCAAGTGCAATCTAGTCAAAGCAAGAATAAAAAAAAAATGCATTACGCACTCGGGTGCACTTGGCAAAAACCTATTTCTTCTAAGAATATGCATTATGCACTCGGGTGCATCTTGTATATTCCGTGGATAAATATAAATTTATCCTAAAAATCACTTGATATACATTATACACAACCAAAATCACTAGTTCATGATCTCGAGCAATAACTCCTCCACCGTTACCATCACATTCACCGTCAATACACCAACCAAAATAAGAAAAACAACAAAAAATTAAATATATATATATCATGCACTCGGGTGCAACCTGGACATAGTATATATTTTTTATAAAATACGCATCATGCACATAGGTGAACTAAATTTATCCTACCAATCACCTCCACCAACCAATGACAAACAATCAATGGCATATATTTCCATGGAGTTCTAAACGGATCAAGTATAAAACAACTACCAGTAGTCTTATTTCTATACTATTACTCGCTAGTGTGGTGGAGAAAATGTGTACACAGAAGTAATTATCAACGCCCATTAATTAGACAGCAAAAGGAAATTCAAGTAGCTCGTTTTGGTATGAAGTGCAATCTAAACCCAAGTAGCTCATTTTTGGTACGAAGTGCAGTCTCGTTAGCAGTTCATCTTTTCTTTCTTTTTTTTTGACTGAATTGCAAAGTAGATTAGAAAAAATCTTATGTCACCCAAAAAGTGACATAGGAAAACAAATTACAAAGAGTTTTGCATTACTGCATTCCAATTCCATAACAAGGAAGATAAAGTAAAGCCAGCAAACAAATTTGATTTCAAACCCCAATTAAACATCAGACATTTTACATCCCTAATCAGCTGATCCAAATCCTTCTTCACATTCTTATGAACTCTAGCATTCCTTTCATTCCACAAACACCACCAAATTGCAAACGGTAAAATGCTCCAAATTTTCTTTTTTCTGTTTTTAGAACTTCTCCGGCACTTATCATTCCATTCCCATAAGTGTGTCTTCACATTTCTAGATAATACCCAATTAATCTCAAAGCTTTTCAGAAAATAAGCCCAGATACCAAAAACAAAATTGCAGTGCATGAACAGATGTTCATTTGTTTCCAAGCAGTTAAGACAGAAAACACAAGAAGGATTTTGTACCATTCCAGCATTAAATAAGTAGTCAAAAGTTGGAGCTCCACTGAAGCACAAGGTCCAGACAAGAAATGATACCTTTAATGGCACATTTGAGTTCCACAGCTGTTTGTCAGGGAAGGCTAACAAACCCCCTGAATCCAGCGCCTCATAGGCATTTGCAACTGAAAACTCCCCTCCGTAACACCATTGTCTTGAGATAAATGATAAAACACCCAAAATTGGTAACAATAATGCAAATCTGCAACATCATTGATCTAACTCTTCCAAACGATTCACCCATTACACCGACATGTGTAGTTTCGAGTTTCTCAGATGATCTTGTAAACCTAACTTAGCCAGAGAAGAAGAACTCGAACAATTGAAAAGGGAATCGAACAATTTTATGATCATAAATTGAAAAGGGGTCATAAAATTGAAAAGGGGATCGAACAATTGAAAAGGGGATGGAACAATTGGTGGTGCTGGTGGCGGCTATGCTGGCAGTGGCGGAGGTGCTCCTAGTTGTGGTGGTGGCTATGCTAGTAATGACGGAGGTGCCGTTACTGCTGCTGGTTATCATGGTGTCGATGTTGACACGAAAGAGAAGAAGATGTTGATTTGAGTGGTAGTTTTCTTTACCAAGAAAAAGAGGAGGGCATATATGTAATGTTCATTCGAATATAAAGTTTTATTTGGATAGAATATCCAAATAGGATATTAGGACTATTGAAATTGGATCCTTGGTTATTTGAACCGCAACCATAGTTTGCTTGTCTTTTAGACCCAGGAATTCACATCTAGGGCCTATTTAACCAAAAAAGTATTTTCGGACATGGGTTCAATTATTAGCAGGTTGTGAACATCTCATGATGCAATCCAAGATATAAGTAAATATGACGGCTCGCCTCTTTTTTTTTAGCATGACGCGTCGCAAAGAAGGTAACGTCCACTATTATATCTTTTGGGTCTCACTTTTGAGTTAATCCTTGGCGCTTTCCGCACCCTGGGTTCACTTTTGTCGGTATGCGAAGCTTGCATTAAACCAGCTCCTTAAACGGATCTTAGTTTTATGAGTTCGCAAGTTGTGGCCATCACCACAGGAGGTAATCGGGCTTGTCGTTCACCGCGCAGAGCGAAAAGCCGCCCAGCACACAAGAACCAAACACCAGACGCCAACACGTATTGTCCATCAAACAACAACCATGTCGAGTAGAACTAGCAACTCAGACCAATTAAGGCAAGGAAAACATAAGAACCATAGCAAATTTGTTCCGGGTGAACACGTTGTGCTTGCAAGCAAGCAAAAAAAAAAACGATTTTAAAAGAACGGTTTTTTTGGGGACCAGCCCATTATTGAGCAGACCCTTAAATGATTATTACATCCGTCATTTGTTCATAAGGGATGTCTTGTTATTAGAAAATGACTAGGTTACCCTTTACTTATCTAAATTACGTTATTAACCTTATACATTCTTTTATATTATTTCTATATCAAAAGAAAAATTACAACTCAAACAGACTATCATCCGGTAATAAATTGATCCGATAAGAAATTACAATTCAGACAGACTATATCAGTATATTATTTTGATATGGGTTTGGCTAGGATTATTTCATTTTATTTTTTCTTATCGAACTTAAACATGTTCTTCATTTGCGAAAAACAGATTGAGATTCAACTAAGTGATAGCCGAAACCAATTTTGGTTGGATTTCCATTTTTATTTTTCGTATCAGAATCCAAGTTCGGTTAGGGTCTTTTTTGTTACTTTTCTCTACTGAACATTAGTTTATTTTTTGTATACGAAAAAATTTTTAAAGCTCGACTGAGAGTTTTTCCTAGCCGAACAGATTGAGGTTCGGCTAAAAAAGAAAATGCTTAGGAAAAAAAAGCCTAGTCGTACCGAAATGAACTCGATAAATTATAATCTAGAAAATAGAATAAGAAAAGTTAAGATAAAAGATATATAAAAATAAATAAAAAGATATCATCAGTATTTTACCCATTTATTATAAGAACCCCCAATTGGGGATATCCAATCTAATTTGGGGATATAGGTAGAAGACAAAACCGGTGTCCCAATAGAATTTATGGGTGACCCCTTATCCATTTTTTTTAAATTCCTAATCTATCCCTCACTAATCCTAATTAGTGATTAATTTTAATTATTAAAAATATTAAGTATTTTTTATAAGATTAAGTTAGTGTTTTTATTTGTTTTTGGGTGAGTGAGGTGAGAGTAGGAGGGAAAAAAAATGGGAGGGAATTTTTTTAGTGAAAATGGAGGATGATTGTGAAGAGAGAATTTATGCTGCTGAATCTTTAGCTCAACTACAACAAGGATCATATCCTCAATCTTCTGCTAATGACAACAACTCACAATTGCAAGTTTTTGTGGAACCAACACCATTGAATGATGATTTTTACGAGCATGAAGAGTTTTTTGAAGAACCTACACAAGAAAGTAAACTTGCCCAGCATACAAGCATCCCCAACATACAGGTAAAGCTGCTGAGAGGTTAAAAATTTGTTTTTTTTTTCTTTGAAGCCGCCATTTTTTAAGCAGAAAAACCTATCTACCGGCATAGTATTAGTATAAACACAATGCCGGTAACACCAAAACTGGCATAGTATTCATGTTTCGTCCACGCCGGCACCAAATATCCCCCAATTTGAAGCCAAAACCGGCATAGTGTTCAAACAAAAATCTATGCCGGTACAAAAGTTACTTTTTACCCACCAAGGAATATTCTACGGAATATGATACCGGCATTGTTAAATTCAAAGGTTTCCATGCCGGTACTGCATGAAAAACATACAAGAAGTCGTGCCTTCCGTAGCTTAATACCGCCAGTCGAATGTAATAAAATACAAAGCCGGTACTTTCTACCGGCGTTAAACCTTAGTTAAACGCAGTTCCGGCACAACCACCGACATTGTTCGATTAAAACTTTACAATGCCGGTACTAAAAAAATTTCAAGTAGTGTTTGTTAATTATATGTTACGCCGGAATGGGGTACCGGCATAGAACCATAGATAACGAGCATGCCGGCATCTACTATTCCGGCACTTATTTCAAATAAATTTTCTATGCCGGAAAAGGTTTATAATTTGGTCTTCATTTTTGTTTTAGTTCGACCCTGCCGGGATAGGTCATAATTCCGAAACACGGTTCCGGCATTGATTTTAATTTCTGTTGGAACTAACTTTCATTCGATCCTTAGGTGGTGACATATATTGATCCAACAAATGCAAAGCCGCTTGGTCGGGATAAGTCAGAATACTATAAAATGCCTCCGGTAAGTTACCAAGGAATACTTTTCACCTAGTATCTTGACCTTACTAATGGATTGCTTGTAATGAACCTTCTAATCTCCCTTTGTGTAGGGAATAAAAGATTCAAAGGAAGCAATCACTTGGGCTAAAGAGACGGCTCTTAAGAACATGTGTGTGTTGGTGAGGAATACCCAACGTTCAGATACTCGTTTTGAGATGGTTTGCGAGAGAAAAGGGCAATACAAGGAGAATAATAGCCACAAGAGAAAGGGTTATGTATCCAAAGAAGACTAATAAGGTATACAAGACTCGTACGATGAAAGATAATTGCCCCTTTAATCTTGTATTCCATGTAAATGACATGAACAAGGAATGAGATTGTGTGGTTTGGTTCGGTTGTCATAACCACCGGGATCCGAAAGATTTTTTTGGTCACTCCCTAGTTGCGAAGCTAAAACCTCATGAATTCGAGGATGTAAAGAAATTGACCAAAGAATTTATCAAACCGAGACAAATTCTGAGAGGATTCAAGGAAAAGGATAAGACTAACGTGTCTTCTGTAAGTACATTTTATAGCGCACAAGCACCTATTAGAAGGGTGGAATGGGATGGGAGGACCGTTATGCAAGAATTTGAGAAGATAGTTTGGGATCACAACTACATGCGTATCATTAAAAGAGGGCCGGACAACAAGCCCCTTCAAATATTCATTTCTCATCCTTTGCTTTCACAATTGGAAAATAGGTGTTGTGGTGTTCTTTTGATGGATTGCACCTACAAGACAAACAAATACAATATGCTATTGTTCAACATCGTGGGGCAAACATCGGACAAGGTAACATTCACATTGTCTTGGTGTTTAATGGAAAATGAGAGGGACTATAATTATCATTGGGCATTACGACAATTGAAATTATTCTTTCTGGAAGATAAACTTCCGAGGGTCATCATAACCGATCAAGATGACGCCTTAATGAATGCACTATCTGACGTATTCCCGGGCGCACAAAATTTCCTATGTACATTTCATATATGCCAAAATGTTATAAAAACTTGTCATGCCTTGTTTGAACCTACCGAGGCGGATATTAAGAAGAGAATGATTGTTCAACTAGAGGAATATGTTTGCAAGAACAAACTATCCCCCGAAGAAGTAGCGGATGAGAGAGGCAAGATAAAAGAGCGAGTGGACAAATAACATGCGGAAAATCATAAAAAGTGGTTGGAATTTCTAAGAGATTGGGAGAAAGTTTATTGGTGTCTCAACGAGGATATGTACGAAAAGAGGTTGGACAAGTTTATTGACGATTGGAATTAGGTTTATCCAACTGCCGTCTGGTATTGTCGGACTTAATGGTTGGATAAGTTCATGGAAAAATTGTGCGTGCATGGACAAACCGGTATAGACACTACAAGAATGAAGCAACTAGTGTAGCGGAGTCCTCTCATGGGAGATTTAAAGAACTTATCCATTCCGTCCAAGGCAACGTGGTTACGGTCACCGAGGCAATGAAGAAATACTTTAAGAGTGACATCGACAGGATCAAGGCGGCTTTTGAGAAAAGCTCAATGGAAAGGTTGACTCAATTTCTTCGATATGGCAGGTTGCTCCAAGGAATAGAATTCAACGTCTCTCATTGGGCAATAAAACATATGACGAGACAAATGGAATATGAGAGAAACTATGGAAAACCGGGTGATGTGTGTATTTGTCCCCACATGTCTTCATTGGGGCTTCTGTATCGTCGTATGCTTGTGAAGTATGAAGAAGTGATATCTCTTGAGGTTATTGATCAGTTTTGGAAGCATTTATCTTTCGACCCCCCCCCCCCTACGGAAGATCCCGGACAATCACCATGGGATACAAACGAAGGAAAGGAATTCTTCGAAGCTTACTCACGTGGCACCTCGGTTATCCGGCAAGTCTTGTTGAGCCAACTAAGGATAACTACACGGCCATGGATAACACAAAGTGAAGAGACAACAATTGGAGATCCTCCCGGTAGACCACAAACTAAAACGGCAAGGAGAAAACAAAGGAAAGAATTGAAAGCAATTAATGACTAAATGTGAAGAAGAACTCGCGGAAATTAAGAAACGAGATCGAACCGGATGTGAGATTTCATAAGCAAGGTTAGCGAAAGCGCTGGTTGCAAACAATAGGGGTAGGCCGAGAAAGGAACCGCTATCAAGTCAACAACAAACGACGGATTCTGTATCCACACCAAAAGTCGATGTAGCGTAGGTTCCAAAGAATAGGGGTAAGCCTCCAAAGGTACCAACATTGAGCTACCAAGAATAACAAGGTGAGCATTCCGAAGCCACACCCATAGTCGATGTAGCGGAGGTTCCAAAGAAAAGGGGTAGGCCGGCAAAGGTACCAACATTGAGCCACCAAGAACAACAAGGTGAGCCTTCCGAATGCACGCCCAAAGTCGATGTAGCGGAGGTTCCAAAGAAAAGGGGTAGGCCACGAAATGTACACATTGAGCTACCAAGAACAACAAGGTGAGTATTCCGAGGCCACACCCATGGTCGATGTAGCGGAGGTTCCAAGCAAAAGGGGTAAGCCGCGAAATGTACCAACATTGAGCTACCAAGAACAACAAGGTGAGCATTCCGAGGCCACACCCATAGTCGATGTAGCAGAGCTTCCATGGAAAATGGGTAGGCCGTGAAATGTACCAATATTGAGCTACCAAGAACAACAAGGAAATGAGGCGGCGGTGCCAAAAAAAAAAAGGAAGGCCAAATAAGGTACACACATCAAGTCAACAACATGAAGGTGAAAATTCCCAATCCACACCAAAAATAAGTGATAGAAAAGGTAAGGGACCCATATCTAGTCAACAACAACAAAAGGGTGACAACTCCGTAGGCCCCATATAAGTTGATGTTTTTTCGGTTCAAAAGCGAAGGAGTAGGCCAAGGAAGTACGGACTCCCATCACATACTGAAGACACTAGAAGTGTAGAGATTGGAGAGGATGGATTGGATATAATTAAGCTACAAAAGGGTAATATAAAGATGTATAAGGATCGCAAAACAGGTAGGACCATTAGAAGTTATGGTACGAAGATACATTCTTACATAGACCAACTTCCTGAGGTTATTCACGAGTATATTGTATATATGGATGATGTCGGTGGAGATGGAAATTGTGGGTATCATGCCGTAACCGAACAATTAGGAATCTTTGATACGGCGGTTAGTAGAGGTATGACACCATGCCGATATGTGAGAAAGAGGATGGCCGACCAACTTATGAATAAGAAGATCTTTATGAGAAATTGGTTGGTGATGAAGAAAGGTTTGATGATATGTACGTTCAAGTGTTAGGTCCGAGCAGGAGATGAAGTTCCTTCCTTATCAATATTGGATGAGAATGCCGCTTTGTGGGCATCTAGTGGCGGATACATTTAATTGTGTTGTTCATTATTTTACCCCCACCGTGGAAGTAACATTTACACCAAAGTGGCAAAAATGTGAAGGATCCCTTAAGAAGAGAAGAGTTGTTTTGGCTTTCGTGAACGGTAATCATTTCATTATACTAAAACTTAAGGAAAACTGTCCATCGCCACGTATTTGTGGGATAATGAAAAACAATGATCTAGATCCCAATATATGCAAGGAATGGATGGCATTGTATGAGGAGAATCACCAATTTTGGGATGCGTTGGCTTTATCAAAAAAAAAAAAACTCTCCAAGAGGAGAAGATGCAAGTTCATACATGTGGAAGCGATGATGAGTAATTTGGATATATGTGGTTCACTAATACACAAAAATTAGTTTTCTGAAAGTGTGAATTGTAAACATTAAACCATATTTTGATGCCTATGCCGGCATACTAATGTTTCATCTTCACCACGCCTGAGGTTTTGTGCCGGCATAGATTATAATTGTTACAAAGGCGCAGGTAATTCAGAAAAAACATCCAGTTAAATGAGTCAATATGCTGGCATTGAATGTTAAACTAAACACAATGTCGGTAGTCGGACAAAAAAATTTACACCTGCAAATTACTTACTACCGACATTTTAGGTGAAAAAACTTTCCTGCCGATTTTTTTTTTTTGTCTTTCTAAAAATTAGAGTGTCGGTACTGATTTTCCCTGCTAGACAATGCCGGTATCTAACTTGCACTTTATATATTCATGCGATATCGGTGCATTCAAAGAACATTCAAACTCAGTAAAAAGGTTAATTTGACACTGTGTTGTCAACATTGTAGATATCTGATATTGCAAAGACTTATGAAAGAAACGTAATAAGAAAGAATTCGAAACAACTCATTAGATAAATAAATCTGGTGTGTATTGTTTCATGGCTTTTCTCGTGTGCATAAAATCTGGACATCACTTTTGTTCTGTGTATACTATCTTCACGTTACTTTTGTTCTTAAGTCATAGTCTTTGTTAGACTTGATTTCCAAGAATCATAATAAATCTAGTAACAAAACTAGATTGTATAAAAGAACTAACTCCAAAGTTAAGAGATTCCAAACCGAAAACAAGTTAAACATTAACCCATTGTTCAAGAAAAACAAACAAACATAAACAAATACTAGATTGTTCAAGACCAAACTAAGAGACATAAACATAAACAAACATAAACCAACACTGTATTGTTAAAGACCAAAATAAGAGACATGAACATAAACAAACATAAACCAACACAAGATTGTTCAAGATATACAAGATCACGCGGTCTGTGGCTTCTTGTGTACCCTCTTCTTCATTTCGTCCCATAATTCTTTTGCCTCTGGATCTTCAGTTTTGTCTATCTTCTGCACGACCTTGTCAAATTCTCTTTGGCTCAACCCCTCACCTTTCTTGTTCTTTTTCTTAAAGAACTTTTCCAAATTTCCTATCCGCTGACGTTGTTGTCATGTTTTTAAACATGTTCTTAGTATGAAGACCTATATAAGTTCATAGATATAGACTAAAATAATAGGAAATGAACATGAGGTATGTACCAACAACGTAAGGATCTTATTTATTCCGGGTACAGTTAGTTCCGCCTCAGTTGTGGATGGATGTGCTGCTTGTGGAGGAACTTTTATGGTATCCGGGCGCACAATATAAGGATGCGAGTACTTTCAATGAGCTCTGAGAAAAGTTGGTTCTGTCTCATAACCGTTTTCCGCCAATTCCTAACCAACCCTATAAAAAACAAGCCTTAGTTCTACCCTTTCACTCCAATGTGCAAGAATTGGACTTGGGTCGTAAACTACCATAGTACTGTTCTCATTTGCTCGGTGTTGGGGAAAGTCATGAGAGAATTTCTGATAAGATGTATCGGTTAGATCTTTCTGCTTGTACCCAAGATGGCGCATAACACGGCGTGGGTTGTGCATAACAAAACCTTTTGGATGAAATAACGGTCCATTGTAAAATGAAACATTATCACGCCTTTCAAAGTGAACTCCTCTGGAATTCCCATATGGGTCAAACACAACATCTTGGACATCCGTGGAATCCAAATCCAATCTCATTATGAATAAATGTTTCCTGTTATTGGGCTTCGAGTGAACGTTTAATATGTATTTCTGAGCTAGAGCCTGATGCTCTTCATAATAAGGAAAATTTATCAATCCTTTATACCCTTTGAAAATAGTTGGGAAGTGTTCATAAGGCCACACCTATGCCAATGAAATGTATAAGAAAAAAACCTTAGCACAACATAATTGGAAACTAACCAAATTAATGACAATGATGAAGTTCCAAAATAACTATTACACTATACCTGAATTAAAGTGAGAGAACCATTAAATTGACCTGCATTGGCCTTAGAACCTCTACGTATTTCTGCCAAAAAAGTGTGCCAAGAAAGCAGTGCCCCATGAATAGTCACAGACACTATTCAAGGGATCCAAGTATTGAAGCAGACTCAGATGAGCCATGTTACCATTAGCGTCAGGGAATATAATGAAGGCCAAGACATGCAACAGATAAGCAGTGGCGGTTTGGTGAACTTTTTCTGGATTCAATTTCTTGTCTTTCGTTTCCCCAAACAATCCACGGAGAGTGACGAATGTGAAAGTCTTTGTCTTGGAACGGGATGTCTTGTACACATTTTCCAAAGTTATTTCCTTGTCCCACCCTAACAACTTTTTAGTCAGCTCAAAGATCTTGTCCCATCCTAGTTCCTGAGACTCATATCCTATCATAACGGCTTTCCCATGAATCTCTAGACCTATTATCCATTGGACATCTTCAGGGGTAATGGTCATTTCGCCAAAAGGAAAATGCATGGTATCAGTTTCACCAAAAAAACTCTCCAAAAAGCATTTCGACGTGATGGGATCAGTGACCATATAATTTTCTACCGCGGGATACAACCCAGACGCTGTGACAATTGCTCCAACTTTGGGACACTCTGACTCCCATGCTTCACTTGATTGATGACGGCTAACACAGAAGGCTTTTTTGTGGTCCTATAAAAACACAACAAACTAAATTAAATTCACTTGATCACAGATAAATAATATATTACCAAGATGCAAAGGTCTTACATAAGTCTGAAAGATCCAACGGTCCCAAGAGTGCATGTAGGCAAATAGGAGTTGGGGGTTTATCGGTTGACCCCACTGTTTTCCATAAACACGGTCTGGAATCATGTCATATGTTGTATGAAGGTGGTATGGCGGTCCCTTTTCCCGTTTGTTAGGGGTTTGAAGTCCGATGTCAGGTTCTTCTAAGACATATGCTTGTGAGGATAACCCACTTGCTCTACCTGGTTCAGGAAATTTTCTCCACGCATCATCGTCATCATCACTGCTAGTTGTTTCCCCCGTACGCTCCTGAATGACCACCTTAGCACGATCAGGATCAGAACGACTACGTCGAGCCCGATAAGACTTGGGTTTTCCCTCTTCAACGGCTTTGCCCTTTCCTTTCTTCGTTTCTGCCGCTTTATCCCTACGTCCCAATATGTCAACCGATTTATATAAAGAAATCCGACATGAATTGTCGATATATATAGCTGCCAGCAGTGTTGCCGGCGTAGAAAATAAATATACGATAATGTCGGTTTTCTATAATTTCAAAGAAAATTTTAACAAATTAGGGGAACAGGTACCAGCATGAATACTAATTTTTTTGATAATGTCGGCATTAGTTCCGGCACTATAAATTAAATAAATTTCATGCCGGTATTAGAGGCATTTTGTACATAAAAAGCAAATAAATACGGCATGGCATTGATCAAACATATAATGCCGGTACCGCTATACCGGCATAGTGTGCAATAGATATTCATCAGCCGTCATATACATGCAATAAAATAGGGTTACAAGACATACAATCCGACATTATTTTCTGCTTGAATTCTACCCCCAAATATACAGATTACTTAATTTCAATTGACTAACTTGCAATTTCAAAATTTCCTTTTAGAGTAGTGGAAGTACCAAACATTAACATACTTCAATTCAATATATACAACATACTTCAATACATGTTTTCTAGTATTGGAGAAACCATAAACATACTTCAATTCAACATATACAACACTCACCGCATCATATTTGTTACTGCCGCCTCACCATGTCTTACCACCATCATCACACGATTCTTCTGGATTGGATTTTTCATGAGGTTTGCGACGACCCATTGTCTTTGGTATAGAAGATGAAACCCACAGGGGAATGGAAAGAAAGAGAGATTGAATAGTTTCCTTTCTATAATCGCCACTTAAATAGAATTAAGGATTTTGTAACCGACACATAAATGGTATTAAGGAATTTGTAACTGTCAAATGAGTGGGATAAAGGAGTTTGTAACCATCCCATTAGCGGAGTTAAGGAGTTTGTAACTGCCACATAACTTGAGTTTGTAACCGTTATAGTTCCGGCATTAAATGCTGGCACAATACTGTGCCGACATTCTGTTTATTGTACCGGCATTAAACTTTTGTTATAATAAACGCCGGTAGCTGTAACGGTATTGTTCCAGGAAGACTATTAAATACCGGCATTATGACCTTGACTTTATATTGAGTCCAATGGTTTAAGCAAACAAACTGACTCAAACTGGCCTTCATATAAGAGTAGTAGAAAATTAACATTAAACACATGAACAAGAACGTTACACTTAGAAGAAAACACATGAAGCTAATTGCAGCCAACATCATTTATCGGATCGGGATTCCATAAACAAAGCGGCTTCGAAATGCCTAAAAGGCTCTTTTCTCCACGCCAAATATGCAGCCTGAGCTTGATACCTATTCCCTCTGTATCTTGCGATAAACTCGTTGTATTTACGACATAATTTTATGAGGGTAATTGTTCGATTCGCTGCAAACACATCCCCATAATCCATTTTTCGTTTCTTGCACTTACCATCCACGAACTTCGGCATATAAGGACCATCCGCAACAAGACCCCAAAAAAAAATTAAAGGGCGGTGATCTTTCGGGAGATACGATACTATGTAGTAATTTTTAATCCATTGGGTTTCTTCCTCAACGTCCGCTTCTATCTTCGCTTGTTTTACACGTTCGTATATTTCCTTTGTTTCTTTGCGATATTTGGCTTCTTTTGCTGCCTCTTCTTTTTCTCTTTTCCTTTTAAGTATCTCTACTTCCATGGCGGAAATTGACTTGGTGGTGCTTTCCTTCCTTCTAAGTTTTTCTCGTATAATGGCAATTGAGTTGGTGGTGGATGATGATTGATTTCCTATCGGAGTCGATAGTTTGTTCTTCTTAAGTTTTTCTTTTTCCATTTCAATGATGAAATCATTAGTTGAGGATGAATTTTCCATTAGAGATTTGTGTTGGAGCACACTCATTTGGTTTGTTTTTTAGGTATCAAGTGCAATGGGAGTATCAATTCCTTAAAAAAGATGAGGACACAACGTCTATTTTCTACTTTATGGTACCGGCATTGTCAGTAAGATGTTTTCCACGCCGACATAAAAGGTTTATGGTTTTTGGCTTAAAAATATAGCCATTGGGCATTGAATGTTAATTCTTGGCACTGAACTATGGTAAGACATGGCGTCGGAACCCAATCCCGGCACTGAAATATGGTTCAATATGCTGCCGACACCGAAATAAGGTTTATTGAAAATAGAAACAATAAAAAATTAGACACTCTACGCCGGCATAGATACACCATTGAAATATGTTAGCATATTATACCGCAAGTGTAATTTATTTCGAATGTAATCCTTGTCGATGGAACAACGAATGCACTTACCATGTGCATCACGCTTTTGAACCCCTAGGCGACCCTAGTGGACGAGTGTAGTCTCGTGAGGGTTTACATAGAGATCTACCCACAAAACCTACACTAAAAATTCTAAAGCCATCAATCTTCGTCCGATGACGATGCACCCTCCATCATCTCTTGCGCATACTCTGGGATTTTGTCTTCCATGAATTTATAACTTGCATAGAATGCGAATGCTTTCCTCTTTTCCTCAAAGTAGCGCGCTTTGACGACTTCATGCTACAAAAACATAACACAAACTTACTTACTTAGTGGTGTTTAGTACGAAGATCAAACTTATGTATAATAAACCGCAAAAATACTTACAAATTGTTCAATGGACAAGTTAAAGTTGGTAGCATTGAAAATCAGTTTTTGGATAGCTAAATAACCAAGTATTGCATTTTCGTTGACTTGGTGCCTATCATGAATTTGTTCAACACTTCTTCCTTTGGAATTCCCAAACTATTGCCTATATTTGTTGAATACTTTACCCCAAAAGGTTGCGGAATCCACCCTTACGGGGGACTGCCTTCTGTCTCGAGTTTTCGCGTACCAAGCTTTCATGATTTCCAAATCTTCATTTGAATCAAATGATGCCATTGCTTTGTATGTAGAGGTATTGGGATAGCTAGAAAGAGTATATAATGATATTTTCTTTGGATAGTATATGGAACCATGTGTGTGTTGTTTTGTTTTGTTGGAAGAACTTGTGTATTTATAGGATGGTGCCCAATACTGGCTGTTATTGTACTCAATCAATGAAGTTGTACTTGCAAAAATTTGAATTTTAAACTAGCTGGCATTGTAACAAGGATTACGATACGCCGGAACAATATGCCGGCGGCATTGTGTCACCTATATAACGAATGTCGGAATTTTGTTTGTGGTACACATAAACCATTAAACTTCGACACTGTATACCGGCATAGAAATGTGCAAAACAAAGACACCGGCAACTACTACCGGCGTGGAATTATGTAAAGAGAGAGTGGCAGAACTATTATTTATTTTATATGTAATCCTTGTCGATGGAACAACGAATGCATTTAGCATGTGCATCAAGCCTTTAAACCAGTTGGTGACCCAAGTGGACGAGTTATAGTCCCATGAGGGGTTACATAGAGATCTACCCACAAAACCTTACCAAAAACTACGATAAAAACCTAACCAAAATGCAATAAACCTACCAATCTTGTTAAGAAGAATCCATCTCCGATTCACCCAGCTGGTGGTACTCCGTGACTTTGGTTACCATGTGATCCACGTTTTCGTCAAACATGAATACTTCACCCTTTTCATGTAAGTAACGCGCTTCCACGGCTACATGCTACAAAAACAAGACACAAACTTAGTTTGTTACATAAAAGTTCAAAAGAGTGGATTCTGTCAAATTAATCGAAAAAATACTTACGAGTTGTTGAGGGGATAATCTATTGTGGGTAGCGTGCGCAATCCGGTGTTTGATTTTAAAATACTCAACCACCCCACCTAGGATGATGTCGTGTCGTTGCTCGATTTTTTGAGCAGTTCTTCCTTTCGGGTTCCCATAATCGTGAGTAAATTTATTAAAAATCGTCAACCACATTGAATCCCTCGTAATGTTATCTATGATTAAAGGATGAGTTTTGGCGTACCATGCTTGGGTGATTTCTAAATCTTCCTCCGAGTCAAACGATGCCATTTGTTGTATGTGGGAGTATGTTCGATACTAAGATATGTATACATAACACTTCTAGGGTTTAGGGTTTCGTAAGTTTAGAGTCTCAGGGAGATATTAAAGAACACACGAGTTTTGGGCTATGGGGTCAAAGTATTAGGTCTTTATATATAGAGAAAAATCTCAACGGATAGTTTTTTTGAACTCGCCAGTGTCGGCTTATAAATTATTATGATAAATCACGCCGGTATAGATCACCATTAAAAGGGTATGCTGGTAACGTATTTTATTACTTGCAATTTTGTGGACTATGCAGATAGTACCGACGTAGTTTTCACAAGATGAAGTATGCTAGGATACAATACCGGCATTGAGTATTTTCTGCGACAATGCCGGTATATGGGAATTTCAAAAAAAAAAAACGGCTAGTTTTTTGAAAAATAAGACCGTTGGGGCTTCAATCGATACTTGGTAATTTCACAAGATGCGCAAGAGACGATGCACCCTCCATCATCTCTTACGCATACTCTGGGATTTTGTCTTCCATGAATTTATAACTTGCATCGAATGCGAATGCTTCCCTCTTTTCCTCAAAGTAGCGCGCTTTGACGACTTCATGCTACAAAAACATAACACAAACTTACTTACTTAGTGGTTAGTACGAAGATCAAACTTATGTATAATAAACCGCAAAAATACTTACAAATTTTTCAATGGACAAGTTAAAGTTGGTAGCATTGAAAATCAGTTTTTGGATAGATAAATAACCAAGTATCGCATTTTCGTTGACTTGGTGCCTATCATGAATTTGTTCAACACTTCTTCCTTTGGAATTCCCAAACTATTGCCTATATTTGTTGAATACTTTACCCCAAAAGGTTGTAGAATCCACCCTTATGGGGGACTGCCTTCTAACTCGAGTTTCCGCGTACCAAGCTTTCATGATTTCCAAATCTTCATTTGAATCAAATGATGCTATTGCTTTGTATGTAGAGGTATTGGGATAGCTAGAAAGAGTATATAATGATATTTGCTTTGGTTAGTATATGGAACCATGTGTTTGTTGTTTTGTTTTGTTGGGATAACTTGTGTATTTATAGGATGGTGCCCAAATCTGGCCGTTATTGTACTCAATCAATGAAGTTGTACTTGCGAAAATTTGAATTTTAAACTAGCCGGCATTGTAACAAGGATTACGATTCGCCGGAACAATATTCCGGCATTGTGTCACCTATATAACGAATGCCGGAATTTTGTTTATGGTACACAGAAACCATTAAACTTCGACACTGTATACCGGCATAGAAATGTGCAAAACAAAGACACTGACAACTACTACCGGCGTGGAATTATGTAAAGAGAGAGTGCCAGAACTATTATTTATTTCAGATGTAATCCTTGTCGATGGAACAACGAATGCACTTAGCATGTGTATCAAGCCTTTAAACCAGTTGGTGACCCAAGTGGACGAGTTATAGTCCCATGAGGGGTTACATAGATATCTACCCACAAAACCTTACCAAAAACTACGATAAAAACCTAACCAAAATGCAATAAACCTACCAATCTTGTTAAGAAGAATCCGTCTCTGATTCACCCAGCTAGTGGTACTCTGTGACTTTGGTTACCATGTGATCCACGTTTTTGTCAAACATGAATACTTCCCCCTTTTCATGTAAGTAACGCGCTTCCACGGCTACATGCTACAAAAACAAGACACAAACTTAGTTTGTTACATAAAAGTTCAAAAGAGTGGATTCTGTCGAATTAATCGAAAAAATACTTACGAGTTGTTGAGGGGACAATCTATTGTGGGTAGCGTGCGCAATCCGGTGTTTGATTTTAAAATACTCAACCACCCCACCTAGGATGATGTCGTGTCGTTGCTCGATTTGTTGAGCAGTTCTTCCTTTCGGGTTCCCATAATCGTGAGTAAATTTATTAAAAATCGTCAACCACATTGAATCCCTCGTAATGTTATCTATGATTAAAGGACGAGTTTTGGCGTACCATGCTTGGGTGATTTCTAAATCTTCCTCCGAGTCAAACGATGCCATTTGTTGTATGTGGGAGTAGGTTCGATACTAAGTTATGTATACATAACACTACTAGGGTTTAGGGTTTCGTAAGTTTAGAGTCTCAGGGAGATATTAAAGAACACACGAGTTTTAGGCTATGGGGTCAAAGTATTAGGTCTTTATATATAGAGAAAAATATCAACGGATAGTTTTTTTGAACTCGCCAGTGTCGGCTTATAAATTATTATGATAAATCACGCCGGTATATATCACCATTAAAAGGGTATGCTGGTAACGTATTTTATTACTTGCAATTTTGTGGACTATGAAGATAGTACCGGCGTAGTTTTCACAATGTGCAGTATGCTGGGAGACAATACCGGGATTGAGTATTTTCTGCGACAATGCCGGTATATAGGAATTTCAAAAAAAAAAAAACGGCTAGTTTTTTGAAAAATAAGACCGTTGGGGATTCAATCTATATATAACACCCCCCCCCCCCTCACATTCCTTTGTAAAAATGTACACCAAGCACGCACTCACCAAATAGAAATTTTCATTCTCTGAAGAAACCAAGGCTCAAAAAATAGATCAATCTAGCACGTTTCGGGCCTATCCCCCAATTAGATGAGTGTTATATGAAGGGAAAGGAATATGTTGAACGTGAAGATGAACCAATGAAGATGGTCCTTGACACCGAGATTCCGGACGATGTCTTCGAAGATATTTGTGAAAGGCTCAAAGGTTCCATAATTGTTGAAAAGGGATGGAAATAGATTATGAGATCATGTTTTACCAAAATTACTCCATCCCTTTTTTTTAGTATGTTTTAATTTAAGGTTTCAAATCTAATGTAATAGATTACCCAGGAATAAAATAAAAGAGCATTCGTAAAAACTATCGGAATAATCTAACTTCCAAATTCAGTACCGGCATTGTTGTTTTATCCAAATCAGTGCCGGTTTTCTATAAAAACTATCAAACTTTACCAAATTCAGAATTCCGGCATAGTTGCAATCAATAATGCAACGCCGGTACTGTCTAAATTCTTCACATGACCTTGATGACTTTCATCCGATTGTTCCGATATGGTTTTAGAAAAACCATGCAATGCCGGTACGCGCTCAGCGTTGTACAACGTTTCAATGCCGGCACTCATGGTCTAAAGAAAACTTAAAGAAAACATGCACTTCAGTAGAAATCTAAACATACATCAGGGTACCAAAAGTAAACCAAACAAATGAAGAGTTAATCCAAAAACAAGTTCGGAAATGTTTAAAACATAAAAACCAAAGAAACACAACTAAAGAGTTAATTACTAGGTATTTTGCTTCTTCTGGACCGACACCTTCCTTGTTTCCCCGAAAAAATCTTTTGCACTTGGATCTTCAATTTTATCAAGCAATTCCTCGACTTCCTTCATTTCTTCAAGAGATAGCACCTCTCATTTCTCGTACTTGCAACCAAACATCTTCTTCATCTTGCCAAGCCGACGTCGCTGGTTTCATACTTCCAACACATAATTAGTATATATATGCTAATATAAGAGTATGTGTGCATTAAACGACTAAGGAATTAAAAATACTTACTAGAAATCCAAGAGTCTTATTAAGTTTGTCCATTATAGGTGGTTCCTCAGTAGGAGTTGGAACCGGAGGGTTTTTCTGGGGTGGAACTCCGTCATCGTCCGGCCGCATGACAAAAGGATGTGACCATTCCATGTAATCATCAATATAGGAGGAATCGGCTTCATCACCATTGTTCACAAGCTTCCAATTACTGATATCTACCAAACGACTTGGTTCCCTATCCCTCGAATGTGTTGGTTCTGGAAGTGGATCATACACTACCCTCAACTTTGAGGGACTTGTAATGCACTCACCCAAGTCAAAAGTGTACCTTTCAGTAGAGGTTGTCATGAATGTAGGTAATTGCTTATATCCAAGTTGCCGCATCACATGTCGAGGATCTGCCATAACGTATCCCTTTGGGTAGAACAATGGTCCATTGTAAAATGCAACGTTCAGATACCTCAAAATTTGGCGGTTTTCTCTAGCCTCCTTGTAAGGGTCGAACACAACGTCTTTGGTAGTCATCGTGTCCAGAGCCAATCTCATATCTATTAGTCGACCATTTTTATCGGGCTTCGGAGTATTGTTGAACTGGTATCTCTTAGCTCTAGGCGCATCAGGTTCTGGAAGGTCTATAATCTTCAAAGAGGGGTAGTCCTTGAACAATGTTAGGAAGTGTTCATAAGCCCACACCTATACCAATGTGGAATCATACATATAAGAAGCAGTAAATTTTGTTGCTGAGTTCATAAAAAGGGTATATGTGAACAATATACATAAGGACATAAGTTTAAAAACAAAATTACCTGGGACAAAGTGAAATTCCCGACAAATTGGTTTGTAACAGCCTTAGAGGACCTTCTCATATCCGCCATCAAATGTGCCATTACCACGGTGCCCCAAGAATAGGTAAAAACCTCTTCCAATGGATCCAAGTATTGAAGGATGCTTGCGCTAACCCTGTTGCCACTAGTGTCATGGAATACCTTAGTGCCCAAGATGAATAAAAGGTATGCAGCGGCTGTATAAAGAATCTGTGCAGGGTCCCATCCATCCTTCAAACTTCTCCTTAAGCAGCATCAGCTTGATTTTCTTTGTCCTACTAGCATTAGATACATAGAAGCTTTCCACAGAAGTTTTGTAGTCCCAACCCAACAACTTGTTAGTCAAGGCGTGCAACTTCGTCCATTATAGGTCCGGACAGTTATCTCCTTCTGCAATTGATTTGCCGATAACATTCAAGCCTAAAATGTTCTGAGCATCATCTGGGATCAAGGTCATCTCCCCAAACGGGAAGTGCATGGTATCAGTTTCGCCATGATACCTTTCGACGAAGCAATTTACTGTCAAAAAATCACACTTCACATAATTTTCAACCAAAGCATATAGACCAGAATCTCTTACTAATTTTAGGACCTCTTCACACTCCAAAGACAAATCCCAATCTGACGCAACTTGGTTTCGGCAAACACGCACAGCCTTCTTGTGATCCTACAATTAGGAGATAGTACGGTTAAAAGATTTGACATAAATACACAAGAATACATATGCACAAGATTAAAAAATTCTTACATAGGTTTGATCGATAGTACGATCCCACGAGTGCTTGTAGCCAAATAGATGGGCCGGATCGTGAGCTTCACCCCAAATTATACCACGATCAAGGTCAGGTATCATGTCATCAACATGAGGAAGGTGAGAACCTTTAACTTTTACTTTGCCCTTGCCCTTGGCTTTGCCTTGTGTCGGTTGTTGACTTGGCCCGCCAACTTCGCTTTGGCTTGCTAATTGATTTGGATCAACCTCATTACCTTCCTCCTCACTTTCCTCTTCATCTTGCTCATTATGCTCAACTGTTGTAGTAGGTTCATGGATTACAAGTCGAGTACGGTCACCACCACTCTCCCAAATTATTCCTCTTGAATCATCCCTCAAACATTTTTTTGCGACCGACATCTTTCCCTCGAGGAGGAAGAGTCTGAGGAGTATCAAGACCGTCCTTCCTCCTTCTCATAGTGACAACATCTTATTTTTTCTTTTCTTAGCTTCCATGGCTTTTGACATTTATCATAAGCACACGAAATGAATATAAGACATCTCACTTTTAGTACCGGCATACACTTAATTAAACAAACCACGCCGTAACACAACTCCCGGCATATAAACTTAGTAAATATTTAATGCCGGTACATGTTTCCGGCGGTAACCATTATCTATCTACAATGTCGGTAGTCATGTGTAATTCTCCTGGATACAGAAATACAACTACCGGCACTCCTTAAATACATCGATTATGTGCCGTAATCTGGTACCGGCATACAATGCAATCGAAAATTTATGCCGGCACAATTGACAAATTCAAAGATGTTCCTGTATGTTTTTAGTCCACTACCAGCATACACGAATTTTCATTAATAAATGATGTAACACAAAACCGGCATAGTATTCAACGACTTTTTTATGCCGGTACAAAACATTCAGTTTCAGGGTTTGGAAACGGCTTTGTATTCATGCTAACATCTATGCCGTAACTGAGTATCGGCACTGCGTTCAACCTAGATTGAATGCCGTAAATCATAACCGACATAGTATTCATAAACTATTCAATGTCGTAATCTACTGAAACTAAACTGTTTCGTTTAGGTTTCGCGATTCAAACACTCATAACTGAGTTTAAAATCACTTACCTTCTCACAGAGGCAATCTTTGCGAGCGGTTAATTGTCCGAGAGCGTTGCTTCTTCTTCTTCTTGCTCTTGAGCAATCTTAGCAAGTCTTTGTTTTAATTTCTCTTGACCAATCGATTGTGAGTTCGATGGGGATTTTGGTTTCTTTCGTTGAGGCATTGTTATGATTCGGGTAGGTTAATCGACGAAGAATTTTTTTTTAATCGACGAAGAACGGATGAAGAACGATGAAGAAAAAGAAAAAGAAATCGCACCCTAACCCTAAGAGAGTGCCGATGTTGATTTAATGGAATATGGGATATATATTTTGGTTTTTGATTTTAAAGTTTTAGGGGAAAGGGTATAACAGTCTTTTCATAAAAGGTTTTTAATTAGGGAAAGCGTATTTTGGTATTTTCATAATCAGAAAGTTACCCCTTATCAGCCACCCCTGATTGGGGGAAGTAATCAATATCCCCCAATTAGGGGTTCTTATTATAAATATAATATACGGACAAAAGGTTTTCATTTTTACTTCAAAATGACCTAACAAAAATTGGGGGTATGGACCGTATCGTCCCCTGAAAAACAGAGAGGCCCCAAAAAAAATCATATAATCTTTGGGCTTCAAAACTTTGGAAGAGTCCTGTTTTTAGAGGCTCTGCAATTTATATCCAGGTTACTTGGATGGTTAATGGGAATGACTGGTTCTGGTTATCGGGGGATTATGGTCCTGCTGCAAATGGGAAACGTCCTGCTGCAAATGGGAAACAGATTTTGAGTGGTGGCATGCTCAGATGTCAGCTGCTGCTATGTCCCTAGGTGCTGACAGCCTGACAGTGGAAAGATGGATGCTGATCCTCGCTGTAAGCTATGGTCCTGGTGTAGGAAAGTGGAATCAAAGAGAGGCGATTTAGGCTGTAACCTGTTGGCAACTCCAGCCGACTTCATCGAATGTCTTACAATTCTTACAAGGTAATTATTTAGTAAAACTTGAAAAACATCATCTGCAGGAGGGTAAAATCCCAATTGCAGGGCCTGATGGTGCTGTGTTCCGTGCAGAGCTTCAAAGTTGAAATGGGCAGAATCAATGCAGTTTTATTAAGTAAAAGCAGTTCCAGTAGTTGCCTGAAAATGTTGAAAAACCCTACCCACAAGACAAGAAGGGACATATTCTCCTCAAAATACAGGAGCCGGAAATTATCAAAAATTAAAGAAATCCCAATGTATCTAAATTACACACCTACCTACCTACCAAAAAGATGAGATTTTTTCTCTGATTCTTCCTGTCATCCTTTCCACCTCTGCTCAAACAAACTCTCCCCTCTCTAGATATATACAATGAGAGACTTTGTATAATTGTATAATTCATGTATGTACAGAATCTTCACATCCATGCTCTGCTTTGCAGTTCATCATTATACTCCATCTGCACATGCCAGAATCCACTTATATTGCTAACTAAGAACTAACTTTTCACTCGTTCGATAATTCTATCACTAATTCCATGACCTCAAAAATGGTTTCTGAACAGGATCCTGTATATGGGAACTCTGATGCGCCAAATTCATCCATGCTGTGTTGGTGTTTGCATTCACGTTAAGGGTAGGTGCAGCAATAGCTGCAAAATCTGCTTCATTCCCGCGCAAGTTAAGGAGTTGATGACCTGTGTGTTGAACGAAATCACCATTCGCAGTTATGCTCCTGCCAACAAAGTCTCTCATTGGGAGATACTGCTCAGTGGTAGTGGTCACTGCAGTGGTAGTGGTCACTGGCTCGTAAGAACAAGACTGCAATGTATTGTGCTGAGAGAAAATGCTATACAGACTTTCATCTGTGTCTCTTCTGTTCCCCAAACACTGACCTGAGCCACCAGATATCTCTACTCCAGGCCAGACACCATGAACTCCATGCTCGTTGGGAAGCCAGTTCTTACCTGAAAGTCCCTCTCCATTCGAAATGGATGATAAAGGGGCTGATACATGTACAGGATTGACGGCCCAAGTCTGCATGTTGACTTGTGGGAACAGGCTGTGGCCTAAATTAGAGTTTGAGTACCTCCCACTATCAGTGTATATATTCTTCTGGTGGATGCTCTGCTGAATATAAAAATCTCTATTGCTCAGGTGTTGCCTCTGCTCTAACAGCTGCTGTGGTTGATCTTGAAAATGGACAGCATGAGGATTTCCAGTCACCAAGGGCTCACTTCTCGATTCTAGGAATTGCATTCCAATCCGTTTAGGATCACGTGAGTAAGATGGCAGTAAACCTTCTTCTTTTGGAAAGGGTGGAAGGTTGTTGCAGTCATAATTAGTGTAGGAATCCAAGACAGACCCTCTTCCATTGATGTGCAAACCTGACCCTATATCATCAGACGGCCTTCTTTGGAACAGAGATTCCTCAACATTGCTTTCAAATCTCTCCCTCTCTAGATCAATCAAACCAGTTGGGTGCTGTTTAAAATTATCTGGTTGCCCAAGTGACAACTCGGCAGATGTGAAGCTCTGCCTTCCAGACATATGGTGATCATGAAAAGGGTCCAGCATGCCAGATGCAGGCCAAACATCTTTAGCAGTAAAAGGAACCCCCTGCTTGACTGCATTCTGAGTGGAATTCGTATTTCCAATTACCTCAGTCAGATTAGGAGCAGAATATGGTTGCATTATATCCTCTTTGGTACCCTCCATTTCCATGTGGTCAAGCTCTTGATGACTATTAAGTGAGGGAATTCTCTGTAAAGGCTCATTGACTTTTAAGGAAGCAACAGACTCTTTAGTGGAGACGACGAGATCTCTTGCTTCAACAAAATCTTCAGATGGACTCGTACTTCTGAAAACTGTGGGCGGAACTGGCGAAGCATCTTTACATTCTAAGATGTCTTGGTTGCTATTCTTTGATTCTGTATTCATGTGATTGAGCTCGCACTGACCATTAAGTGAAGGTACTCGAACAAGGGGCTGACTGTGATATATGGAGTTAGGAGAAGTCTCTCCGTCCTCTCTGGAGTCTTTTATATCCGTGATAATTTCAGGATAAGCTTGTACTTCATCTTTTCGTTCTTCAAGCAAGCCATCTGTGAGCACTTTCTCCTCATCCTGGACACAATATCAAAGAATAATAGTCAGTAAATCAAATGTGGAGAAATGTTCATGGCCAATTTAAGTGCTTCAAATGGATGAAAATCATGTGCGACAATTTTAACATAAACTAGAGAACGGGAAAATCCCAACCACCAAATCGCTCCTTTCTGCAACTTCTTGATCCAAAGACATCCTCCATTGTTGTCTCTGTGATTTTCTTTCAGCCCAGTGTGCAAAAGCTAATGGGAGATCTCTCGTTGTAATTTTCAACCTGTATACACATGCCTTGGTGTCACATAATCCAAGAGCATTTCTATATTTCGAAGAGAGAAAGCTAAACTTGAGAAAAATACTAACCAGTGCTTATGCAGCTTCTTGCGCTCTTCTGCCTCAAATGCCTCAAAAGGTTGCACATCAAAACTTTTGATGTCGCCCAATACGCGATTAAGAGACTTAGACTGAATACCTTCGCCGGATTGTTTTATATTCTTTACTAGCTCATGTTGTTTCTTGCTTATCTGGGAACAAAGTGCCACAATATCAGTTGACGATTCGTGTAAGGACAGAATCAAAACATTATCGCTCAATAACGTCATCTTTATCCATGTGGGTCACTGAAATTAATCAATAATCACCTGATTTCATTTCAAAACAAATCTAGGATTCACAAAAAGAAAAAAGACAGGAAACACTTGAAAAATAACAGTCCAATCCCAACAATACATTATTTGAACTGGCCTCCCAACCTTGAAGTAAGACATATACTTAGAAGCATCACAAGAGCGAATACACAGCTTTTGTGGGATTTCTTCTTTCCTAGAAAATGATCCAACCTTGCGCCTTTCTGAGACAGCTAGTGATCGCTGATGTCTGTCCTTCATGGATCCTTTCCTGGACAGCAAAAACAGCAAGTTAAAGCTTCAGCCTCCAGAACCACCAACTACTAATATAGAACCTATTCTGAAGCCTAACTCAACTAAAGCCACACCAATCACATAAGCAAAAGACAGTGACCTCGTGATTATCTGAGGGAAATCCACTTCAGGATCTTTGCAGTTTAACCATAGTTCCTTCCAGTTTTGTAAGGTCTCCAAAATACTGCAAGCAAAATCATATAATGTCAGTAAACATCGAAAACTAGTAAGTAAATACGGAGATATGATGTAACAAATATTTTGCTTTACTATTAATTTTCTTCGATTGCATAACTAACATTAAAGCAGAAACACCAAGGAAAACAAATAGTAACACTAAGCATATGGCAACTAAATACAGCACAACGTACTCATAATGGTACTTCATTAACTCCTGGTAGTAGGAGTTCTTATTTGTCTTGAAAGACAGTTCCTTACTTAGAATAGCATCAGGGTGAAAATTACCAGAACAAAGTGAAGTACCCCTGCAAGAAGATGATCAGTGTTGAAAGATCAGGATGAAGTATAATCATTCTAAATCCATGATAAGTCAAAAAACACTTGCCACTTGAGGAAAGGATTTCCAAAGTGAAGGTTTTCCCCTGAAAGCAACCCTTGCACCAATTGATCTGCATCTATTCCTTTAGGAAGAAACTTAAAAAGAAAATTTCTCTCCAAGTCTGAAAGATGTGTTTCCCACACCTGAAACAAATTTGCCGGAAAGCACGTAAATTATATAAAGAGATAACCAGCGATCATTGATCAGTCAGCAATAAATATTAGCATAAAAATATATAAGGATACGCAAAGCAGTAACTATATATACTTCATATGATAAAACGTCAGTCATATCTTCCAAATCCAAAGTTTCCTCAGGAATGGTGACCACATCTGCTAAGCCGCATTTAGAGAATGAATCAATAAAAGGACCCAAATCACTCCAACCTATGCCGACTTGCTCTCTCTTTGAAACAATCTTTATATCTTTGTCATTCAACTCGACCGAAACTCGTGACCTCATATTTGACAGAGCTTGCGATGACTCAGCATTCTTTTTTCTCTTGGCACTATATTGTTGTAAATTGCCACTTACAGCACTTGACGCATTTAACCGCTTTTTTTGCTGACCAGCCGCCATTTTGCAAAGTTAAATAGCAAAGAAACCCCAAAAACAATCTTTACATCAGACGCCTTCCATATACAGAAGCATAAACCCCATGTCCTCAAAAATCATACTGGAACGACCTTCATTCAAATAACTAGCATTAGTTCACTCCAAATACATATTTCCTCAAACACTTGTCAAAATAAGGATTAACAAAATCAAAAGAAAAATCTCTGTTATTTCTCCAACAAGCATGAACATCTAAAACCCTCAACAGGGTTCAATTAAAATATAAGCCAATCATATATCCCCAAAAAACACAAATGTGGTGACTCGATCTTCTCAAAGTTATTACCTCTTCTACTTTTTCACTCGTTCCTTAAACGAAAATACAGAATCAATCTCTTTATATCAAATGATGAATCATTAATCTAATCCAATCCAATCTTACTTCCACCAAAACATCAAGAATATAAGTAAACAAAGAAAATGAACCTTAAAATAGAAATTAACCCTGATTGAACATCTCAAATCCAATCTATCTAAGCAATCGTAAGAATAATTAACAAAATTAATAATCAAATTACAAGCCACCAAATTAAACATTATCCAAATCCAAAATACAAAAATAAAAATAAAAATACACTTACTTACTCAAAATTGTCCTAGTTGAAAAAAAATAAACCCTAGAAACCAAAATAAAACAACAACTAATGAGTAAATGAATAGACTAATAGATTAGATACATACCTGTGATAAAAATCAATCAATCAAAGGAGGAATTACAATTACATGTATATCCCAATGAGAAGGAAAAAAAAAGAAGAAGGATAATTATTTGGGGTAAAACATAGCAAAATTAGGGTTGAACTCAGAAAAACTAGGTTTTATACGTTCTATCCGCTTCTTTCGTTGGAAGTCAGTGGTTCATACGAACAGTTCGTTTTTGTTGATCTTCTTTTGTCTCTTTCTCTCCCTCTGGTCTGGCGCGACTTTATGGCTGGGCTCGGCTCAAGATTTCCTATTAGCTTTTTTATTACAAAGCTGGCCCCACTTAATCTAGTTCCTAATAAAGGTTTGGAAGATATGTGGTTCAGATTTGATGGACTTTATAGGTTGGTCCCACATTAAGTTTTAGGGTTTTAGTCAAAGGTAAAAGTAGGTGAGAATTATAAAACTTTTCTCTCTCCCTTTTTTATCTATGTAACTCTATAATGCAATTAAAACAGTAACCGGTGTTATATTTGATTCATCTTCTACATTGTTTTTCTTAGTATTTTCTTTAATTTTCTTCCCAGATCTTGAATTATTTTAAGATTCGGGTAGACTTGTAGATATTATTACATACTTAAATAAAACAAATTGTTGTTCCAACAATTTTTAGGGTTTCCAACTTATTTTCTCACAGTCTGATGGTAGTTTTATGCTATCAAGACTTGTTATCTTATAGCCATTATGGCTTTTTTTGGTGGTGTTGCACTCTTATCAAATATACCTTGGAAGGAGACGATCTATTTCGGAAAATCAAAGTAAGACCGATATGGAATGTGATGATATCAATAAGGGCACATTACTTCGTTTTTATGGAAGCATCTTACATCAATGATGATGATGATCTAGAAACAAAAGATCACCAAACAAAACGGTTTGAAACCATTAGCAGGATGTCAATTTCTCCAATGGGTTATAAAACTTTTGTACAATTTTCTATTTTCGTTTATGAAATATGTAATTTTTGTATGGATTGTTTTTCTCCATTTTCAGATGTAATTGATCAATGTAAGCAAAATCGAATTAATGAAATTATGAGGTGATACCTCTTCCATCAAAAAAAAAAGTAGGTGAGAGTCGTGTATAGATATACAAAGTTACAGACAGTAAAACTTCGATAAATTAATTCGCGATAAATTAATAATTTCGTTAAAATAATATTTTTTGCCGGACCCGATTTGGGGTAGCATTACATTACTGGTGCCTTACTAAAATAAGATTTCAAAGTTGTTTGTTTCTTGTCCACATTGATGCAACATTGGACTTCATCTCTGATTTTTTGTAGTCCCTTGAGGAGTTCTAGAGTGCCTTTTTCAAATTGTAGGAGGAAATCATTTAGCTTTACTATTGATAAGATTGATTATTTACGAGAAACTGGCTCCACAACGCAACTATCATCTTCTAGTTCCTCTTCTTGAGGATTAGAAATAACACTCCCGACAATTTCTTCGTCTGTCCAAATTTCCGTACTGTTATCACTTTCACCTGGATAGTCTAGCAAAATGTTGACATCTACTTGATTAGGCAATTCAACTCCTTGATATCAATCCAAGTTCATTAATACCTTCATCTTCAACGACTTGTACATCTTTGTTTTCTTGTGACCGAAGTTTACAATGTTCGAAACAATTTGCAATTGACTTTTGTTGAACATCTGTTGTCCATGATGAAACTGCAATATTAATTGCCTCAAGGATATTGATTTTTTCTGGACTTAATTTTCCCGTTGCATAACCTTCTAAAATAAGACGATAAAAACGAAGATGATAATGCATTTTAAATACTCTTATGATCTCTGCATCACATGGTTGGATATTTGATGTTGTATTTGGCGGCAAAAAGAATATTTCAGTATTTTGCAACCCATGCAGTGTCTTAGGATGAGAAGCGCAGTTATCTACAATCAAAAGAACTTTACGACCTTGAATTTTAACATCAAATCACCGAACTTATTCCTCAAACAAAGCCCCGGTCATCCATGCTTTTTTATTAGCACGATAGTGACAATTACTCATGTTCACATTTTTAAAGCCGCGGAGGTTAGCATACTTACCGATGATCCACAAAGGCATCTTTTCTGACACATCTTCATTGCAACATATAGCAACCGTAAGTCTCTCTTTATCCTTTTTTCTTCCTTCAAGTTGTTTGGTCGCAAGACAGTGATCAGCTTGTAGTCTAATAAATAGTCATGTTTTGTCCATGTTAAATACATCCTTGACTGAAAATTGACTTAGATTATTTCTTATACCATCTTAATTATTCTCCACATTCGCCATATCAACTGATCCACTTTCTCCAAAACGGAAAAACGATTTGATCCCATATCTTGATTTTAAATGATCCAACCAACCACGAGAAAAAGTAAATTCTGGAGTATTCTCGGCATAAATATTTTTCATTAATTCTTTTGCTTTTTCTTTTATTAATTATCCGCTTAGATTCATACGCTCCTGGTATTGAAGAACCCGTTCATAGAGAACCTTCTCCGAGTCTGGATTTTGAGCCGTTTTCTACCACTTACAACTGATTTTTCATTGATCACTTGAGATGTATTCGGATGCACTCTTGATTGTATTTGATATCGTTCCTTGACACACTTGTATGTTAAATTTTGCAAGAAGCCATTTTTGTATTTCGCTTTGAGTCAAATTTGGATTAGAATGACTATACTCATATAATGATTTTCGAATCTCGTTTGTCATCGTGGATTTTTTTACACCTTTGAGATGAGAAGTAGGAGCCATTGTTACACTTTTCTTTTGTGTAGTTGTTTTTTTTCTTTTATCATCGAAAGATATATAAATTTATGCATATAATATGCAATAAACTATATTATATTATATAATGTCAAAAATTTATTACACATTAGTTTGAATTGAAAATAATATCTCATTATATTTTTTATTATGGGAAACCTTTAAGTTTAACTTATATATTTTAACTTATTTTATTTTTGAAACTTAAATTTAGAATGTTTCGATAATTTAATAATAACTTATTAATTTAACGATAAATTAATACTTCGCTAAATTGATAGAATTTGGTAGTCCCAACATTATTAATTTATTGAAGTTTTACTGTAGTTATGTCGAGATTTTAACAAAGCTAGAGTAGCGCAGCTGGTTAAAGTGTGTGTCTGTTAACCACAAGGTCACAGGTTCAATCCTTGTTTCTAGCACACACACAAAAATTGAGAGTCATCAGATGGTCTGATGGTTCTCATGCTCCCTCTTATAGGAGAGGTTGGGATTCGAACCCATTGCAAAAAAAAAAAAACTTACAAGAAAGTTTAGCGGCTCTTTTCTTTTTTATATAAAAAAAAGTACTAAAAAACTCCTAAACAAAAGATTTGGGAAATAATCTAGGGGCACTGTATTATACAAAAAAAAATAACTAATTCTATTTTGTTTCATTAGATATGGAAATTACAAACCCACATTTCATCCTTAACTAGCCCTAGAAATCCCCCGAAACATTTATAAAAATCCAGTAAGAAATCGAAAGAATAAAAGACCTTAGTTAATCTCCTTCTAAGCACGTTCACCTATGATTCTAAGAGCAAGTTGAAAGACCTTTATTATTATGCATAACCCAGATACCTGAACAAAAGAAACTTCAATTGATGTCCCTATCATCGAAGTCATCTTCGAAAGTATTGAAGAAACCATGAGTTCTACATTGAACTTATTAGTAATATCATCTAATGCTACAACCTTCCATGACTCTGTTGTTTTAGGTCGTGGTTCCCTGGCACTTCTTTTCTGAACCCTTTTTAATTTTCTTGATTTTTTCTTTATTTCCCACTCATCTACCAGCATTTCGTAGATTCTGATTTGTTCTTCAGCTTCTGGTGCAACCTCTCTCTCCAGTACCCCACTAAGTCCCGATCCAGAAATCCTAGGTGAACAGAGTTTAAGTAGGCCTTGAACTTTTTAGTGTCGAGTCTGGTTTTAAAGAAAGCATCACTCTTTGTCAAAAGATAATTAAACTTCAATACCTTGTATTTTATCCAGAAACAATATAGATACTCTTATATATGGGCCGGGAGAAATGAGAAACTTTTACATGTCTGTTTGAGGGTGAAAAAGGTTTCTGCTGATTTTGGTAATTTCGGGTGTATGGGTGAGAAACGAATTTAAACCCTAAACTGCACGGGAGTACTTTAGATTCGAGAGATCAATCTGTACAAGTCCGGCCTAAACCAAGAAATGGTCGTTCCAGACTTGCTTCGGTCACAAAGTGAAGGAGAATGGGTTGGTTTTGGGGAGGGAAGCAAGGAAAGTGATGAGACCAGAATAGTTGATTTCTGGAAGAGTAATTATTTTCTACGACTTGTATCAGAAAGTGGGAAGCTAACAAATAGAAAGCTAGAAAATATTTTCTGAGTGTTGTATTCTCCTGACTGAACTTGTTGTTCGGTGGAAATAAGTAAGACCTATTTATACAAGTCGAAGTGAAACGTTCTCTGGTCTCGTTAAGGAATGGAAAAATGGGTGAGTAAATGGGAGGAGGTGGTAACCGTTAACGCATGGAATTGATGTTCCATAAAAAAAAGTGTTTCACCATTAACTCCCTGTATTTACTAACCGCCTCATCCTTATGACACTTCCTTATGACAGGCGTAGTGTACGCCGCACGCTGTAAACTGCCAAACCAATACCCAAAGAGGATCCCCCAGTTTGTGATATGTGTTGATGTCTCTAATGTTTTTGTGGAAAACATATAGCATATTATTGTTGTCTGGCAAGTCGAGTTTGGGAGACTTCCTAGCTTGGTGACCTTCGACGGTCGAGATTTTGCATCTTAAGATGAAAGGTAGTCGTTGATCGTCGCACGCTTTCATTTTGGTGGCCGCATAGGGAAGGCCAACATGGTGGCGCGGCAAGGTTTGCATGCCTTGGCGCGGTTTGGCGTGGCCAAACTAGGGTTTCGAGCCAAAGGTTATCATGCGTTGTCTGGTAACCTTGGACGGCTAGGATTTGCTCCTGGGATTAAAGGGCGACCGTTGATTGTCGCACGCCTTCGTTTTGGTAGCCGCATAGGGAAGGCCAGCATGATGGCGTGGAAAGGTTGGCATGCCTTGGCGAGGTTTGGCTTGGCCAAACTAGGGTTTCGGGCCAAAGTTTACCATGTGTTATCTGGTAACCTTGGACGGCTAGTATTTTCTCCTGAGATTGAAGGGCAATCGTTGATTGTCGCACGCCTTCGTTTTGGTAGCCGCATAGGGAAGGCCAACATGTTGGCGCGACAAGGTTGGCATGTCGTTGGCATGGCATTCCTTGGCGCGGTTTGGCGTGGCCAAACTAAGGTTTCAGGCCAAAGGTTACCATGCGTTGTCTGGTAACCTTGGACGGCTAGGATTTGCTCATAGGTTTGAAGGGCGACCGTTTATTATCACACGTCTTCGTTTTGGTAGTCACATAGGGAAGTCCAGCATGGTGACGCGACTGGGTTGGCATGATGGGGCCAAAGGCTTGGCATGTCGTTTGGCACATGATACGGCTAGCATGGATAGGGCCAAGGCAAGGTGTGTTTGGCTTGGAATGGTGGGGCCAAGGGTTTGCATGACTTTGGCACATGGTGCAGCTAGCATGGCTAGGGCCAAGGCAAGGTGTGTTTGGCTTGGCATGGTGGGACCAAGGGTTTGGCATGCCATTGGCACATGGTGCGGCTAGCATGGCTAGGGCCAAGGCAAGGTGCGTTTGTCTTGGCATGGTGGGGCCAAGGGTTTGGCATGCCGTTGGCACATGGTGCGGCTGGCATTCCTTTGGCGCGTAGGTGTGGCTATCACGGGTTGCCATTGGCACAGTGGTGCGGCTGGCATGGTTGGCGTGCCTTTGGCGCGTAGTTGTGGCTGGCGCAGCTTGCCATTGGTACAGTAGTGCGGCTGGCATGGATGGCATGCCTTTGTCGCGGTTGGTGTGGCTGGCACGGCTTTACATTGGCACAGTGGTGCGGTTGGCATGGTTGGCATGTCTTTGGCGCGTAGGTGTGGATGGCACGGCTTTCCATTGGCAAAATGGTGTGGCTGGCATGGTTGGCATGCCTTTGGCGCATAGGTGTGGCTGGCACGGCTTGCCATTGGCACAGTGGTACGACTGGCATGGTTGGCATGCCTTTGGCGTGATTGGTATGGCTGGCACGGCTTGCCATTGGCACAGTGGTGCGGCTGGCATGGTTGGCATGCCTTTGGCGCGATAGGTGTGGCTGGCACGGCTTGCCATTGGCACAGTGGTGTGGGAATTAGGGTTTGGATTATCGAAACCCTAATTAGTATTAAAAAAAAATATACCCTGGTAATTTTCTCGCAGACACATTAAAAGGGTTCAATAAATGTACCTAGTAGAGACATTATTACCTAAATTCTGTGACGTCACTGTATGGCTAGGGTTTTACGATTTTAACCCTAAGCTAAAAAAACCCATCAACATTAAGTCCCTTGCTTAGCTCGGAACAGGGGCATTGTTGCGAGGTAAGCATATGATGGTGACAGACAAAGACGAGATCGAAACGTAAGTCATGCAAGATGGTCAGGAAAGTCCGACTAACCTTTTTCGAGTGGTAAGGAGAGTTTATGATCCCGCGTTTGGAAGCCTTGCATATATTCTATTTGTGGTGTAGGCCGTGAAGTGGTGATATGAGGATCATCGGTTTGGCCCGGCTACGCATCATCTTGAATGGGTTAGGGAATATCACAACGCTGGCTTGACGAGTTGGTGTTGGCGCGGCAAGTCATGGCACGAACATCTTGGCATGATGGAGCCACGACAATGGAACGGAAAACTTGGCGTGGTGCGGTCTTGGTAAGGCAAGGCGTGTACGGACGGCTTGATATTGTGGGGCCAAGGCATGGCGTGGACGGCTCGGGATGGTGGTGATTTGTCTTTACGGGCATGATTCCCCCTTTTCCTTACTCGACTCAAATGAGAAGTCATTTTCTTTTTCAAACGTTATCACACCCTCCTGTCTCGCCTAGCTTTCATTGGGGTTTTGATGAGGGGTTAGTTTGAGGTTGATTTCCCGGTCATGATGCCATCATGTTCCGCCTATTCAGTCTGTGTCTCTCTTTCTTCCTTTAGGGGTTCCATAGTATTTACGCCGGTGAAGTTGCGTCGTCTTCCCAGTTTTTCAACAAAAGATTTCCTCTCATTGAATTCAACTTTCTTCATCATGTCGATCAGAAGTGAATCATCCTCGAACCAGACAGGTTCTCCAGCCAAATGCGCGAGGCTTGACTCTTGCAACAATTTCCCCATCCAAGTCGTTCGGGTCAAGAAGATCATACCAGTATGTTGTTGTTGATCAACAGGTGTTTCATTATTTTCCGATGAATGACAAAAGTTTTCTATTGTATAGAGATATCATGTTGGAGCGTGCGTTACCATCATTGATGAAAATGACTTGGCTACCCCTTTTTCTTCAAACTCGATCCTACCAGCATCTGCCGATCTGGAGAACGCCAACTTAGGAATTTCTTGTCATGAGTATCCCAATGCTGGTTTGTCGTTTGGAACCCGTATGATGTGTCTTTCTTCTAACTATCGAAACGTATGTGGGTTTCTGGTGCGGAAATAATTCGTGACTCTTTACACAAAGATATGGAGGATATATGACCATATTGCCACCAGGAGCGTGGTGCAATATTGTTCATCCGCTTTAGTTTCCATAGTGAATTGTCTCTTGTCGATGGTCGTTAAAATGGAGAGTACGTCTATCTGGGTTGTCGCGGAAGCAACTATTCAAAAGTGGGATAACATGGTGTCTACCTGTGAATTTCTGAAGTTCAACGTTAGTTGGTTGCGATATCGTCTTGAGATTGTGAAAGTCGACAGAGCCGGTATTCTTGCTGGCGTGGTCCCTTCTATGAAAGTTATTCTGGAAGGGAAGAAAGCTCTGGCTATGGAGTTACAGAAGGTAGAAGAGTCAATCCGGAACTTGAAGAGTAGGACTGAAAGGTATCAAAGCCGGCTAAAGATGATGCTTTTTAGGGATTACAATCTTTTGGATGGGCTTTTCTCAGTTATGTGGTTGTGAGATGTTTGGTCTTTTTCAGGGTTTTAAGCACGTTTTAGCTCTTTCACTTTTTTTTTTTTTGAAAGAACAAGAGAATTTTATTGATTTACTTCAATCAAATAAAGGAAAAATAAAAGATTTGATATTTGAGATGTGGAAGAAAGTGGAAAGATGCCTGGCTATCCGTGTTTGTGATACGTCGGGGGGCGAGGCGGTGGTAAGGCGTAGTATGCCTTAAGCCACTTTCCGTTGATGACCACTTCCAGTTTTCCTCCGTCTTCTTTAATGACCTTGTAGTATCCACTGTTGTACGCTTTCATGACTATATAAGGCCCTTCCCACTTTGCGGAGAATTTTGGTGCAGACGCGTCTTGCTGAATGTGTTTGGCAGTCTTCAGTACCAAATCTCCCACTTGAAAACTAGAGGTTTCACGATTTTTTTATATGCTCTGGAAACCCTATTTTTGTATGCTTGTGCGTGTTCTTCCGCCTTGGATCTTCTGGAATCTACATCGTCCAATTCTGCGACTCTGGCGCTCAATTCTTTAGCTTCATTCCATCGAACTCTGCTTGCTTCGGCAATCCTAGCTGATGGGATTTTAACTTCCGCTGGGAGGATAGCGTCTGCGCCGTAAACAATAGAGTAGGGAGAGACCCCGATGGAACTTCTTGGTGATGTCCGGTACGCCCAAAGTGTCATTGGAAATTGCTCATGCAATGCCCGAGGATTATCATGCACTGTCCGACTGAGAATTCAGATCAGAGTTTTGTTGGTGCTTTCAGCCTGCCCGTTCCCTTGGGGGTAGTATACGATGGAGAATACTTGCTTAATTCTGTATTCCTCGAGTAACTCTCGTACTTGTTTGTTCGAGAAATGGGTGTCGTTGTCTGTGATGATATGTTTAGGCACGCCAAAACGGCATATAATGTACTCCTTAATGAATGCCGCGATTGTGGCTCCATTCGTCCCTCGTAAAGGTATGGCTTCGACCCATTTGGTGAAATATTCGGTTGATGTTATTACATACTCGTGATGTTTTTAGGATAGTGGATTGAACTTTCCAATGATGTCGAGTCCCCAGCTGTGAAAGGGCCACGGAAAGCTTATTGAATGCAGGGGAGTCGATGGTACATGGATAAGGTTTCCGTGAATTTAACATTTTTTGCACCTCTGGACGAAAGCAGCTGCATCATCCTCCATGTTTGGCCAGTAGTACTTCTCGTGTATCTGGAGAAATAATTTCCGCTTTCCTTGATGTTCTCCTTCGTGCATCTCTTTCAGCATGATTGGGATTTCTGTTTCGTTCAAACATCGTAGCAAACTTCCTCCAAATATTTTAAGATATAAGATTCCTTCGTGGAATACGAATCTCCCAGACCTTTATTTTATCTTGGATGTATCCTTCTTATTGGTGGGTAGTATGTCATCATGAAGGTAATTCACGTATGGCTTCTGCCAGTCCCCAGCGTGACCAATGTTGAAAACTTCTAATTGATGCGGCGGCGCTTGACAGTTGGAACAGGTTCTTTGAAGTAACCGAGATTGGGCCTCCATTTCTGGACAATAGTAGCCAAGGCATTGCAAACGGTGATAGAGTGCTGTCACTAACGTTTTCCCGCAGATCTCACCATGGACGCGGTTGAGTTGTTGGTGTGCTTCTCTCTTTCCGAGATATCTTTACAAGGATCCGTCTGGATTTCGATGATATATCACCCCTCGGAGCATGAAGAAATTACGCAAGGTTTTGAGACTGACCTTTCCCTGGAAAAGTGAGCTGTTAAGTTCTTGGATAATTGGTGTTCTCTAGTCATCAGATTCATCTTCTTCGGGTTGTGAAAGCCATGTTGAAGCCACGGTTCGTCTCTTTACTGTCAGGGTTTCCTCAAGAACTTCAAATTGCAGTTTCGATGCTATCGTGGCTAGGCAATCAGCGTGTTGGTTGCCGCCACGCCCAATATGGGTTATGGTTGCGTCGGCGAAGTAGTTCAACAGTTTTTGCGCCTCGGCTCTATATATATGGGGCTAAGGTTACTTCTTTCAGTGCGTATACTCCGTTTACCTGGTTGACAAGTAGTTTATAGTCCCCTCTTATTTCCAGACATGTGGCTCCGGATCGTTTAGCCAAGGATAGTACGATGAGGAAGGCTTCATATTCTGTTGAATTGTTGGTGCAGGGGAAGTCTGGATTGAAGGGGTGCGAGAATACCTCACTAGCTGGGGATACTAGAACCACACCGTCTCCTCATGTACCATTGTTAGGAGTAGCAGATCCGTCTAAGAATAGTAGCCATGTTTCTTCTTGGATGAAGGAGATTTCCGGAAAGTCTTCAGGGAGGTCCTCGCGTAGTGTCACAGTATTTTCTCCCGGAAATGCTGCCAGTAAATCTGCAACTGCTTTCCCTTTGATGGCTCTCGGGGAAGCACACGTTATGTCGAACTCTGACATTTTGAGGAGCCATTTGTCCGGCCTTCCTATCAGGGCCGGTTTTGAGAGGGGGAACTTCACAGGATCGGATTTAGATATCAGCACCACTTTATTGGATAATAGGTAATACCTGGATTTATGAATGGAGTGGATCAAAGCTAGTCACGCCTTTTCTGCTTTGGGGTACCTGAGTTCGACATCTCTTAAATTTCGACTGAAGTAGTATATGGGGTGTTCAATCCCTTCGTCATCTTCTTGGGAGAGGAGAGCTCCGACAGCAGTGTCGCTAAAAGCAGTGTAGAGGTGTAGCGGTCTTCCGGAATGCTTCTTGTTGTAGTGTGGTCCAGACAAAGCTTACTCCTTTCTTCAGTAAGGGGGTAAATGAAGCAACAAGTTGAGACAATCCTGGTATGAAGCAGCTAATGTAGTTTATTTTACCCATGAAACTCTGGAGTTCTTTCACGCTTTGCGGTGGTATCATCGTGAGGATGGCTTGCGTTTTGACTGGGTCAACTTTAATCCCCTCGGCGGTTACCTGGAAACCTAGGAACTTGCCTGAGGAGACACCAAAAGCTCACTTCAATGGATTCATCTTTAGTTTGTATTCGCGGCATCTTTCGAACACCTGTCGCATAATTCTTATGTGGGTTGCCCGATTTTTTGACTTGACCACTATGTCATCCACATAATATTCAACTTGCTTGTGCATCATATCGTGAAAAATGGTGGTCATGGCGCGTTGGTATGTGGCGCCGGCGTTTTTCAAACCGGAGGGCATCACATTGTAGTAAAAGTTTCCAAGAGGAGTTTGAAAAGCCATCTTACTTGCATCGTGTTCGTACATATTTATTTGGTTGTAGCCGTTGTATCCATCTATGAAAGAGAACATGCCATGTCCACTGGTGGCGTCTACTAGCATGTCAGTGCTGGGGAGCATAAAGTCATCTTTAGGTCAACATTTGTTCAAATCTCTAAAATCGACACAGCATCTGATCTGGCCATTCTTCTTTTTTACCAGAACTACGTTTGCCAACCAGGTGGGGTGATGAATCGGTTTGATAAAACTAGCCGCTAGTAGCTTTTGAATTTCTACATTAATATGTTCTTCTACATCATGCCGGAATTGTCTCGTGGTCTGCTTGACCGGTTTGGATCCGGGTATCACGTGTAAATGATGAGTGACCAGCTTCTCATCCAAGCCGGGCATTTCCTCGTATGTCCATGCTAATATGTCTTGGTATTCCTTGAGGAGGTCTACCAACTTTACACGCTCGTCTGTGCATAGAGTTGAGCTTATGGAGATGGGTCACGGAGATTCTTCACTCCTGACATTAACAACCTCAAGTTCATCCATGGTAGAGTTTTTCCCATCTTGTAGATGTCGTGGTGCATCAGGTACCTCCTCCTGCGGCTCGTTACTACGTTTGTGTTCCATTGGGCGGAGAGACTGTGTGGTAGTATCCTCTGTATGATTTGATTCTCTAGCATCTTTATGTGACAGCACAGATAGACATACTCTCCTTCAACTAACGTCGACTTTACATGATTTTAACCTAAGTCTCTTTCCATATATGATTGGCGGGAGCTAGGGTTTTGGAAAAATACAAGAATGGAGGCTACTGAAGGTGGTTTCTCCTTGGTGATTCAGTCTACTTAAAAGACCAATTCTCATCATCCTGGTTTAATTGCAGAATTACGGATTTCAAGTTCATAATCGCTTAAACAATAATCTCTTGAATCATCAGTAAGATTCTCTAGTTGGTGTTTCTTTTATATTGAAAGGATTATTCAATTTACAAGTTGAAAGCATGCAAGTACACAAGGTCTAATTTAAGCAATTGAAGTAACTGCCATCTTCGTTACGATCTATAAGAAGTGACCAATCTCTTGATTTTAAGACTTTTTGAAGAAAAAATTGAGACAGGGATTTTAGTGGAAATAAAAATAAATAAATAAATTTGAGTGATTTGTTGAAGGTTTTTTACATCTGAAGCAAGCATTTTTGGTGATTTTGTGGGTGAAAATTACAACTGAAGTGAACTTTTCTTAGAGTGAAATCTATATTCATCCTATAAGTTTATAATTCACACCTATAAGGTTAAGGTCAAGTTTCTTGAAGACATTTAAAGTAGCTGAAGTTCTTGTATTGCTGGAACCTTAGTGGAAATCCAATCAGGTCAGACTTTGCATCAACCTTTTGTTTTTAGTTCTTTTCGTTGATCGATTTTTCTCCCTTTTTCTTTCTGTTCCGTGCCCTTATAGTCATAGTTTTTTTTTAAGCTTCTGTTTTTTTTAGCAAATTGACATTTAACTCTCTTATCCTTATTTCTGTAATCCGAATAAATTTCGTTTTATACTGCTTAGGAAAATGAAACTGTTAGCCTGGAATGTGCAAGGCATTGGCCGCCCAGCTACTAGGAATCACTTAAACTATCTACTAAAACAATCTAATCCTGATATGATTTTCCTCTCAGAAACTAAGGAAGATTCTACAAGAATGTAGAAGCTAGCTATGAAATCCAGGTCTGCTAATTGGTTTTTTGTTCCTAGGATTGGTTTAAAAGGTGGAATGCTCATTGCTTGGTACAATAATTTAAGAGTTAATCTAATCAGTATTAAACACAATAGTTGCATTTTTTGTGTCAATGATAATTTTGGAAACTTCTGGAATCTTGTTTGCATGTATGGTGCTCTTTGTGACACTGAAAAGTATAACCAATGGAACCATATCAATAGTTTTAATGCTTCTAGCAGCTATCCTTGGATTATTATCGGTGACCTAAATTTTATTGCACATCGATGAAAACCAAGGTGGAAATGATAAAAACAAAAATAAGGCTACTAGATTCATTCATGACTCTATATAGGAGCTAGGACTAATTGACCCCCCCCCCCCTTTTTTTTTTTTTTTGCTCAATCACAATTTTTATTAATTGAATAGCTAAAAGGAGTACAATGGGAGATACAAAAATAAAAACAGCTAAAACAAAACTCTCAAGCTAAAAAGAAGCCAAAACAACTTATGGCTTACTGTTCACTAATCTAGAATTGAGATTGAAAAATTTAATTATTTGAAATCATAGTGATGATCCCATCTTTTACCTTTCATTCTAACACCTCCTTCATGAACCACTTGAATTATCCTGCTTTTGAAACTATGAATGTTGATTTTACCATTTTCAAATAAAATGGAGTTCTTGAGAAACCACAGCTCCTTCATTGTTGCACAAGCTGTTGTAAACCATACCTCTTTTATCAACGGAGTTTGTTGATCTGCTACTTGACAAATATCCATGAATGAAGAAGGTTTATGAAAATCAAAGACTGAACATAGCCAATTCCAAATTTTAACACTAACTTCACATTCCCACAGTGTATGCTCAGCCATACCATTGCTGAAGTTACCCTACCAGGAGCTAAAATTACTCCTAAATATTTATCAGGGAACTTAGATAACTCCATATTAACCAACTCACATATTTGTAACTTCCTCGCTGAGGACACACCATCAATGAAGCACTTACTTTTATCTTTGTTGATTAATTGACCTGAGCTGGCTTGGTATTCATCAAGTAATGTAAAAAACTATTCAGAGATTTCTTAGCTCCATTGCAAAAAATAAAAACATCATCTGCAAAAAAGAGATGGGTTGGATGAATACCATTCTTAATCACCATTGGAAGTATTTTACCTTGAGCCACCAATTGAGATATGTTCCTGCTAAGAAAATCTTCCATTAGGACAAAGAGAAGAGGTGATAATGGATCACCCTGTTTTAAACCTCTGCTCATTAAAAAGAAGCCACAAGGCCCACCATTAACCATTACTGATACCTTTGCTGATTCAAATAATGTCAGAAGCCAATCACACCGTGAAAAGGAGAAACCATATTTTTGCAAGACTTGAAAAAGAAATTTCCAACTTACAGAATCACAGGCTTGAGAAATATCAAGTTTAAAAGTTACATTACCTCCTCTTCTTTTCTTCTTCATTTCATTTACCATTTCTGAAGCAAGCAGAATTTGATCTTGAATGCTTCTACCTTTGATGTAAGCAGCTTGTTGAGGTGATATTAATTTCTCCATTATTTTGTTCATCCTTACAATAATGATTTTGGTGAATATCTTGAATAAAAAATTGCTTAAACCAATTGGTCTAAATTGGTTTGCCTTTTTTGCTCCTTGACATTTTGGAAGAAGAACAAGGAAATTTGAATTAAGCCCTCTAGGAATGTATCTCCTTCTCTAACAAAATTGGATTGCTTCTACCAAATTAGTACTTATAATTGGCCAGCAAGTTCTATAAAAGATACTTGAAAAACTATCAGGAGCTGGAGAACTCTCTGGATCCATCTGAAAAGCAGTGCTCTTAATTTCTTCATGATCTGGCAATGCATCCAACATTTCTTGATCTGAATTGCTTATTAATGTAGGAATAACATCTAACAATTTATCTGACATATTAACCTCCTGAAATTCAAACTTTTGCTTGAAGTGATGAACTAGTGTATCAACAATAAGAGATGGATCTGAAATGATATAATCGTTATTATGTTCAAGTTCACTAATCAAGTTTGTTGCTTGCCTTATCTTCATCTTAATATGGAAAAATTGAGTGTTTGTTGCACCTTCTTGAATCCATTTTTATCTAGATTTCTGCTTTAGCATTATATTAGCATGCACTTCTCTGCTAGCATGGTCATTCTGAGATGATACTAGATTACTCAAAGCCTCTTCATCAAAGGGATGATCAACTGAATACTGCATAACAATACTAATTTTCTCTTCTGCTTCTTTAATCTTGACTTGAACATTCCCAAATACATTCCAGTTCCAATCATTTAAATCCTTTTTAATGTTTTTAACTTTTGCATAAATACATAAGCAGGGTCACCAGCAATATGTTGATACCAACTCTCATTGACAACTGACAAGAATTTTGGATGATATATCCACATTTTTTGAAATTTCCTAGGACAATTATGTGGTTTAGAAATATTTTGACAACCCCCCAATAATGGTGCATGATCTGAGACTATTCTTAATCCAACTTTATAACCCCAATCTCCATATTTTTGAAGCCATTGCTGATTAAAAACTGCTCTATCAAGAGTGCACAAAATTCTTTTTCTTCCTTGTTGACAATTTGACCATGAGAATTGTAATCCTGTTTTAGGAGCCTGAAGAAGTTCACAATTATCTAAACAGGTAGAAAAATATAACATGGAACCTCTGTTGGGAGATTTACCTCCTACTTTTTCATCCAAAGAAATAACTGCATTAAAATCACCCAAAACTATCCAAGGCTTCTTTAGTTCACTGATAGCTTCCATTTCAGACCATAAAAATCTTCTTTGTACCTTCTTCACATGTGCATGAACACCAGATACAAGAACATCTCCAATACTGACAGTAATCATCTGACTGGAGACGGAAATTACTTGAGGAGTTGAAATGTTTTTATTCCAAAACAACCATATATTATTACCTTTAATATCTGATGTAGAATTGTGAATCACCATGCTTTGCATTCCTGCTAAATTTAATTTCTCACAAAATGAAGCACTGCATTTAACTTTTGGTTCTGCAATAAATACTAAAGAAGGATTAAACTGGTTAACCAAAGACCTTAATTTATCCTGAGCCCTAGGTCTTCTCAGGCCCCTGATATTCCAGTACATTAACTTCATTTGATAGGAGGAGGAGGATTTTTAGGACCTCCTTTCCCTTGGTTTTGATTTTTCCATAAATTATACTTAGAATTAACTTGAAATTGTTTAGTTACCATTGCTTTATCAGGTGGGCTTGTGACTTTTGATGATGATGCTGTATTGGATACCATTTCTTTCTCAACTATTTTAGACCAAGAAGTCACTTTAACTGTTTCATTGGATACTTGACCAGTTTTTCCATTCACAAACTTGATAGAAGAATCTTCTGAATTATTGACTACCTTTGGTGTTGAAGTATTTGGAACTTCTTTAATAAGAGCTTCTTGTTCTATTTCACCTTCTTCACATACTAGAGAACTAAATTTCCCTTTAAGATCCAAGGTAATTCCAGTTGATGGCTTGATAATTGATGTATCTTGAATAGTAGTCACTATAGAATCTTCACCTGCTCTTTCTGAGACATCACAAATATCAAATGAAATGTGCTTCTGTTTTACTGGTGTTGTAAATTGCTTCTGATTATTTTCACCACCTGCATTATCTACTTTAGACTTTCCTTGTTCAATTCTACATTCAGTAGTTAGATGGCCAATGATTTTGCAATTATGACAAAATTTAGGATATACTGGAATTGATATATCCTGAAAGAAGCCTCCTAATTTTGTTCCAATCCAGATTTTGTTAGGAATAGAATGAGCAAAATCTATCTCAACTAGAACATTAGCATAATATCCAATTTCACAATTCGCAATAGCAATATAAATTTTAATAGGAATTCCGATTTCCTTACAGATTTTAAAGAGAATTTCCTCCTTCCAAAATTACAAACCTAGACCAGATAATCTAACCCAGACCTGAGCTTTAGATGTTCTTTGTGATGATGGTTTAAAGTTGGAGACCCAATTTCCAACTTGCAATACTTGATCATTTACTTCCCACTACCCTGATTTGATTGTCATTCGATCAACTTCATTATCCAGTTTAATTGTGAAAAAACCTCTTCTAAGAGGAATAAGTTTACAATCACCTATTAACTTCCATTGTTGACGCAAAATAACAGCAGCATCTACGAATTTGATTTTCTGTAGATATAATCTACCTATGAGCGAGAATTTCCATGGAGCTAATCCTTCTTCAAAAAGATTATCAGGTAATTCTATTGTTGGAATTTTTGTAACTGAATTGTTTTGAGATAAACCTAATTTTGTTGAATGAGAATTTTCAAAACAAGTGGTTTTCGGACAAGAATCCATTTAAAACCACCTGAACTAATGATCCGTAATCATGAAAACCAAGAATTAATGCTTTTAAAACCACCTGAATTGATGAATCTAAGCACATAAATTGAGAATTCGATGGAAATTTTTTGCCGAGTCAGGCACCGATTTGCGGAGCGTGACTCACCGATTCTTCACTATTATCGTCAGGATTGATTGACCTTAGATACCAAGGAATTCCTTTTACTTGGTCTAACAATAGACAAGGTCATGAAAACATCAAAGAAAGAATTGACAGAGTGCTTGCTTCTACTAATTGGATTAGTATATTACCAAATGCTATTGTTAAACATCTTGTTAGAGTAGATCACACCCCGATCCTGTTAGAATCTACGCCTTTTAAAAATCTACAAAAAGGCAGACCTTTTAGGATAATAAGATCTTGGTTAGGACACGACAGTTTACCGAAGCTAATAAAAGATAACTGGAATCATACTAAGAAAGGTTCTAATGCATTTAGATTTTCCAATGATCTTAAATATCTCTCATATTCTCTATCTGTGTGGAATAAAAAAGTGTTTGGAAATATTTTTCAGAACATTATGACCCAAACTTAAAAATACAAGAGCTTCATAGTGTCAATCTGTTACCCATTGAAGAGATAAAAAATCTTCAATTCCAACTTGAAAGTTGGTATGACAAGGAAGATGATTATTGGAATTATTTGGCTAAAGATAAAAAATTTAATGATCATGATAGAAATACTGCCTACTTTCATCAAGTTTCTTCTAATAGAAGAAGAATAAATCATATACACGCTCTCAGAGACTCCTCTGGATTATGGATAGAGGATCCGGAAAAACTTGATAATTTAGAACGCGTAATTGGGGGATATGAAAACTAATTGGGGGATATAGATACAAGACAAAATAGGAGTCCCAATAGAAATTCTGGGTCACCCCTTATGTAATTATTTTTTTTAATTCCTAATCTACCCCTCACTAATTAGGTTTAGTGGTTAATAATAATTTGTAAAAATCTTAAGTATTTGGGGGATAGATTAGTGTGTATTTTTTATTTTTTTTGGGTGAGAGTAGAAGGAGGGAAAAAATATTTGAGAGGAATTTTTTTTTTTTGAAAATGGAAGATGATTGTGATGAGAGAATTACTGCTAATAAGAGGTTGAAAAATTGATTTTTTTCCTTTGAATCCACCATTGTTGCAGCTGAAAAAGCTTGGTGCCGGCATGGTATTCAACCAAAAACCCATGTCGGCAATTGTTGGAAATGTTCATAAATTGTTTGCCACGATTTTTTTCTGGTTTTGATCTTCAGAATGTTGATTTTTTTTCTGGTTTTGAACATGTACCGGCATAGTAATCTAGTTTTCGAGCATGCCGGTACCTGTTCTGGCATAGTATTTTGCATAAATTTCTATGCCGGAACAGGATGAAAAGTATCCAGAATGTTGATTTTTTTTTTCACTTGACTACCGGCATTGATAGGAAATTATCGAGCATGCCGGTATCATGTTCCGACATATGGTCTTCATCAATTCCAGCATGGTCTTCATCACTTCCGTTTTGAATTTTTTCTGGTATTAATCAGTTCACTGCCGGCATGGTCAGTTGATATGAAGACCATGCTGGTATTGTTTTCCGGCATAGCATGTTGCTTTATTTTTTATGCCGGAAAACAATACCGGCATGGTATTCATATCAACTGACCATGCCGGCAGTGGACTGATTAAAACCAGAAAAATTCAAAACGAAAGTGATGAAGACCATGCCAGAATTGATGAAGACCATATGCCGGAACATGATACCGGCATGGTCTTCATCAATTCCGGCATAGTCATCATCACTTTCAGCATGATCTTCATCACTTCCGAATAAATAAATAAATTCGTTTCCAAAGTGAGGAGAAGAGAATTTGATATAGAGTGGGCAGAGTTTAGAATTTGAAATGGAATGGGGAATATTTGGGTTTCAAAGCTCTACCCCTAAATAAGATTAATAAGAAGTGGAGATGGAAATGGGGGATATGATTTTATTTTTTGATTTTTATTTTGTGGGAAGGGTATTTTCGTATTTTCATAACCAAAAATAACCCCTTAACACATACCATGGGTTGGGGGAAGTAATTCATGTCCCCCAATTAATTCCCATATCCCCCAATTACGCGTTCATAATTTACTAATAAATCACTTTAGGAATATAGGAAAGTCTAATGGTATTACGCATGACAATATAATTAATGATCTGATTTCTCCTGTCATAACTGAGTCTGAAAACATCAGCCTAACTTCTATCCTTGATAACAAGGAAATAATGAAAACTCTTTTGAGCATGAACCAGTGGGGAGTTCCGGGCCCGGATGGTTTCCCACCGGGTATTTTTAAGGCTCACTGGGATATTTTTGGACAGTTGAACTTTACTTACATTACGTTGATTCCTAAAGTGCAAAACCCTTCTAACCCATATGACTTTAGACCTATTAGTCTAAGTAACACAATATATAAACTTATTTCAAAAAAATTGGCTAATAGACTTAAAAAACACCTGGGGAAAATGATTTCCCAAAATCAGTCAGCTTTTATTCCGGGTCGCCAAATTACTGATAACATTATCATTGCTCAGGAAGTCCTCCACACAATGAAAACTTCCAAAAAACAAAAAAGGTCACCTTTCTCTAAAACTTGATTTATCTAAAGCCTTTGATAGGATTGAGTGGATTTTTCTTGAAAAGATATTGTCTGCCTTTGGGTTTAGTGATGACTGGTGTCAGCTAATCATGCAGTGTGTCTCTACAACTTCCTTTGATGTGCTTCTTAATGGAATCCCAAGGAAGGTTTTTAAAGTTGAGAGAGGTCTGAGACAGGGATACCCACTGTCTCCCTATCTCTTTATAATTTGTATGGAATTTCTTTCAAGATTGCTATTTCAAGCTGAATTTGATTAAAAAAATACTGGCATAAAAGTGTCTAAAACTGCTCCTCCTATTTCCCATCTTTTTTTTAGCTGATGATTGTTTTTTGTTTTCAAAGGCAGGAATACATGAAGCAAAAAATATTTTGGATATTCTAAATCTTTTTGGTGTTGTTTTTGGTCAAGTTATTAACTTTCAGAAGTCTGCAATTTTTCTATCTCCCAAAATGCATAATAAACATTGCAAAATCATTAGCAGGATTCTTAAAGTTAAACAGATTTTGAAAAATGACAAGTATCTAGGCACGCCTCTTTTCTTTAGTAGAAACAAAACTGATAGTTTTGAACCTTTACTTAGCAAATGTTATGCTGCTCTTCAAGGTTGGAAGGCCAAGCTTCTCTTCTCTCAGGCAGGGAGAACTGTTCTCATTAAATCAGTTCTTAGTGCCTACCCTAGTTATCAAATGCAATGCTTTGCTTTTCCTAAATATGTTCTTGATAATATTGAGAAAGCTCAAAGATCCTTATGGTGGGACAAGAAAGATGATGACAAATGGATCTACACTAAAACTTGGGTTAGTATGTGCACTAGCCTTGAATCTGGAGGTCTAGGAATTAGAAATCCTCACAAACAAAATTTAGCCATGATTGTTAGACTAGCTTGGCGTCATCTTTGAGTGAAAATTCCGAGGCATAAATATTTCCTTAAGTATAATCCTCTGTTTCATTCTAGAAAACATAACATATCTTGGATTTGGAGAAGTATAAAAAAAGGTCTAGAAATAATTGCTTCCAACTATGAATGGCAGGTTAATTGTGGTTCACATGTCAATATTTGGTCTGACTTTTGGCTTCCAAATCAAGAGTGTAAACTAAAACCTTTAATCGCTGATAATAATAATACTCCCCGAACTGTGGATCAACTAACTGATGGTCAAGGAAATTGGAATGATCAAATAATTGAAAAATATATTGATTCAACGTTGCATGATAAGATTAAATCTATAACTCTTTGTATTGATAACTCTGACAGAATAAGATGGAAATCTACTGCTTCTGGAGAATGCACTACTAAATATGCGTACTATTTTCTGTCAAATAATAAACCTAATTGTTCTGAAAAGCTCTTCTGGAATTCTCTTTGGAAAATAGATGGCATCCCTAGAATTAAATTATTCTGTTGGAAATTAGTTTCTAGGGTTCTTCCTCTAGGAAAGAGATTAGCTAAATACAATAAACATGCTTATCCTTGTTGCAGCTGGTGTGCTGATAGTCAGTTGGAAGATGAAAACCATTTATTTTTTAACTGCGTATTTTCGAGAAGCATATGGCAAGCTATTTTCCCTATAAGTTTAACTAATATGAACTACTTTGATAACATTAGAGCATGGTTTCAAATTTGCTTAACTGATAAGGTTTTAAAAAAATAAATTTCAAAAATTGCTTTCACTCTTTGTTCTATTTGGAATTACAGAAATGATGTTGTTTTTAACCATGTCATCCCTCATAACGTGTTTCTGATCAATAAAAATTTAAAAAGATCTTATGAGCATTCCCAATAGTATACCAGTTCAGGTTGCTAGAAACTTAAGTGAACCCAGGGATTTTGGAAACTCAGATGATATGAATTGGATTATCAGTTTTGATGCTTCATATGAAGATACTAATCATTCGATGGAATTTGCAATCTCTATTAAAAACATTTTAGGAAGCTATTGTGAGCTCAGAGCAGGTTCGGGATGGGCAGTCAGCCCCTTAGACGCTGAAGCCAAAGCTCTTATACAAGCTCTCAGTTGGATTGATGAGCTGAAGCTGGATTCCTGTTGCATTTACAATGACTGCAGCAATCTTATCTCTGCAATTTATGAAGACAACAAATACCAACCTCACTGGAGCAAACATTATAATGTTAAGAAGTGCATTTCTATGTTTAGTTATATTAATAATTTTAGTTTCAAGTCTAAAAGAAGAATTTTTTCCTATATTCTATATAGATAAGTTAGCTAAAGAAGCAAGAACTTCATGTATCTCATGTTTTACAACTGAATCTTTAGTTTGTGAGGCGAGAGATATGTTTTTTTGATAAACTCAATAGGAACAAGTTTCCTATCTTAAACTCTGTAATCTTGGCTTCTTCTTAATATATCGTTTTATAATTATCAAAAAAAATAAAAAAAATAATGAGAAATTTTAACAGTAATACAAAGAACCCCGCAAGAGAGAAAAACAGCAAATTCCACAAACTCATTGACTCACCATCATATGACCTTCCCCTATACAGCATGATAGTGTCAATCAATCATCAAACCCCAACAAACAACTCCCAGCACTCCTTCCAAAAAAAATTAAAAGTCTTCCGATCATCTATTATCAGTTAAAATCATCTTCTAATGTAAGTGAGTTTGTTATAGCAGCACCTACACAACCTGCTGCTCAAGAGTATATGTTAGCCAACTTCTCCTCGAATCCACCATCATCACCGTCATAATAATCTTCATAGCCATCTTCTTCATCTTCGTCAATCACCGATTCGATCCAATTTTTCTCAACAAATTCATCATCCCTTCTCTCATCACCAAAGTGATGATTATTTTCTTGCTTCGACCTTGGACTATTACTACTGTCATTCACCGAACCCGACATTTTTTTCTCCTTTAGTATCTCATTGAGGGGTTTTGGCCCCTCAAAGTCCCCCAACGATGACCTTGTTTTAGTGACTCGATGCCTTTTGTTCCCAAACCTCTTTCCTCCTCCAGCCTCCGTAGGTTTCAATTTCTCTTCCTTAATCTGCGCTAAGCTCTTTGGTCCCGTAAACAAGTCGGGAGTAGAAGTATCAGGTCGCCCTCTCTTTTTCCTATTATTAGAGACCTTGGGGGAAACCTCAGATGGAAGAAAATGTGATCTGCGCCTGTTTTCATTCTCATATTGCCTTGAGTTATTTCGGCGAGTTTCTGACAGGCTCAGTAAGCTTCTTCTGTCGACACCACTTATGTCGCGGTCTTGACTACCATACCCAATCGTCCTATGACTCATTTCAGATGCCAGTTGTCGAGGATGAGGGTGCTGACTCATGCCATGCAGTCTAGGGTGCTCTTTGCCTTTTATTTCCAGACTAGTAGGGCCATACCTTCTAGGGTTGCGGTACGGTTGATAACCTTCAAGCCTCTTACGTCTCCTTAGTTCATCTCGAAGATCCATGTCATTTCTGCCCTTAACTTCCACTTTCCTAGGCAAGATTTTTCTCATTTCATATGGTACATGATCCAAATCCCTGTCCATCAACTGCTTGGAGGCACCACAAGCATAATCAAACATCTTTTCTTCATCTAAGTCAACATACACGTCATGTATTCCACTAACATACATAACTTCTGCTCCTGTGTACTCCATAGGATCATATCCAACAGAATCCTTGTACTCGCGCTGAAGCATGTAGTCATGGAGTCTGACACCTTCTCTATCATGTACTGGTTCATACTCATGGTCATCCTCGTACTCCTCCACCCCATTGTCCACTAGTACATCCAGACCTGGGGATGACTCCCACCACTCTTCTCGTTCAATGTGTTCCTCCTCAACTTGCTCCCCTGAGCGTTTTTGTTCAGGGCTAGGACTTTGTTCACTACCATCTTCTGCTGAACGTGGGGTATCGGACTTGACAGGTTCCTCCTCATTACTTGGCAATGATGCCTGCAGAGACGAGCTTCGCTCCAATACTTTCCTTTTAACTGGTTGCGAGGCAACTTCTTGAGGTCGAAACTGCACCTTCACAGCTGATTTTGATGTGATACATTTAACTGGATTAGACGGTGCTTCAATTGCAGGTTGTACTTGAATACTTTCCCTATACGTCTTAGTTTCTGGAGGATGGATGTTAACTACTGGTACTGGAGTTTTCTTCGGTACTTTGGGAGTAGCTGAAACATCATTTGGACCATGCATGAAAGTGCATTTATCACCCTTGTTACAAAACCCGTTAAAGTAGAAATAACACGGCACACTGACTTTGTTAACAAGCACGGATGAATGTCGTGGCACAGTAGCAGGGAAGGACGATTGCTGTGGTACAGTAGCAGGCAAGGATGATTGCTGTGGCACAGTAGCAGGCACGGATGACTGTTGCGGCACAGTAGCAGGCTCAGACGTTGTCTCAGGTCGTTCTAAAGGCTGCAACAGTAACAAGAGGATTAGATGGCATTACGAACTCCCTAGAAGAACAAACAGTGCTAAAGATGTCGTGGAACTATACAGTCAATAACACATGGGCATGTATGTTTAGCTGATTGAATATTGATAAATTAAATAAAAAAGATCGAGACTAAAAGACAGTTCCAAGCATTCAAACCCGGAGATGAAATAAACAGAATAATACATTCAATTAAAGAGACAATGTTCCCTTCAGTCTTCTTATATCTTTGAAAGAAAACAGCTATATTTAAAAACTTAAAATTCCACAGAAATCATCAGGAAATTTCCCAATCATCTTTAACCAAACTCCTATTCCAGGTACAACCTAAACACCAGTTTAAAAAACTTGGCCACCAAATCCTTCAACGATTCAGAAATTTCCACATTTCTACAAAGTAGCTCTTACAGAGGAATATACAACGGAAACTGAAAAACACATGTCGAAGTTTGAACTGATAAAATATGGACATAGTATGATAAACATGGTCAAAATTGAAAGACAAAAGTTCCCAACATTATGAAGCATCTGTCTTCAAGCACTCAGAGATGGAAAAACAGACGAATACATTTGTTTAAGTCCCGCTGACATAAATGTTATGAATGCAAAGAACTCCATTTAAGAAATCAGAAATCCACAGCCACAGGAATCATCAAATTATTACACATTCGTCTTGACCAAACTCCTACTATTCTAACTTCAACCAAAATACCAGTTTCAAAAACTCAGTCCACCAAATCCCTATTAAGACATTTCTGCATATATATATATATATATATAAAGTGACACCTACAAAAGATAAACCTTAGTTGCCAGGAGCGGGAACGGGGTCGGGAACGAGAGCGAGGACGAGGACGGGAACGGGAACGGGAATCGTAAAATTTTCAAAAAATGAAATTCGAGGAACGAGTCGGGAACGTAAATTAGCTTTAGTTATACTACTAGTTCTCCAAATTTATAATCAGGACCAAGACAACAACCTACAGTATTTAGAAAATCTTAATGAAGTATAACTTTCTACTACTAGTATCCTACAATATAGCTCTCGTTCATTCACATCTTTTGTCTCTTCTCATTATTTAGAGCTTTCTAAAGCCGATTTAGTGCTTGTGTATCGTGTGAACCTGGGGTTGGAAGTGGTGTAGACTCACACCTGGGTTGGAAGTGGTGTAGACTCCCGTGTAGGGGAAGATAGAATATTTATTAGCCAAAAGTATCTTATAGGAGTCTGAGATAAACTAGCTAGATATCCTAGAATATATGAACTAGATATAGGATAGATATACTAGATAAAAATGTGAAGATAATATACGGTTAGTAGGATATTTAGCTAGATTCAGTAGCCAGAAATTGTGGGTATTTTAAGATAAACGTTCCTCCCATGTTAAAACCGCGTTTCCTTCTTGACAGGAACGCGTTCCCATCACGATTTTCACTGAGGAACGCAAATTCGCGGTTCTCACTGTGATTCGTGATGACTATTCACGTTCCTGGCTACTAAGAGATAAACACCAGTTAAGCTATAGGCATATGGATGTCAGATACGCAAAAAGAAAACTCAGACCTATCCCAAATGACGCCAACATTCATATTACTACTAATTTTTTACTTACTACTATTTCCTAACCTTGTGACAGATTAAACTATACGTTAATATTAAAAAAAAAACAGTACACCACCATGAATAATACAAGCCAAGTTAATCCTACTACATTCTTCCGACCATATGCAAATATCAATTACAATCTGATGAAAATGTCACAAATCACATTAATTTGAAAGATATTTATACTGAAAAAAAATAATTGAAAATCTTACTGGATGTCGAAAAGAACAGGTGGGATTTAAGCAATTTCCAGCCAACCAGTAATAACAATCCCTCGGATTAAGCCTCGCTACCTCACTATGCCGGAACTCACACTCCATCCCCTACAAAGATTTACAATCATTGTCAATGTTAATAACAAAAAAAAAAGATAGACTGTAAATATAATAACAAACCTAGAAACCCATCCAATAGCAAACAAGAAACCCTAAACCACAGGGTTTACAATTTTGGGAAACCCTAAGAGAAACCAAAGGAAATGTTAAAGAAAGATGCAAACCTTTTTGCAGGTGAGAGGCGATGCTAAGAAATAAACACAATCGGTATTTCCTTTCTTTGTATCCATTTGATGAAATGACGATGGTATGATTATTTCTCTTTCAAAACTAGAGGAGTCCGGAGCCTGAAGTTGCGGTCATGGCGGAGAGAAGAAGAACATTCTACATTTTACAGAAAGAAAAACAAAACTAGTGACGGTTCGGACTTGGAAAAATTCTTTTTGTGGGCTTTTTATTGAGGTGGGTATGTACCATTTGCATTTAACAAGAAAGCTGTTTTTGGTCATACAAAAAAAAAAAATTTATCTTTTGGGGACTACCCAGTGATATAAATGTCCACCCTACAATGATAAGGGGTGTTCTAAAAAGTGGAAATGACTAACCTACCCTTAACCTATATATATATATATATATATATATATATATTACCACCTCCTCTCATCACCACTACATATATATATAACCACCTCCTCCCATCACCCCCGCCACTCACCACCACCGACCACCTTGAACCACCACCACCACCGACCACAATATATAGCTTAATTTAAATCATTAACAAAACAAAATCAAAATCAAAATTATAACAAACCCATTACTTGTCATTCGTTTTTGGTTGCAAAAATGAGAAGTAATCATTAAAATGAGTTGAAAATGTAAGTTGCAGAGAGAAGTTCGGTTAGGAATTATGTGAAAAACTTTGTCGAACTAGCCGAACTCAACTTTTAATGGTGGTTTTTCTTTCAGAGAAAAGTTCGGTTACGTCGCAAATTTTTTTCCTAACCGAACTTACGTCGCAATTTTTTTCTCCTTACCGAACTTTTCTCTGAAAACCTATATGTTGAGTTCGGTTACGTCGCAACTTTTTTCATTTTTTTTTCCCAAATTTAACTTTTAGTTCTAATTACGTCGTAAATTTTTTCCCTAACCGAACTTTTCTCCGAAACAAAAAACTCCATTAAAGCTGAGTTCGGCTACTGTGTTTTTAGAAACATTAACCGAACTACACTTGCAGATGAGTTCGGTAACTTTGTTCTTCAAATGTTGTAGCCGAACTTTGTAAACCAAACGGAAATCAATTTGTAAATTGTTCATTTTTAGGAATGTTTTGGCCAATTCAAGCACCATTAACTAAATTTGAAGTATCCATGAGTACCCAAAACATCATACTCTTGTTGTGGCTCTTAAAGAAAAAGATCTAAGGTATCATCACATGAATCACTCATATCATAATTACTAAACTCAAAAAAAGATTTTTGGGTTCACCCATCTTCTTCTTCTTATCTCTCAAAAAAAAATGTTAAAAACAAAAAAATCCAACTTATAAAACATTAATCACTAATCACTAACTAAGTTTTTCATCAAGGGTAAAGTGGGTATAAAAAAATTTATAAGGGGTGACCAAATATTACTTCTAATATCCTCCCCCAAAGCTGATGGGTAGTCCCCCACTTTTTTTGGGTAGTCCCCAAAAGATCATTCAAAAAAATTGGGCATACATTTGGTCTAAGTTCGGCTTAAAAGTTATCAGCCGAACCTTGCGAACCTAGGCAAAAAAAAGTTGTGAGCCGAACCTTGAGTATGCCCTGTAATTTTTTGGTATGCCCAAAAACATGTCTCTTTAACAAATATACTAGATGACCGCTGCCACGATGGAACGGCCGACCGAAGAAATCCCAGCGAAAATATCATTTTTTCTGATATGGCGAGACAATATTACTTTTTCTGACACAGAAAATTACCCTATGCATAAACCAAAATATGGTTGCATAATGTGTAATGCATCCTTTGTGGTGGTTTGCATAATGGTTATGCATTCAATTTTCGAAAATTGTGCCTAAGTGAAAGTATCATTTTCCTTAATACAGAGGGAGTACATCATTTTATTAGTTGCAACGGAAAATAAGTTGATGCATGAACTAAAATATGGCTACATAAAGTATTATGCATCCTTTGTGGTGGTTTGCATAATGGATATACATTTAATTTTCGAAAATTGTGCATAAAATGATAAACTCCTCCGATTTTTTTGTAAAAACTCTAAATTTGATATTGTTGTTTATACTCATTGCGTAGATTTTTTTATAACCTTTCCAACGAGATAAAATTTGTAAAATTCCAAGGCACGAATTTTTAGATATATTATATTAAAGTTTGATTACCAATTATACCCCTGAAAAAATAGGATACATAAGGAGTTATAGCATTTGGACTAAAAGGGAGGGACAATTTGGAAATTTCCAGGGTATGACACCAAACCACCCAAATCCAATCTTTTTTGTGTCAAATTGGAGGGGAAAAAAGTCATGCTTCACATTGACACAAAGTCACCATATATAGAGTTATCCCTCGCTTCGCTCGATCGGCCTAATTAAACAATTTTTATTTTTATTTTTGATCTTCGAAAAAAAGTTTATTGATCAAAAATAGAGGGTATAAAATGATTATACCACCCTAACAAGAAACAAGGAAAGAAAACAAGAGAAAATGTGCTAAAAACAGATTTTTTTTTTTTTTTTGAAAGAAGTGTTCTTATTATTAATTATTGTGAACTTCTCTAGGGTAAAGTTGCACCATTGAATCATTAGTTACAATTACATTTAGGAATTCCGGAAAAGAGTTGTCATATATGTAAGTTTGAATAGTAGTTCATATTTGTAGTTGTTGTTGTGTTTCCAGGTTTACAAGGCCATCTGCTGCTTGGTTCGCTTCCCTATATGTGTGTAGGATTACGAATTGTTCAAGTTATCTTAGTCTTAGATGGTCCTAGGTTTCCCGTATCATGTTCTGAATGATCCATGGTGCCTTCGAAATGTCCTTCTTCCGCAGAGTCAACAATGATGTTGAGTTCGTTTCGAAATATATATTTTTCCAACCTTGTGAGATCGCCATTCTGGATGCTAGAAGGAAAGCCCACGTTTCCGCCACCAAAGCTGTCGTTATCCCAATAGGTGCCGCCATAGCCAATATCACTAACCCTTGTATGTTTCTGCATATCCATCTTACCCCTGCCACTTCTGGTGGACCTCCCAGTTTTCCTTTACTTGCACCGTCCGTGTTTATTTTCAGCCAATATTGTGGGGGTGGGTTCTACTTTACCCAAATAATGTGTGGGTTCATACCCGGTGTTGTTGGTGTTTGTTGGTGCCGACACTCATGTTGTTTGGTTAAATTATGTTCAGTGACCAAATGTATTCTTTGCTGAGCAGCAATGCTATATGGTATGTTTGGTGCGGGGTATGTATGTTGTTGTTGTAGACATGTGCATTTTGATCCAACCAAACATTTCAAAGTCTGCAGCTGTATACGGTGAAACGAGTTTTATTGTGACTCATATTCATGAATTCAGCAAAGTCCTTATGAGGCGTGCACATAGTTGGTTGTCTTCTTCGGTTTTGTGGTTGTTGTTGATCTAGTTGGGCCTGTAAGTTCATTGTATCATGTTGGTATATGGTACCTAGCAATGGGTGTGGCGGCATATTGAGATTGTTGTAGGGATTGGCTGTGTTGCCATTGTTGTTGAAGGGCATGCAGATTAGTTTCCAAGTTTGTCGTGCTTTGTGGCATTCAAAAAGACAATATTGCACTGACTCCGGGTGCTGATTGCATATTGGACAAGTTGGTGTGGGAGTGATATTCCGAAGATGCAGTGTCTCGAAGGTCGGTAGACCTTCATGGATGACTTTCCATAAGAAAAGTTTAATTTTTTGGGGGCAGTTTTCCTTCCAGATTTCTTTGTAGGCCTGCACATTGCTGGTAGGTGGAGCATTTGAGTGGTTGGAAGACCGCATATCAATCTTGTTAACACCGCATATCCACTTTTCACCGTGTAGTGTCCACTTTTTGAGTGTGGCCAAATTGGTTTGTCTGGGATTGCTGGTGAAGGAATGTCCATGCATCTAACTGTATTGGCTACGTGTGGGGAAAAAACTTGGGATAACATAGTTACCTTCCAATTAAATGATTGAGGTTCAAAAAGCATACTGACCAAGTTATTTCCAACGTCGCCTGAAAATTGATGGAGTCTCATGCCTTGGGATCCAATTTTCTTTAATTATGGTCGATTGTCCGTCTCCAATCTGGATCCCATAGTTTGCCTGTACAAAAGTAGTTACCTTGTGTAGGTTTTTCCACGCGGCACTTGATGTGTCAGTAGGTTTTGGCATGTTCCTTAAAATGGATCGTTGATGCAAGTATTTTGTTCGATACATGTTGTTGCATATCGAATTTGTGTCTGCATGGATCTGCAACACTCGTTTTCCCAACATAGCGAAATTATGTTTTCTTGAATCTCTTATCCCTAACCCGCCTTGTCCAATAGGTAGATTGAGTTTATCCCTTCCTAGCACATGTAATTTCTTTGTGGTGTTATCATGTCCCTAGAAGAAGTTACGAGCTATCATGTCCATTTTTTGTTGAACGTGTGCTGGCAGGAACTGAGTTTGCATTGTGTGATTTGTTGTTGGAAGCAAAGAAGAGTTGGTTAATAACCATCTACCTTCTTGATTGAGGCACTTGGACATCCATCCTTTAGCCTTCCTCTTCAGCCGTTGAAGAAGTTGAGAAAGAACTGGAGCTGAATTTCTGCCTTCTTTGAACAGGATTGCCAGATTTGGGTGGGTGATGGGTAGTTTGGATATTGAAAATGTTTTTCAGCCAAGATTTTTGTGTTTTGGGGTAAGTGGGGATGGTGGATGATGATGGACTTGTGGGTGTTAATGTCATGGCCAGCCGACGAGGTGTATCACTGTAGAATCCGTTTTAGGTTATCACAATTTCTCTGATCATCCGATTAAGTGATGAGCAAGTCATCTGCATACATCAAATGGAGAAAAGGTCGGGTTTTTGTGGAGATGCTCAACCCTTTTCGCATCCCTTGGTGTTCCAATGTTGCCAGATTTGTGGACAGTATTTATGCACAAAGAATGAAAACATATGGTGATAAGGTGTCGCCCTGCCGAAGCCCCCTATTTGGATTGATATGCCCCTGTGGTGTGCCATTCACATTTACTGAGTATGAGACAATGGTGATACACAACATGATATACTCCATGAATTTACTTGGGAAACCCATCACAGTTAAAGTGTGTTTCACAAAGTCCCAATCAATGCTATCAAAGAAAATATTGCTCCAATTTTTCATCACTTCAGTATAATCTACCTCTTCAAACTCCTTGAAGGCTAAAGCCCAACAAAACAAAACAAAACAAAAATAGCCTTATTATCCACTGCCACAGCATTGCATCGTAGTAGAGAAGATAATGTTGTTCCTTTCTTTTCACACACACCAAATTATTGCAACGGGAAGTAATCTCCATATCTCACACTTTTCCTTGGTTGAAATTTTAATTGCCAGGAGTGCAGAGAAGAAACAACCTTAGAAGGCATAACAAGGAGCCTTTTAAGCTTCAAAGTAAGCACATCCCATACTTGCTTAGCAAACTCACAATGAAGAAGCAAATGTGAAATAAATTCTGGGACAGTGCAAAACAGACAATTTCTGGCACATTTATTTTTCTTTTGATTAACATGTCTCTGGTAGGGAGCCTATTATGAGCAATAAGCCATAAAAAGAAACTAATTTTTAGAGAGCATTTCAGAATCCAAATGTACTTGAACAATGCAATATTTGTGTTAGGCAAATCTTCCATGGAAAACTTTTCATAAACATAACTAACTGAAAAACACTTACTTGAGTTTAAAGACCAATATAATTCATCCTCAAGACTCATGTTGAAGGTGAAAGAGTCCAAGACAGTTAAAATCAAATTGAGCTCAATTGTTGTTGCAGAATTAAATCTTCTAGGAATAAGGAAATTCCAAGAAACAGCATTACCAGTCACAGTGGTCATTTCTGCAGCAGTATGAAGCTTATCTCTAGTAGCAGCAAGAAGATTAGGAAAATAATCCTTTATAGGGTGTTCATAAAGCCAATTGTCATGCCAGAACCTAACAAGAGCTCAATTATTAACTTTAGACCTGGAAAAATTTAAGAAAATAACATTTTTCTTCATTATTGTCTTACATACTGACATGCCAAATGTGTATTTTAGCATTTTTGGATAACCAATATATGTGTGTTGGTAGAATCGATCTTAACTCAGGTTACGTATCTTGTTATAACCGATCAAAAATCCCAGACTTATAATTTGGTATGACCAGTCATGGTTTTTGGTGTAACCGATCCTAAGTAATCACCACGAGATGGATGATCGATCCTTGTAATTGGTGCGACCGATCATAATTATTTTGTGACCGATCCTTTTAATTGGTGTAACCGATCCTAGTGACTGGTATGACCGATCACAAGTTGATACCAGGTGTAGATGGTATCGATCCTAGTGACCGATCACAAGTAGGTACCATATTTAGGTATAACCAATCCTACTGAATGGTATAACCGATCTGAACCCATGTATGTGACTTGGTAGAACCGATCTCAACTAACCATTATGATTTGATATGATCAAGCAAATTCTAAACTTGTTTGGAAGTATGGTATAACCGATTTCAAGAAATCAAATCCATGTAAATATAAAATAAAGATTTGTGGTGAAAAGATGTCAACATACTTTGAACACGAGCAGTAACTCTTATCATTTATTGTTCAAAGATATTCCTTCGTACTCAAGGTGATCCCATGACGAAATAAATTAAGAATCTTTTAATTAAGGTTTTTAATTTTATATGATTTAATTACCATCAATTAATGCATAGCTCTAGAGAATAAAAATTAGTAATGTGCATTTATTAATTGGAGATTTTCTATTGAGAGATTTCGGGAAATACTGGACCAACATTTATTGGGATTATTGATGGACACATTTTTTTTGTTCGATTTTTCTCGATTTTATATATTGTTAGAGCTCATTTTTGTATTTATTATGGTATTTTATGTGTGTGTAGGTATTGGTATTTTTGGCCAATAAACATTTTTGGAAAAATCGGCTCAAAAAGTTGTCAAAGGCACCCCGGAGAACATTTGCTAAACGGACCCACGGTTTGGATAAGGGAAACCAAAGGGGCACTCCCAAGACAACTATTATTCGCACCCCTACTCTGGATAGGGGCTCCTATTCTTCACAATTCAAATGAATCTTTTTGGCGGGAAAAATGGCAACAGCGAAGCAGAATTGGAGTTGGATTTCTCGGCGAGTTTTGACGAGATTCAATGGCTTATTTTCCTTGGGCCGGACCTGCCGGCTCTTAATAGTGATGATATGTGTGTTTGTAGCGAACAGATTGGGCTGTATAACTTTGTGGAGCGAAACAAAGGAAATGGAAGTTTATCGAAGTTCTGTTGATGACTAGGAGCAGATTTAGTCGGAGTATGACGTGGAGATGGATTAAGATTCACTTGATTCGTCAAAACAGGGTTGGTACCATATGAAGATTCGAAAAAATAGGCATCAATCTTCGGTTTGGATAAAACAGGGCATTGGTTATTCGTGGAAGTTTCTTGGTTATATTTGTGGAAGTTAGGTGCTGTGAAGGAAGGATTTACTCCCTGTGATTCATATCTTTCAGTTTTGGGAAGATTTTACAACTCACAAGCCGCGTAAAGAAGATTTGGAAGAGAAGAAAATTCCGAGTATTACTGCCGAAGAAAATAGTTATTTTTGGGACTTCACTTGCTTTCTACGGGGCTTTCCGTGTATATATAGGATAATAGGGAGTCACATAAGGGGTTACGTACACTTTAGGGGAAGTTTAGAACATAACAAAGCATAAAAAAACAAGTTGCAGAGAAACAGGCGAGAGGAAGAAGAACAACAAAAAATATCACTTAAGGAGAGTCGCAGAACCGTGGCCTTTTCTTTCAAACTCAGTACCATTTGTCACAATTTCTGTAACAATTATTCAGAGTTCACAACAGTTATGTGTTAGGGTTCTTTTTAACAATGGTTTTGTAACAAGTATATCTGTTACAAACACGCTGTTTTATACCTTCTCTTCTTTTTAATCAACTTTTGAGCAACAAACATGTATTTTGAGCAAGTGGTTAATATGAGGATCTAAACCCCATTGCTGAGGCGATAGAGGAAGCTATTTTTCCAACAAAAAGTGGTATATTCTATTTTATCTATTTATTTGCAATTATTATATGATTATTTGCCTTGATCGAAAATTGTTTGAATGATTTTTGTTAAGCAATTGTTATTTCTTTTGATAGAGCATACTTGGACCTAGGTTTTTGATGTTCTATGCTTCGGATTTACACTTGTTATCTAGAGAATCTACTTGTTGCAATAGTTTAGAATCAAATTGAACGAGAAAATTGCATGAATATAAATATTGGATTAAATCACTTTGAACTTGGAAAATAGAGAAATCTTAGCCTCAGTGTTCTTTTAATATTGATATCAACTTTGTCAGTGTTTGCTATTATTATTAGTGAGTTTTTCTATCTTAGTTTTAGAATTTAAATCTAAAGTATCCTTCACAAGTTCGAGAAACGACAACCTTCTTACCACTATCTACAAATCACATCAATTTTTGGCGTCGCCGACACAGACTTGTTTTTAGGGTTTTAGATTTATTTTTATTTTTCTTTTTAGGTTTAGGTTTAGTTTTATTTTTACTTTTCAGATTTTTATTATTTTTGTTCTATTTTACGTTTTTGGGGTATTTATCTTTTGTCTACAGGTTCTGGATCATAAAGAAAAATGAGCCAAGGTGTTTGGTGATTTCATAAAGACTTGGAGCTAAAGCTTAAAGCGAAAAGAATGAAAACGAAGAAAATGTTACTTTAGTTATTTTATTTTTATTTTTTAGGTTTTTGTTTATTTTTAGAAAAAAAAAATATTTTAGGTTTTATTATTTTTGTAAATTTTATTTTCTTTTTGGACACTTGGACTTTTGGACTTTGGGACATTATTTTTTATTTTTACCCTACGGAAGGGTACTTTAAATATAAACTGTTGAATGAGGACAATTACGATATTGTCTATGCACCTTGGGTTCGTACACTGACATAAGAGTCAGTGGCCCGAGTCGACTACAACCGATTCATCCCCCGTCTAGAATGAGAGGTAAGATTTTGAACACTCGCGAATCCCTTGTCAGCGAGTTACTGTCTTCCTTCGTATGCTTATATGTTGAGGACTGAATACATACATTTATTTTTCTAGTAAAGGGCAAGGCCTGGCCATATAAGATAAGGGTTCTGATTTCATCATCATTCTCTTCTTGCCCGCCTTAGGAACACGTAACCTACGCGAACCTAAGCCTTAAAATTTTGATTAGAACGAGACCAATAAGGCAACGAGCTTATAGGAAAGTCGTTCAAAAGGATCATATTGGGTATCTTGTTAACCTAGCTCAAAGTTCAGGAAGATTATTGGAAGTTGATTAGAGCCGCCTTGTAACCCAGGGAAGCGTTGCCAAATAGGTAGGGGTATTAAAGATCCTCAGATCTTCTCCTGGTTCTCTTCGACTTACTTTATTCCGATCGTCCTACGAGGTTTGCTAAAATTATACCTAGTTGCCTCTTGGAAGAGTAGAAGCTGGCCTAGAAACAATCTAAGTGGATCCATCATGCTTTTTGTTTGCTAGAAATCAATAGGTTTGATTTGGTTGAGTCGGCCTTGATTTGTGATTGCTTACCCTTCCAATTTAGGAAATTTCTTTTGTCTTTGTATGCCTGAACGTAGAAGATACTCTCTAGGATGATTTATTAGTTCTAAGAATCTCGATTACCTTAATTTAGAAAGTCCAATTTTTGAAAAGTCCAGTTTTGATCGCCTGTCTTTTACTGAGGAGAAAATCCCTATTACTCCGATAGCACCATAAATGGCAAATTTGAAATCTTTGTTGAATCCAACTAGGACTACTCGCCCCTCATGTATCAGGTTAGCTGAAACGGAAGCAAATTATGAACTTAAACCTGAGACCTTACAGATGCTCCCAATCTTCTTAGGGAAAGAAAATGAAAACCCATATTTCCATGTTAGGGACTTTGAGGAAATTTGTAGTACCCTACAGATTAGAAACCTTGATGATGATGCTTGAAACTTAGGTTATTCCCTTTTTCCCTGAAAGATAAAGCTAAATCATGGCTATTTAGTTTGGCTTCCGGTTCAATCGAAACATATGAACAACTTACATCTGCATTTTTGAACAAGTTTTTCCCTAGGCACAAAATATCGTCTATTAGGACGCAAATCTGCATGTTTTCTCAATAGGAGGGAGAATCTTTGTATAGGTATTTGGAAAGGTTCAATGATCTATTAGCCCAATGTCCTCATCATGGTTTAAAAAAGGTTAGGTTAGTTCAGATCCTTTATGAGGGTTTAGATTATTCCACTACGACCACAGTAGAATCTATGTGTACATGTGGGTTTGAAAAGCAAACAGTTGATGAGGCGATGACATTTTTGAGTGAAATCGCTGAAAAGACCCAACAATGGGAAAACAATAGGGGACCCCAGAAAATAATTCTTTTAGGTGGAGGAAACATTAATAAGATAGAATGAGGCTTTGAGTCAGATGCCAAAATTGCTGCTATAGAAAAAAGGTTAGAAGCTTTAGAACTGGGTCAGACTAGTGGTAGAGTGAAGCCTTTTTGGGAAGGCCAGAATAATGAAGAGCAAGCCAATGCTCTGTATAATAACACTAGATTCGATAACTGTCATAAATTTGACCCATATTTAGAAACCTATAATCCTGGTTGGAAAAACCATCCAAACCTTTCATGGTCTAAGGACCAGAGTCAAGGTCAGTTTAGTAATTTTAATGCTCCCCCAGGTTTTGGTTCAAATAAGAACTCTTCAGGTCAGTTTCAAAACTCTTCAGAGAATAAAATGGCTAGCTTAGAGGAATCTCTTAGTATTTTAAGAAAGAGCCAGGATATGTTAGCACAGAGCCAGGACATGTTAGTAAAGAGCCAAGTTAGTTTTCAACAAGAAACCAAGCAGAACTTTCAAACTAATGCTCAGACTCTTGTTAAGTTAGAACTTCAATTCGGCCAAATAGCTAAGACCTTAAGTGAGAGAGATAACGGAAGGTTCCCTAGTCAGACTAATCCTAATCCTAGAGGAGTTCGTGAAGTAGGTGCAAAACCATCAAATCAGTTGAATGCTATTAGAACCCTTAGGAGTGGTAGAGTTGTAGATAATCAAGTAACCATGCCCGATAGTGAACATACCGTAATTCACCCCTTAGGACCACCACTAGCTGATAGGGTTGATAAAGTTTCTGATTTTGTGCCTAGAGCCCCATTTCCCTAGCTATTAGTACCAACAAAGAAGGAATCGAACTTTAATGACATATTGGAGGTTTTTAAGCAAGTTACCATAAACCTTCCTTTATTAGATGTAATTTTCCTGCTTATGCCAAGTTCCTTAAGGATATGTGTATGCGGAAGCGAAAACTCAGCGTCCATAAGAAAGCCTTTTTAGCTAGTCACGTAAGTTCAATCATTTAGAACACCACAACTCCAAAGTACAAAGACCCAGGTTCCCCTACCTTTGCTTGCACAATAGGTAAATTCCGGGTAGAAAAATCTTTACTTGACTTAGGATCTAGTGTGAATTGACTTCCGTACCATGTGTACTTACAGCTAGGACTTGGTAAAATGAAACATACTCAGATGACACTGCAGTTAGCTGATAGGTCCGTTAAAATTCCTCGATGTGTTATCGAGGATGTTATCATTGAGGTAGACAAGTTTATTTATCCAGTGGATTTTGTTGTGCTAGATACCCAACTTGTCCCCGACCCAGAGAACCAGATACCTGTGATTTTAGGTCGCCCATTTTTAGCTACATCGAATGCGATCATTAATTGTCGAAATGGTGTGATGAATTTGTCTTTTGGTAATATGACTATGGAGATGAACATTTTTAATGTCAGTAAGCTACCTTATGAGCTAGATGACACATGTGTTGAAGAGGTAAATATGATAGAAGCCTTAGTTCAGGAGTCATTACCAAATATTTTGTCTGAAGACCCATTAGAAAGTTGTCTATCCCATTTTAGTTTAGATTTTGACGACGATAGCACTATTGAAAAAGTGAATGCTCTATTAGATTCTACCCCTGTGTTAGACACTGATAGATGGAAAGATAGGTTCGAACCATTACCAGTTTCTGAGACTATGCTAATTCCTTCTTTAGAAGATCCCCCTAAGCTGGACCTTAAACCACTACCCGATACTCTAAAGTATGTGTTTAGGCCCATCTGAGACTTTACCTGTGATTGTAGCTTCCGATTTGGATATTGATCAAGAAAGTTGGCTAGTGAATGTACTTCAAGAAAATAAGGAATCTTTAGGGTGGACTATAGCAGACATTAAGGGTATAAGTCCTACTGTGTGTATGCATCAGATTCATTTATAGGAAGATTCCAAACCTTCGAGGGAGATGCAACGTCGAATGAATCCTAACATGAAAGAGGTAGTTCGAAAATAGGTGCTTAAGTTGTTAGATGCGGGTATTATTTACCCAATTTCAGACAATAAGTGGGTCAGCCTTGTTCAGGTTGTCCCCAAGAAATCAGGTATCATTGTAGTCCAAAATGATAATAATGAGTTAATCCCAACCCGAGTGACCACGGAATGGCGTGTCTGTATTGACTATAGGAAATTGAACAAGGTCACAAGGAAGGACTCGACCAAATGCTAGAGCGATTAGCTGGACATAGTCATTATTGCTTCTAAGATGGCTACTCCGGTTATAATCAGATCGTTATTGCCCCAGAATACCAAGAGAAAACCACTTTTAATTGTCCCTTTGGTACCTTTACGTATAGACGCATGCCTTTCGGGCTATGTAATTCCCCTGAGACTTTTCAGCGTTGTATGATGAGCATATTTATGATATGGAAGAACGGTTTTTAGAGGTCTTTAAGGATGATTTTTCAGTGTTTGGTTCATCTTTCGATGAGTGCTTGCATCATTTGACATTAGTGTTGACTAGGTGTAAGGAAAAGAATTTAGTGCTTAATTGGGAAAAATGCCATTTCATGGTTAAATCAGGAATTGTGTTAGGGAACATCGTTTCTTCGAAGGGTATAGAGGTAGACAAAGCCAAAGTTGACTTTATTAAGACTTTACATGTCCCAAAAACCGTAAAATATATTAGGTCATTCCTAGGGCATGCAGGTTTTTACCGTCAATTCATTACAATTTGCTTGCGAAAGATGTTAAGTTTGTCTTTGATGATGCTTGTTTAGAGGCTTTTGAGAAGCTTAAGAACTTACTCACTACCTCCCCGATAGTCCAAGCACCTAACTGGAACCTACCCTTTGAGATTATGTGTGATGCTTCATATTATGCTATAGGCGTTGTGCTAGGTCAGCGAGAAAACAAATTACTTCATGTGATTTACTATGCTAGCAAAATTCTGAATGATGCCCAAATAAACTATACAACTACCGAGAAGGAACTATTAGCCATCGTGTTTTCCTTGGATAAGTTTAGATCCTACCTATTAGGTTCTAAGATCGTAATTTATACTGATCATGCTGCTTTAAAATACCTTTTATCTAAGAAGGATACCAAACCTAGATTAATTAGATGGATCCTTTTATTACAAGAATTTTGTCCAGACATTAGAGACAAAAAGGGTGCAAAAATTTAGTAGCAGACCACTTGTCTAGGCTAGTTGTTACTTCTCCTAATGATTCCCTTCATATAAGGGATAGCTTTCCTGATGAACAATTATTATCTGTTTCCCAATCACCTTGGTATGCAAATATAGTGAATTATCTTGTTACTGGTCCAATGCCTCAACATTGGGGTAAACAAGATCGTTTTAGGTTTTTAGCCGAGGTTAAGCATTTATTTTGGGATGATCCTTATCTGTTTAAGTATTGTCCAGACTAGATTATTAGGAGATGTGTAACTAAGAGTGACCAGTCTAGTATTATCTCCTTTTGTCATGAACATGCATGTGGGGGTCATTTTAGTGCTAAGAAGACTTCTGCTAAGATATTGCAGTGTGGATTTTACTGGCCTTCGTTGTTTAAAGACTCCAATAGTCATTGTGTTTCTTGTGAGCGTTGCCAGAGGTTAAGAACCATTTCCCATAGAAATATGATGCCTTTGAACCCTATTTTAGTGATTGAGGTCTTTGATGTGTGAGGCATTGATTTTATGGGTCCATTTCCTAATTCTTTTGGTTATCTTTACATACTTGTCACTGTAGACTATGTGTCTAAGTGGGTTGAGGCGATTCCATGTAAAAAAAATGACCACAGGGTCGTAGTCCAGTTTTTGAAAGAGAATATACTTACACGTTTTGGTACGCCGAGAGATATAATTAGTGATGGAGGTTCACACTTTTATAATAGACCGTTTGCTCTTTTAATGAAACAATATGGTATTACCTATAAAGTAGCTACCCCATATCACCCACAGACTAGTGGTCAGGTAGAGGTTTCCAATAGGGAAATTAAGCATATTCTAGAGAAAACAGTTAATCCTAATAGGAAATACTAGTCATCGAGGCTTACTGATGACTTATGGGCTTACCGTATTGCGTTTAAGACACCCATTGTAATGTCACCTTATCGTTTAGTATTTGGCAAGGCATGTCACCTTCCTGTTGAGTTAGAGCATAGAGCCTATTGGGCTATTAAGCAGCTAAACTTTTCACTTGACAAGGCAGGAGATCACAGAAAGCTCCAGCTCAATGAGTTGGAAGAGATTCGTAGAGATGCATAAGATAGTGCTAAGGAGTATAAGAACAAAATGAAACTTGTGCATGATAAGAATATTTTACGAAAGTCATTTTCTCCAGGTCAAAATTTTCTTCTATATGACCCTCGTTTGCATCTATTCCCCGGGAAGTTGCGCTCTCGGTGGACCGGTCCTTTTGTGGTCCGTACTGTTTTTCCTCATGGCGCTATTGAGATTGAGAAACTAGATGGTAGTAGTTCTTCAAAGGTTAACGGTCAGAGATTGAATCCCTTTTTAGAGCCTTTTCCTACATGTGATGTTGAGGAAGTCCCTCTGGAAGATCCTGTTTACCTTGATTGACCATCGAGGCGGTTTTGTATGTTGAATATTATTTTTGGTAGGTTTTTGGTTATACTTCACCCAGGTACTATCTTTCCGACTTCTCTCTTTACTAACTCCTCATGTTATTTATACTTTTGGTACTATTCTTCATTAGAAACATTAAGGACAATGTTAGATTTAAGTTTGGAGGTGGGGTAGAAACTTTTTGTTACAATAAATAAACTCCAGAGCCTATAAATTTATGCTTATTAAGGATGGCACTAACCAATCTAAGTGGGTGGAAGCATTTTGGTTGTAGGAGTTGAGGAACCAATCTGATTAGATGGAAACATCTAAAGAGTCTATTCATAAAAGCACAGAGCTCAGGTGTTAGAAATAACTTAGTAGTTTCGCCATATCTCGTTGAGTCCTTTTCACTTCTGTTTTTTTTTTTTAAATATGTTTCTCTAAGTGATTAGGTGGGGCTCGCGATTCAAGTTGTTACCACTTCTAGGGTGAAATAGAGTGATTGAGATACCAAAAAAAAAAAAAGACCAGACCATTAGACCAACCGGAATAAATTCAATAAAGTCGACCACTGGTACCCTTATATATGCCAGTTGTGTTGACCTAGAGTTAGGATTATCGACCACTGGTTCCCTTGTATATGCCAGTTGTGTTGATATTAGTCAGAACAGTATCTCAGTCCATTAGGATAGGCTCATTTTGGCAGTGGCCTTTAGACAGATATGAGAAACACCGTTCACCTAGTCAACATCAAAACCATCTATGTTTTTATATATCCATCTCATAATATATCCATGTGATTGGTTGACTCCGGTTATGATGTCCAGAAACTATCTGACTAGAACTCTGTCACTTCATATGAATTTTAGTATGCTTGAGTGCAAACTCGTGTACATCAATTGGAATTTTGCATCAGGGTACTTCCTCCTGTAAATCAATAAGTATGCCAACCAATGAGATTATTTAGTGCCTTCCAAGGTTCTGCGTAGATAGCTAGGGTCTGGAGTAAAGGTTTTGTGGGTATATCTCTTGTAAGCCCTCCCGAGACTATAACTCGGCCACTAGGGCCACCTAGGGGTTTAAAGGCTTATTGCATATGCTAAATGAAATCGACGATGCCTGCGACAGTGAGTTAGGATTTTATTTTATATTTGCTCGAGGACTAGCAAACAATAAGTTTGGGGGTATTTGATGGACACATTTTTATGTCTGATTTGTATCGATTTTATATATTGCTAGGGCTCATTTTTGTTCTTATTATGGTATTTTATGTGTGTGTAGGTATTTTTGGCCAATAAACATTTTTGGAAAAATCGGCTCAAAAAGTTGTCAAAAGCACCCCTGAGAACATTTGATAAACGGACCCACGGTTTGGATAAGGGAAACCAAAGGGGCACTCCCAAGACAGCTATTATTTGCACCCCTACTCTGGATAGGGGCTCCTATTCTTCACAATTCAAATGAATCTTTTTGGCGGGAAGAATGGCAGCAGCGAAGCAGGAATTGGAGTTGGATTTCTCGGCAAGTTATGACGAGATTCAATGGCTTATTTTCCTTGGGCCGGACCTGCCGGATCTTAATAGTGATGATACGTGTGTTTGTAGCGAACAGATTGGGCTGCATAACTGTGTGGAGCGAAACAAAGAGTTTATTAGATTGATCTAACTATTTCGGTAGTTAAAGTTAGATTGATCTAACTTTATAAAGGAGTTTATTAGATTAAACGGAAGAGCCTTTTTCAAAGACTCATTTATATCTTTAGCAACATTGATTAGAGTGGTTACCAAATAGATTCTTCTTTTGTTGTTTGGAATACGATCCAAGGGACTTACTATTCACGTGCGTGACTATAGAAATCGAAGGTGTAGGGATACTAAGGGAACTAAGTAGCTAGGGAGTAGTCTGCTTGGTCTCAACTATACGGAGTTGGTATTAGATTTTGTATAACGTCTTAATTTTGAGAGTATCCAAAATAGGACTAAGTACTAGGGTTTTTCTGCATTTGCGGTTTCCTCATTAACAAAATCTTGTTGTGCCATTTATTTTATTTTTCCGCATTATAATTGTTTTATTATAATTAAAGTAAATTGCACTTTACTTTAACTCCGTAATACTTGATAGTGATCCTATAGAGTTTGGTTATTACTGAACCTATTATCAAGTAACCACTTTGTTGTTGTATGGTCTCGATCTTGTATCCATAGTCAATCTCACAAGTTATCTTGTTGTTTTATTGTCTCGATCTCGTATCCATTGACAAATACACGAAGTGTGAACCGAATTGTCGTATTGTCTCGACTCTGTCCATAGACGATCACATTCGGTAGAGAACTTATAGGTTGAAACAAAATATTGTGGTATATTTGGATACCCTCATCTTTTCAGCAGATATAACACTTTTTAGGGAATTGAAAGAAGCATTCCCAACTCAGATTCAACTTTTCAAAATTTCGGGAAAAAATTGCACTAAATATTTTTGTAGCACAAAATGACTATGTATTTAAACGATATCTGAACTACATTTGTAATTTGGAAAGCAATCGAAAAGTTAATTTTATTCAAATTAAGAATTTCGTGTTCCCTATTTGGACTTTAGGTTTTCAAGTTTGTTGGTATTATTTGTAACAACTATGAATGGTTATCTCAATTACCATAATTGAAAATGGGTGCATATCTAATATTCAATTATCGTTACTAGGAAATTAACCTATTTTTATTTTCTGGTGCATCCCAGTGTACACACTCACATGGATATATTAACCACCAAGAAATTACTTTCAAGTGTATACATATGTCGGTGTACATCCTTACATGGACATTTTAATCACCATTTAACAAGAAATCGGATCCCGTTGATGTTGATAACATCATTCAAAGATTCGAACTCAATTTGAAAAAGATTATTGTTCATCCAAAGTTTCCCACGCTCAGCTCATGGTAGTCTCGCAAGAAAAAATATCTATAACCAACAGCAAAACAACTCATAGCCCCATGTCGTTACGGCAAGGGTCATATCCTAGTTCGCTATGATATTATTAGAGATACATTTGTAGATATGTTTTTGGGATATTTTGATTTTGGGTCACACAAAAGTGACCAGAGTTGCGTTTGGGTCATGGGGAAATTTTAATTAGTGTTTGGGTCACATGACCATGGTTGAACGTTTTGACAGTTATCTAATTATTTATTTTTTGAAATTAATTTCAACATATTTAACTCCGTTAGTTGCCGTTACCACGTGTCCTCCCACCTCACTCACCTCTACCTCCAACTTTGTATCTCTTCCTCCGACGAAGATGTACTCCTCCGGTAAAGATGAACATAAAAGCATTAAATTCAAGTGAACATAAAAACCAATTACCACTTTATCGCATTAAGGCCATGTACTTGTCGGAAATAGCGGTAATATATATACACACACAATTCTTGTATTACAAAAAGTGTACATGAACTAGTACCACTATTGTTAGAACATTCCAGCATAACAATGGTTTACACGAAAAATAGACAATTTGAACCAAAACCAAGCTTGTAAAGAACAAAAAATATGGAACAACAAATATTCCACTTAGAAAAGCGAAAACGATTATACAGGCAGGGGTATACCACTTGTAAGGTCCATTCAATTTCAAGAAACAAATTGATTGACCAGAGCAGAAGAAAAACAAGAAACAAATTAATTGACCAGAGCAGTAGAAAGAGAAGGGAGGGAATTGATTGCCTGACCTGTGGTTCAGGCATTTTATCGAACATTTATTAAGCACAAAATGGCGCTATTGTTGAAATTTGAAGAAACATCTTTTGTAGCTCTATAAGTCATGCAACTTCGAATTCACAATAAACCCAAGTTCCCTAAACATCAACAGACTCCAAAATTACTTCGTATCACATCCATTCATCATCAATTTCTATCGGCGGAAACATACACCCAAATCCTTACCAATCTTTATTACAAGCTACGTATACAAAACCCTTGATTCCTAAGGTCCTAATACTTCAACCGAAAACCTCAATTTCAAGTTTCATATCGTGAATTGAAAAACCCTAACCCATTCCTAGGTTTTCTCATAAATTGAAAAAAATAATGAGGAATAGGTATTCCCTTCACGTAAAAATCATGATTTGGATCTGATTGAAAAAGAGAGAACCCTAGAACAATTTTGGGTTTTGATAATTTTGGGGGTTTTGATAATCAAAATTTGAATTTTCTCTACCAAATCATTCGAAGATGATGGAGATGATGATGAACAAGAGAAAGAACTCAGAGAAGTTAAAGTAGCAGGAGAAACAAGAGAGATAACTCACAGCCCTTGACTAGTGGCCCTTTTTCACCGGTGTCAAACAGAAGTTACAATGGCCGTGTTAGTAAATAAATGGAAATCTAATATTTATTTGGTCATTTAAGTTGTTTAATTAACTTTTTTAACTATCAACGCGGTCAACGGCAGTCATGTGACCCAAACACTAATTAAAATTTCTTAGTGACCCAAACGCAACTCTGGCCACTTTTATGTGACCCAAAGTCAAAATATCCCTATTTTTTTATCATGCTAGTGTACCTTCTAAAGTTGAAACATCTTTGGATTCCTTTCTAGGCCGTCAGATATCTTGGTCTACAATTGGGAGGAGGGTCGTGATACTTTTTTTGATGTGACCGGGGTTTATCCTTTTGCTGGAGGTGGTGTGCAAGCCTTTACACCGAGCCTTTCCTTGGCTAAATATATTGAGCACAAGCGGGTTAAATATCTTGATGTATGTATAGCTAATGGTTATAGTTTTGGTACCCTCACTTTTACTACTTTGGGAGAACTTGGTATTGAAACTATCGAGTTTTTGAAAAGGTTAAAGACCTACATAGCTAGGCATGATGCAAATATAAAAGTTGGTAATTTTCTTTTCGTTAGAATAGGTTTAGTTATTCAAAAAGTTATTGGAGCCCAACTTGTTGCTAGGCTTCCAACAAGTTTCTTGTAAGAACTTTTTCTTTTCTTTTTGTAAAAAATATTGTATAAAAAATAAAGAAGGAGAAAGAAATAAAACTAAACTAAAACCATTACTTCTACAACTCTGATCAACTCCAGTAAATAGAGCTTCCCTTGTCCATCTGCTTTCACCACTGTTTATGTACACAATTCTTCCAAATATTTCCACAATATTCACATTTAATTAATATATTATAAATTTATGTGATAAATGAAGAACGATTTATTTGGGGATACTTTTTTTTAATTGAGGGATTTTTTTATTGTCGGTGCCGGCATGGTTTTTCAATGCCGGAAATCCATCGACCATGCCGGCATCATTGAAAAACCATGCCGGCAGCTTATCCCCCAATTAAAAAAAATATCCCCCAATTGCCCGTTCTAAATGAAATATATGTGGATCTTCAACTAATTCATTTATTTTCTTCCTTATTTATAAGATTGCCTCTTCTTGCTTTCCACCGCTATGGAGATACTTATAGATCGAATTTGAGTTGAATGAAGTATATGCATGAAGAAGTATTATGAAGTTAAAAATCATGGCCATAATCACAAACTTGCTCTAAAATTCTCAGAAAAAAGGGACGAGGCAAAGCAAGCCGACCTTTGAACTTCTTTGGCCCATACAAATATTTGAAGTTGTAGTATTGTTGCATCATCATTGCATCTGCATCTACACTGTTGTTGATGTTAGTTTTTAGCTTAGGGTTAAAATCGTAAAACTGTACAACTGACATGACATCACTATGACAATTAGCACATTTATTGAATCAATCAGCATGCCTACGCAAGATTTATCGGTGTACCATTTTTTTTACATGAGTCATGTTCCACGGCAGAACCCTTAACATCCACTGACATCATCTATGCAAAACCCTAATTCTCATGCTACCGCGCCAAGGCATGCCAACCATGCTAGCCGCACCACTGTGCCAATGGCAAACCATGCCAGCCACATCTCTGCGCCAAGGCATGCCAACCATGCCAGCCGCACCACTGTGCCAAGGGAAAACCATGCCAGCCACATCTCCACGCCAAGGCATGCCAACCATGCCAGCCGCACCACTGTACCAATGGAAAACCATGCCAGCCACATTTCCGCGCCAAGGCATGCCAACCATGCCAGCCGCACCACTATGCTAATGGCAAACCATGCCAGCCACATCTCCGCGCCAAGGCATGCCAACCATGCCAGCCGTACCACTGTGCCAATGACAAACCATCCCATCCACGTCTACCGCGCCAAGGCATGCCAACCATGTTAGACGCACCATGCACCAATGACATGGCAAACCATTGGCCCCACCATGACAAGCCAACCACACCTTACCTTGGCCCCACTATGACAGGCCATCCGCGCCATACCATGCCATCCTTCCCTATGCGGCTACCAAAACGAAGGCGTGCGGCGATCAGCGGCACCCTTCCATCCTAGATGCAAATCCTAGCCGTCCAAGGTTGCCAAACAAACGCATGGTAACCTTTGGCTCAAAACCCTAGTTTTGGCCACGCCAAAGCCATACCGGCCATACCACCATGTCGCTGGCTACCAACATCCTTCTTGAATTCCTCATGAGTTTTACTTTCGGGCTGTTTTCACCTCCCGAACGAGCTCAAAACCTAAATATTCCCTCGTAAAGGGAGACAGAAAATTATTTTCCGTACAAAATGGAGGGGTGGACCATAAAAATCTGAGTCCATATGAGAATTCTACATCTATTCTAATAAAGGGCGTTAATTAGGGTTTCAACATTCCAAACCCTAATTTAGACAAAGCTGCAAGCGCTTCCCTTCCAAGCCGCACACTGCCAGTGGTTGCACTTCACGTTAAAGCCATGCCGGCCATGCTTTCATGACAATGGCTACCAAACAAAGGCGTGCGACGATCAACGGCCACCCTTCCATCCTAGATGCAAATCCTAGCCGTCCAAGGTCGCCAAACAACGCATGGTAACCTTTGGCTCAAAACCCTAGTTTTGGCTACACCAAACCGCACCAAGGCATGCCATGCCACATGTTCCAATGGCATCCCAACCACCTTGTCGCGCCATACCATGCTGACCTTCCATATGCGTTTACCAAAACGAAGATGTGCGACGATTAACTGCCACCCTTCCATCTTAGATGCGAATCCTAGCCGTCCAAGGTTACCAAATAATGCATGGTAACCTTTGGCTCAAAACCCTAGTTTTGGCCACGCCAAACCGCGCCAAGGCATGCCATGCCACATGTGCTAATGGTATGCCAACCACCTTGTCGCGCCATACCATGCCGGACTTCCATATGCGACTACCGAAATGAAGGCGTGCGATGATCAACGGCCACCATTCCATCCTAGATTGAATCCTAGCCATCCAAGGTTGTCAAACAACGCATTAACCTTTGGCCCAAAATCCTAGTTTTGGCCACGCCAAACCGCGCCAAGGTATACCATACCACGTGTGCCAATGGCATACCAACCACCTTGTTGTATCACGCCACGCCGGCCTTCCCTATGCGGATACCAAAACGAAGGCCTGCTACAATCAACGACCACTTTTTCATCTAAGGTGCAGATCTTATCCGTCCAAGGTTACCAGCTAACGCATGGCAACCTTTCGCCTTAGTTTGGCCGCGTCTAAACAAAACCAAAACCCTAACTTTTGGCCACGCCTAAACTAGGCCATGTTAAAGCCATATTGATCATGCTTTCATGCCACTGGCTACCAAACAAAGGGTTATAATAATCAACGGCTACCTTTCCTCTTAAGATGCAAAATCTCGACCATCGAAGGTCACCACTGAACCGGCAAGTCTCCCAAGCTCAACTTTCCAGACAACAACAATGAGTTACACGTTTTTCATGAAAATACTCGAGACGTCAACGCATGTCACAAACTAGGGGATGCTCATTAGGTATTGGTTTGGCGGTTTACACCGTGCGGAGTACACTACGCCCGTTATAAGAAAGTGTCATAAGGATGAGGCGGTTAGTAAATACAAGGAGTAATGGTGAAATGCTTTCTTTTATGGAACATCAATTCCAGGCGTTATCGGTTACCACCTCTTCCCATTTACTCACCTGTTTTCCATTTCTTAATGAGACCAGAGTACGTTTCACTTTGACTTGTAAAAATAGGCATTACATATTTCCACCGAACAACAAGTTCAGGTTAGGAGCATACAATACTCAGAAAATATTTGCTAGCTCTCAATATGTTAGCTTCCCACTTTATGATACAAGTCGTAGAACAACTACTTTTCCAGAATCAATTATTCTGGTCTCAACACTTTATTCGCTTCCCTCCCCAAAACCAACCCTTCTCCTTCACTTTGTGACCAAAGTAAGTCTGGAACGGACATTTCTTCGTTTAGGCCAGATTTGTACAGATTGATCTCTCAAATCTAAAGTACTCCCTTGCAGTACATTGTTTAGGGTTTAAATCTGTTTCTCACCCACACACCCGAAATTACCAAAATCAGCAGAAACCATTTTCACCCTCAAACAACTGTTTTTGTGTAACCTCTGACGGTTTTTGACTTTATTCGAGACGGTTTGTGTTAGATCATAGATCGGTTGAACCCACTAACCATTGGTATGTCAAGTTTGGTTGTCATATTTTAGTACCAAAACTCATCTAGAGTCGCTTGATTAAATACTAGAGTCATCTTCGTTTAGGTTAGACTAGAAATATAGGAATATTGAGACATACAAGTATTACTCTGAAGACATGAAGAATGGAAAAAAGTAACGACTGCGACGAAGACATCATCCTTCCACTCGAGGTTAGTAATATTGACTTGATCTTGTTTCCATTCCTAACATATCTTTCAAGTCGTGTTATATTGAAAACATAACATGCGAAGCTGGATATATATGATAATCTAGTGATTATACTTGGTCATATCATTATGATCAAAGTGTTAAGAAATTTATTGAATTACTAAGTATAAATGCTTATCTTTTGGAACTTCGTAAATAAGACATCAACATAATCTTTGTATTTAGTTACTTGATTATGTGTAAGATATAGGTGTGATTTCATCCTAGAAAACTATGTATTATTACATTGGTTTAAGGAAGTATATGTATGAACTTGTTTCATGATCGAAAGGGAAATCATGATTGGTCTGGTTCTTTATTGAATATCTTTTAGATGACTAATGCAAGATGACAAGGTACAACCTATCTTAACTTATGTTGAGAATTGAGGTATAACATGTCATACCCTATAATAAGTAGCATGTTATAATCAGTCACAACCTACTTTGTGAAGCAAGGTGTAACCGGTCACAAGCTACATTGGGAAGTTAATTGTAATCGGTCGCAATCTACTTTTGGAAGCAAGGTGTGACCGATCACAAGCTAATTTGGTAAGTAAGGTGTAACCAATCACGAGCTACTTTTGGAAGCATGGTGTAACCGGTCACAACCTATTTTGGGAAGAGTGGTATAACCGGCCACAACTTAAATTGCGAGTCATGGTATAACCGGTCCCAAGGAGCAAAACCAAGTTTCTAATATTCACATATCTCTTTATGTTTTATGTGATCTTGGAATTAGGATTTGTTGAGGGAAACTTTTAGATGTCGACATTATTTAAACATGCACATAGCTCTTATCATTAATTGTTCAAAAAAATTCCTTGATACTCAAGGTGATCCCAAACCGAAATATTGAAAAACATTTAATTACCAACAATTAAAGCATGTCATATGGAAAATATTATAAGTTAATGTGCTGCAGTAATCGTAAAAAAATTTGTAAGAGAGATTTCAGAAATATTATATTAGTTAACATTTATTGGAAATAGGAAAACCGATTAGGTACTTTAATGAATATCTTGAGAATATTTTCGGTTTTGGAATTTCCTTGTTGTTCAAACAACCTTAGTCTATAAATACTTGAGTTTACTTTTCTTGCAAACTTCATTCTTGTTGTTTCTGGTGGAGCCGTCTATCCGGAGAGAAAATTAGCTTAATTAGGTGAAATCTCTTACGACCGCTCATTTAAATACTTTTGGGGATCAAGAAGCTCTACGAGTACTATTGGTGGGAAACTAGATAATTGCATTGTTATTTTAGTTTTCAATTATTGATTTGATTGAATAACAGTTGTTGGAACTTTGATTGCACCTAGTTTGGTTATTCCTGAGAGCCTTATCTTATGACATAAGGGTCAATCAAACTATATCAAATTATCGACGAGATCTTTGGAACCATTTGCGGATCTAAAGACATCTTGTGACAATCTATTGTTAACAGACGTTGTTATGTGTATGGTTGATTACAAGAGGATTCAAGTTGTGTTATGCATTTATTGAAGGCAATTGAAGATTTGAAGACGAAGAAGATTTTCTTATTAGTTTTCGTATCTTGTGAATATAGTGCATAAACATTGATCGGCTGGGATCCAACTAGAATCGTGTTTATCTTTGATAAACTTGATTGTCTAGTTGTATAAGATTAACATCTCTTTATAATTACTATTTGAGTTCTATATTGATTGATTGTGAATCTAGAAATTGGTTATTTCGGTAATCAAGTTTTAGATTGATCTAACCAGACAAAGGAGTTTATTAGTTAAATGGAAGATTCTTTGTCAACAACTCATACATATCTTTTAAAAAGATTAATTAGAGTGGTTACCAAACAGACTCATTCCTTTGATCTTTGGAATACAATCCAAATGAGTAGTTATTCACGTGCGTAACTCCAGAAGTCGAAGGCGCATGGATACTGACGAAACTAAGTAGTTAGGGGTAGTCTACTTGGTCTCAGCTATATGAAGTTGGTATTAGATTTTGTATAGCTGCTTAATTATGAGAGTATTCAAAACTGGACTAGGTCTCGGGGTTTTCTGCATTTACGGTTTCCTTGTTAACAAAATGTTGTCGTGTCATTTACTTTATTATTCCGCAATTATAATTTATTTATTATAATTTAAAATAAATTACACTTGTATATTAATCCGAATTACTTGACATTGATCATAATAGTCAATCGGTTTTTACCGTAACTATTTTCAAGTAAATATCTTATTGTCGTATTGTCTCGACCTCGTCCCTGGACAATCACACAAGGTATAGTCCTTAAGTTGCATTGTCTCGAATATGTCCTATAAGTATGGTATCACTTAAGATACCATACTTATAGGTTAATATTTAAAAGATTGTGTTGTATTTGGGTACCTCATCTATTCAAATTGGTGTACTCCTTGCCTCCTCTGTGACTCCAAAAGCGCAGCCACTACTAGAGCATTCTGCTTAGTATCATCTTCATCACACAGAAGACCAAAATTCTTCTACAAAGTTCCCTGCATAATGTACCTTGTATAATGAAAACAAAAAGCTTTAATAAATCACAAGGAAAGCAAACAACCATAAAAATTAAGACACTCCATAAAAAAAATACAAAATACAAAATACAAAAAAAAAAAAAAAAAAACACTACGAGTACTTTCACGTTTCATTCACTCAAAGTAATCCCGATTTGGTTAGGAGTATTGAATATGAAACACAACATTAGGAACACTTTCATTCCTCAACGCATCGGTAAATTCATTGCTTTGGTGATGTTCTTGTTGATTGTGTGATGTAGACGCTCCATCTTCACGCCTAGGATGGTAAAATTCTTGATTTGTAGGCCATTGTGAATATGTACCACCCAATGTGAGATCTTCTGGATTGTTTGGTTTTTGGGAATGGAAAAATGGTATTTAAGAAAAATAAGATCTGCCAGATGAGGAACATGAAGTTGAAGCTCGGCGCATTGACTCCACCCATACGATTTCATGGGATCCAACCTGGAATAACTATAGTTGTTCCATATAACTAAAGCAATCCTCCTACAAGTATAAAGTAGATAGATTTAGTTAAATATTCAAGAAACTTAAAATGAAAATGCAAAAAAACGTAAATATACTTACCAATGTCAAACCCATTGTAGAAAAGTTATACGAACAAGGACGCCTTGGAACCGTTACTAGCTCTTCTATGCCGACTGCATTGGAAAATGTTAAAGTGAAATCTATCTCCGGCAGTTGTGACAGGGGATCATTCTGTATGCCATAATTATAGTTCCGTGACATCAGATTAGGAGGCGGATGATTAGGAAGCAAATGGATAGGAAGAGTTGTGCTACCCACTGTTATCTTATCGACGTTCTGTGAATGGTATGACTCAATTAGATAAGTTTCAACACTATTCTTCTTCCACTACTTGTTAGATATATTGATCCTCAATGACTGCAAAATAGTGATCGGTGCCTACACTTACAATCTCAATGTCCACAACGGATTGCAAATTTGGTGGATTTGATGGGACTACAATCTCACGTGCTATCTGCCTCTGGAATCTCTCATCCAAGAACAACTAGCTCTTGTGTTTATTTTTTCTAGGTCAAAAAACACAACTCTCCTTTTGGATAACTTTAGTGCATGGTAAGAATGCACTCCCACAAAATACTCACTGTCTACCTATGGTTGACAAATACATGATGTTATAAAGTCAATATGTCCTCTTGCATTGGAGAGAGTGTTTCTTCGTATTCCTCTGGCCTTCTATTTGTCCTCTCTTCTTTTGATTGCTTAATTTTTTTTCCTTCTTGAAAAGACAAATCTTTGGGAAAATATCCCAATGTCTGACAAAGCAAGGGTTGCATATTGCAGAAGTAATAATAGTACCAATACTCAAGTAACATAACCATGCCAGATAAACCCTTACCTTTGGTTGACCAGTCGTCAAAAAATTTATAGGTATTACCTAAGGAAGCTATATCTCAATCATATTCCCCAACTCTATATAAATTATTCAGAAAAAGCGGGGGTCTAACAACCACACCCAATATTTCTCTTAGCAATCTGTATGGACTAACTCCAATATACTTTCAAGAGAATCAACTAGACAGTCAGACTCAATCTTAAGAAAAGAATATCCAAGAGTTATATCTCAATTTCTCAATTCAATCTGCAATCAAACAAATAGGAATTTGCGAGCCCGATTGAATATAAGAAATAACTTGGACGGTATCAAAAAACAATATCCAAGTGTCAATCAATTTAATCAGCAACCCAAAGGTCGGATTCATAATTGATTGAACTTACGCACAACCTCTGATATTTCAATTATATCATTAGTATAAAACATAGCTAGATTAAGTTTTCCTTTGTTAGTGGTGGTCAGGATTTGTCCACACAAAGATAAATCCATGGTTGTGGTTGTTTAAACCAAATCCTTCTTCTGCACGTGTGCCATAACTTTAAAAGTGACGAATGAGTAACCCATAACTGTGTATGCCCAATCTTATCTCTTGTTATATTAGTGCCAAAATCCTCCGTCCTCAATTTATTCGTTATCCACCGCTAAAACCTAATATTTAATTTCTTCATCCTCTCAAAAGATAACTCGGATGTTATTATCATGAGAAAAAACTAAGAAAAAACAATAAAAGCAAACATATTTCATTGAGCAATTTTTTTTGGAGTTCCAAAACGTTGGTTATGTTCGAGAACTGAAAGATTGAAAAACCTAGCGATTTTGCGGCTCAAACCCTATGAAAAAAAACCAACAGAAGAATTGAAGGATCAAACCCATCTATGAATCAAGGAGGAGGTATAGATTTCCCCCTTATGTGTTCTCTTGGTTTAAAATTCAAGTTGATAGAATTGATCATTGGCTTACTATTCAGAAACGCTGATCATGTAAAGACACGGGCAAATTCACGTGGGGGAATGAAATGGATCTAATCGTGATTCGGTGATTACTAAAGTTTCTGAAAGAGAACCTTTCAACTCAGTAACATTCCTTCCACCATCATCATCATTTCGCACTCAATCCAATTTCCCGGTACCACTTTGCCTCCTCCTCTTGATTTGTTAGTTGGATTTCGAATATGCATAATGCTTGATTTGTTAATTTGATTTTGCATAATGTTTTCCGATTTTGTGCAGGTTGAAGCCGACTGAGCACTTAATGCGGCTATTGAAGGATGACCTCCAAAAGATAAATCTATGGATATGGTTCTCTTTGTGGAACACTATGTTACAAAAGATTTACCCCACGCTCTCGGAAATGAAAGGATTCACTTGATGTTTTCCATTGACTTGCGATCTCTTCATCAGGTATATCAAACCTCTGGCTCATTCAGTACTATATGTGCTTAGAGTTCAGATTTCAAAGAATAACCTGTAGGTCTTCTTTGAATGAGTTCTTTTATTATAGAGTTTTGTGCAGGTAGATGAAGATCCAATAAATACCGCACATAAAATATGAAAATAAGCACAACATATAAAGATGAAACAAGTTAAATTAAATTCATTATGATATTTAGCAAGCTCTCTCTATTTCGATTAGTCTGAAGTCATCCATCATCTATTACCCATAATTTGAAAACCATGTTTACGGGGAGTAATCATTGTACCACGATTGAACCAATAAATTGATATCTAGGTTGTTCATTCATGAGCGTAATGTTGGACCTATTTTTAGACCATACAATAGCAACGACTGTACATTGAACTAGAATGGGATGCACCGTTTTAAAGCACACTGGCTATTTATCAAGAATCAAAGCATGAAGGGATTTTATATATGTACTATTTTTCTTTGTGACACCATTTTCTTTATTAAGTTATGTGTATCATATGTCGTACCGGGTTTATGGAAGGCACAATTGATGGTTGGTGGCATGGGGTTTCCGTTGCTTCTTCAATGAATTATGTTTAATGAAAAGGTGGTGTACTCTGGACGACCCATGTTGGTTCTTATGTTTTCAGGTAAAGCATTATGTGTGATTTAACATGTTTCCCATTGATAACTCATGCAATCCAATCTATGAGCCTATCTGTGCTATAACGAGGAACTGAAAATAATTTTTGAAGAACCCACAAAAGATAAGATAAAACAATAGCATTAGTGTATGTTTCCTAATACTATTTGTATGGGTTCTTCAATTGACTTGAATAATTTTTTTGCCTTGAATTTTTCATGGACACGGGAATACGGTGATCATGAATTCTTACTAGCAGGATGTTGTTGCTCTATTTCAATCTTTCGAGGTAATTTATTTTACTTTGGGTTTTCTTAAATTAGTTTTAAGGATGCTACCATTGCTTAAATATTCCAGACACAACCTCTGCTATAGTTGACATGAATATAGACATATCGTGAAGTATTAACGAGATTAGTCCAAATAAACAATGGGGACAGCTCCTTGATGAACACCATTGCCTTGATAATTCTTAAGATTATCGTTTCCAAGAACAACATTATAAATTGAACGAACATTGGCAAATATGAATTATTCATTAAAAAAAATGCAGCCACGACGGTCCTACACATGGAAATATTGGATTTGCGTATACCATAACTTTGTGTGTGTGTTTTTTTTTTGTTGCTGACGTTATTTAATAAATCGCAAGTTAGATCCATTTTTTTCACCTTAACTTTGGCCTCTCTGTCGTTTATTCCTACAGTTGCGATTGAATTCACATCTGACGTCGTGAAAGGACATTAAGCTACAATGTAAACTAATATACCCAACTGAGATAAATGAATTCTGCATTTTTGAATATCTGATAGTTACAACAGGATATTGTTATCTTTAATCGAAAGTGATGACCCTGTTAATATACAAGGCCTCTATTTAAACTTATCTTTTCATGTTGATATATAACCAAATTTATTATAGTTTGTAAAAATGGGTTTTGGTATTGTTTTTAGCTTCACTGCATTTTATAAAGTTTTATTATTAGTTAAAAATTATGAAAGGTAGTTATGTTATCATGAGATATCACTGTTAGGATGGTATTTCTCTATTTCAACATGTGAGTGTTTGAGTTAATTTACATTCATTTTAGTTTTGAATTTGATTGTGACTTTTTAACTTCGCTAGATATAGCCCGTCCACTTAGGAAGAATATTTATGTTCATGTTCTATTGTTGTTTCAAGACTTTTATCCTGCCATACTTTTTTATATTGAATCATAGGAACGTGGTTTCCCTTATCATAGTCGTTTTGGAAAGTTTTTATTTAGCATACGTTATACCAATAATGATCTTATTAGCGTACGTTATACTATGAATGCGTGCCTGCCTATATATTTTAGTAACGAAGTTTTACTTATTCCGACACTTACGTGTAGTAGTTATTGAGTGTTCTGACCTGTATGTTTCTCCATAAATATGCAGGAGTGGCCTAGGGGATGGAGTACTGAGGCTTGGGATGATGAGTCTAGGCTAAAAGTTTCTAGACGATAATTTATCACCAATACATGTATTGCATTGTCAAGATGCACGACAACAAGGAGAATATGGTTGTTGCTACTTAAAATGGACAATGGAACAAATGCAACAATTATGGTGTATCTACAGGTTCTCCTCTGACCTATGTTGAATGTGACTTTTAGATTTGAAATAAAAAATAAATGATCGATCTATGGTGGTCTAATGTGATGATTATGAACCACTCTTACATACGTGACCTTCGCAAAGGCTTGGAAAGATAAGGATCAAACTCTTAGATGTCTGAATGAAGTAGAGTAACCCATATTTTCAGAACATTCAACAACAAATAAATTGCTGGTGATTATTAAAATTGATGTTCATGGTAATGTTACCTAAACTAATGTTTTACACTATATTGAAGCAGTTGAGATTACATCTCTAAGTTAACATCCCGTTAACTAAAATTTTGATTGCAGGCATACAAGATATAATTTTCAGTAACCATCCCGTTATTCTATTTGCACACTCCATAATGGGTGAAAGATGAGGAATTTGTCGATTTGCTCATTCGATTGGAGTTGCTTTATATGTATAATAATGTGGATGGGATTTTTTTGGCTTAGTTAAATATTCATTTATTGATACCATGCCTAAAATCAAGCTAATGTATACAGTAATGCCAAAAATCTATTCGGCATTAGATCAGTAGGTCATGGCATCACTTTTAAATAATATAAAAAACTTTGGTACGAAGATTCTGTAATCCTTCTGGTTTCTTTTTAAATCTCTTTGAAACACATTTATGAAGCTACCGACAACTCCTATTAAATTTTACCAATTTTTTTTTTCTTTACATGTTTTGGTTTTTATTTTGTAGCATACAAATTTTTATTGATGTAGATTTCGTTATCAGTTATCTAAGTCAAAATATCGACTTGAATTATACTGATGTCTTTTTTTACCCATCAAAGGTGTCTATTTTCATTTCTCTTGCAATTTTTAGTTTTCCGTGAAGGTGTTTATTCTCATCTCTTTTGTTTTCTACTTCTGAGTTGTGTATATTTTTATTAGACGATATAGTATCAAATTAGCATGCTCTTTAATCTTTGTGCAGTTTTCATTTTGTTGTGCAGGCAGTGGGGTTTGTGGGTGTATGTAATGATGAGTTGGATAGAAAAACCACACAATGGTGTTATAGCGCATTTGGATGCACGCTCAGAAGTTGCTTTCGATTTCTGGAAGTCAAAAATTCAGAAATCAGTTTGGAAATAATATTTCAGAATGACTTTTAGAAGCAGAAAAGTCAGCTTTTTATGAAGCAAAATAGTTCTGCTTCTGAATTATACTTCTGGAGAAGTAAAAGTCGAAGCAAATTTGTATCCAAACACACTATTAGTATTGCTCAATTTCATATGTTGTTTTCCTGACAGATTTTGTTTTCCAAGAAAGCAAAAATAGCACGGGACACATGTTAAAGCATTTTGGGTTAATTATCCCAATTATCCAAGAGCCTGACTCTCAAGTAAAGTATGCGGTCAACAAATTGAGTTTCCACTTTAGAGTTTGGAGATTTCATGAAGTACTCCTCTTATATGAGTTATGGCAGGTTAGATATGGCAATGGGGCAAGTCCGACTGGTTGGGTTGGAGTAGGAACCTGGGCCCGGTTTTCGAGTATCAAGAAGAAAAAATTGTGATGCCTATTTAACGTTTAAATTTTATTTTTCATAATTATTTATGTTCCACACTAACTTCCGGAACATAAAGTATACATGTCTAAGATTTTATGAGTACAACAGGTTCATTGATTCAATTCGTTGCTCACAGTCATTCCCGTGCCGTTACGGCACGGGTTAAGATCTAGTAGAAAATATAATGCGGAAAATAAATAACACAAACACCAAAATTTTGGTTAACGAGGAAACCGCAAATGCAGAAAAACTTCGGGACCTAGTCCAGATTTGAATACCACACTGTATTAAGCCGCTACAAACACTAGCCTACTACAAGTTAACATCAGACTGGAATGTAGTTGAGCTCTAACCAATCTCACACTGATCAAGGTACAGTCGCGTTCCTTACACCTCTGAATCCTAGCAAGACTCTACACACTTGATTCTCTTAGCTGTTCTCACCCACAACTTAGAGTTGCTACGACCCAAAGTTGAAGACTTGATAAACCAATCTGTCTCACATAGAAAAGTATATCTATTGAATAGATAAATTTGTGTCCCACAAAAATACCTAGAAGTTTTTGTTCCATATTTTTATAAATCAAGGTGAACATGAACCAATTGATATACCAGACTTATATTCCCGAAGAACAACCTAGAAATATCAATCACCTCACAATAATCATAATCATATGATATCAAAACAAGATATTGTGGAATCACAAACGATGAGACGAAGATGTTTGTGACTACTTTTTATCTTGCCTATCAGAGAATAAATCTCGAGCAAATCTTAGAGAAGATAGTACTCAATACAATAGAATATCGTAAGATCAAAACACGTAACTACAGAGAAAATAGTTTGGTTTGGCTTCACAATCCCAATGAAGTCTTCAAGTCGTTAACCTACAGGGTTTCATGAAAAACCTAAGGTTAAAGGATAATCGACTCTAGTTGCAACTAGTATCACACAAGAAGTGTGGGGATTAGGTTTCCCAGTTGCTAGAGTTCTCCTTTATATAGTCTTCAAATCAGGGTTTGTAATCAATGTTATCTTGGTAACAAAACATTCAATATTCATCGTTAGATGTAAACCTGATTAGACTCAAGTTAATATCTTTAAACCATTAGATTGAACTTAGCTTATTACATACAAATAAAAAATGACTTCATTTAGATATGGGTAACCGTACCTAAACGTGTACACCATGTTGGCTCAAAAATAGTTAACCGAAGTTAGCCATATGAACACTCATATCAACCATATTCATCTTGACCATAACTAGTTCAAATGAATCAAATGAAACTAAAACTAGAGTTGTTCAATTGTTTATATTGTCATAGAAGTATACAAGACACAATTGAAGCAAAAATGATTTGATTCACTCGAATCAATTCATGAACATTATAGCCACGATTTTCAAAAGATTGCATTCTTTATTATATAAATGTATTAGTTCATGAACAAACCGATTTTAGAACATAACCTACTCAAGTATGCAAACAGGTACGCATACCTAAGTGGCCGGACCAAGTTTGGGTTCACCAGTACGCGAACGGGTATGCATACCTTCCAAAAACTCAGTTGAATTTTCGGAACTTGAAACTCGCGCCAGTACGCATACCGGTATGCATACTAGGTTCCTGGACTTCCATAACCAACCAGTACGCATACGGGTATGAATACCATGGTTTGCGGACTTGGACAACACATATGCAAGTATGCATATTATTCTATATCCAATCATGGTTATTTGTTCTAAACTCCCATTTCAATCACTGAAATATTCTCGAAAGACAACAATAGCTGTCTCACAAAAACTATTAGTTTCAAAGAAATTTTCAAGTGATCGAATGATCAATACGAAACATTACGAGTCTATATCAAATGACTATCTCACACAAATCATGTAAGATGTTACAAGGCGATTTTCACATGATAATATTTTGACTTTCGTCAAGAATATAAGATGAACTTGGTTAAAGCGAAAGCTTACAATGATCTGGGTTCAATTGTATCACAACTGGAAAATGGGAAGTTTTCAATCAAATATTATGGATTCACAACTGGATTCCAAATTTCAGACCAGAAAATCATAGAACATCATCAGTAATGATCTGGGTTCATCTTCTTGGACTCAGTTTGGAATATTGGGATGAAAAAACTCTCTTCACAATTTACAGACCTTTAGGAGATCCAGTAAAGTTGATGAAGCTTCTCTTAATTATTACAATGGATATTATGCTAGAGTGTTGGTGAATATTGATTTAGCAAAGACAATTCCAAGCAAGCTATGGATTAAAACAAAGTTTGGAGGATTTATGCAAAGTGTGGTTTTAGCAAAACCTCCTAAGTTTTGTGATAACTGTAAAATTGTTGGACATTTGCAAATGGAATGAAGGTTTAAAAAAACTTCTTCACAGGGCACAACTACACAACAAACATCAAGCACTACACCAAAATTAGTTAATACTACAGTCATAGAGAAATTTGATATTTGTGAACCATCAAAAGGAGCTTGCAGTCAAGCAAATGCGGTTACTCCACAAAACTCTACAGTAGAGAGAAATGAAGCTACTAAAAAAATTGATATCTATGAGACTCTAGTTACACAAATCCAGATTAATGAGCAAAGTCACTAGATTCCCGGCATTGTTAACTCAAATGGAGCATTTGGTCCTCTAAGGGAAATAAATGATACAGAGATAGTAATAAATGAAAGTACACCTCAACCTGTTTCTTTAGAGCCTGAAAAGGTTCTATAAATAGCTAAAGACAATGTAATTGAGAAAAGTATTATAAATTTTATTGATGGTAAAAATGGTTATATTTCAGTGAAACAAGTTCCAGTTATTTCTTGGTATAGAGTTGTTCAAAGACCTTCTCCTCCAACATCTTCAAGTTTACCTGAAATTACTAAAGAAGCAACTGATGCAAAGGTAACTTATACTCAAAATCCTTTCAAATATAATTTTAGGAAAAATCAGGGAAATTGAGGCACAAAAAACCTCCAATCCAAACAATGAAAGTACTATTTTGGAACAGAAGGTGCATAAGGAGACAAAGGGCTCAGAATAAATTGTGTTCCTTAGTTAATCTATTTTCTCCTTCTCTAGATTGGGTTGCTGAACCAAAAATAAAATGTAGTTCTTCATTTTGCAATAAGTTAAGTTTACCTGGGATACAAAGTATGGTGATTCATAATTCTGTTTCTAATAATAAAGGAAATATATGGTTATTCTATAATCAAGCTTTACCTACTCCAACTGTCATCTCAATGTCTAGTCAAATAGCTACTGTTGAAGTGGATGATACTCTTATATCAGGTGTTCATGCTCATGTTGGTTATATTCAAAGAAGATTTCTCTGGTCTGAAATGGAAGCAATTAGTGTTATGAATAAATCTTGGCTTGTTATAGGTGATTTCAATGATGTGATTTCACCTGATGAAAAGATTGGGGATAGAAGTCCAAATAGAAGAGCAATGTTAGATTTCTCTACCTGTTTAGATAATTGTGAACTGTTAGAAGCTCCTAAAACTGGTTTACATCATTCTTGGTCTAAATGTCAGCATGGCAATAAAATAATTTTATATTGTTTGGATAGAGAAATCTTCAATTAGCTTTGGTTGCAAAAATATGCAGATTAGGGGTATAAGGTTGGATTAAGGGTTGATTCTGATCATGCACCTCTTCTGGGTGGTTGTGCTAGCATTCCCAAACCTAAAAATGTTCCACAAAAATTTCAAAAAATATGGTCATCTCATCCTACTTTTATGGCAGTGGTTCAAGATTGTTGGTCTGAATTGATAGAAGGAGATCCTGCATTTGTGTTTCGAAGCAAGATTAAAAAGTTTAATTTTTTTTTAAAGAGAGTAGAACTGGAATGTTTTTGGAAATGTGCATCTTCAAATTAAAAAAGCTGAGGATAAAGTAAATGAAGCTATGAAGCATTCTGATGATAATCCTTTTGATGTTGAAGCCTTAGGTCAATTAGTTGAAGCTCAAAATATTTATATCTCAAAGGAAGTTCATTTAAGCACCTTGTTAAAACAAAAATCCATAGTTAAGTGGATTAAAGATGGATCAACTAACACCAATTTATTTTCATACAAATCTTAAAATTAGACAATCAAGAAACTATATTAGTGAATTGAAGGCTTCAAATGGTGATATCATTTTAGATCAAGAAAAGATTGCAGATGAACTGGTAAAAATTTTTTGAACAGAAATTCAAATTTTAAGTAGTAACAGTTGACGAGTCTTTGTTAAAACACATTCCTCAAGTTATTACAAATGAAGATCAACTGATGCTAGATGCCATTCCCGAGGAGGAGAAAATTAGAGCAACTATTTTTATCATGAATCCAGATAGCCCCCCTGGACCTGATGCTTTTTCAGGATGTTTCTACAGAGCATGTTGGCACATAATTAAAAAAGATGTGATTCAAGCCATTCAATTTTGCTGGAGAAGAAGATACATTCCGAAAGGATTAAACTTTAATATCCTAGTTTTACTTCCAAAAGTTGATGGTGCTAATAATCCAAGTCAGTTCAGACCAATAGGTTTAAGTAATATAAGTTTCAATATCTTTACAAAGCTTATTACCAATAGAATGGGTGTTTTAATGAATAAGTTAATATCTCCTCAACAAGCAGCATATGTTAAGGGTAGAAGTATTCAAGAGCATATTCTCCTTGCATGTGAAATGGTTAATGAAATAAAAAAGAAGATAAGAGGAGGTAATGTAGCTCTCAAGCTTGATATTTCACAAGCTTAGGCTGACCCCTATGGGCTAGATTGAGCTGCTAGATTGGCCAAAAATGGTTGCAAATCAAAGAAAAAGTGTGGTTTAAAAGTTAACACTTGCACTTGCTAGTTCTATCTCCTAGCATTTGCTCGCAGTTCATCTAGTAACGAGATTGAAACGTTGAACTGTTCTGCACTCAAAAAGTAACTTTAACGCTGAACCATTCATCGCTATATACTTTTTACTAAATATTTAGAAAGAACGTGATGGAGAGAGAGGAAAAAGAGGGAGAAAGAGAGGAAAAAGATGGAGAGAAAGGGGGAAAATAGGGAGAAGAAAAAGATGGAGAGAGAAATGGTAATGACTAGTTGTTGGGAAAATAAAATCATGTGACGTTGTTTGGTTCAGCGTTGTTCTATTCAGCATTTCGCTGCTAGATTAGAAATACCATAAGATTTAGGAGGTTGCCCTAGCTGACGTGGATTGCCAATCTAGCTTCTAGATTAGAAGACCATAGGGGTTAGCCTTATGATTCAGTCAGATGGCATTTCTTGTTTCAAGTGCTTAAGAAATTTGGCTTTACTAACTCTTGGTGTGAATGGTTACACACTCTCTTTAAATCTGCAAAAATTTCAGTTATAGTTAATGGTGGTCCTTGTGGCTTCTTCTCTGTGGGTAGAGGATTAAGATAAGGAGATCCCATATCTCAATTCTTTTTGTCTTAATGGAAGATGCTCTAAGTAGAAATTTATCTGCATCAGTCCAGGAAAAGAAAATAGCTCCAATGGTAATTAGAAATGGCATTCACCCTATACACTTATTCTTTGCAGATGATGTGTTTATTTTTTTTAAATGGAGCCAAAAGAAGCATTGAACATCTTATTCAGGTGCTAAAGAAATATCAAAGCTGCCCAGGTCAACTCATAAATAAAGGTAAAAGAAAATGTTTTATTGATAGCACTTCAAACCTAAGGAAGAACTAGATCAAAGAATGGTTAGATATGGAAGTTAGTGAGTTCCCTGATAAATATTTAGGAGTCATTTTAACAACAGGCAGAGTCAAGTCTTCTACTGTATGACCAATGGTTGAAATGACGCAAAGAACACTAGCAGGATGGAAAGGGAGAATGTTATCTTTTCAAGATAGGTTGATGTTAATAAAATTTGTCCCCAGCAGTATGCCAATGTACAACATGGATGTATATAAGTGGCCAGCTTTGATAGGTGTCTAAAACACCTTAATATTTATCTATTGTTTATGCTTTCTTTGCTAAGTTTTCTTGTAAATTATGTATCTTATGTTTGCTTTTGAGTGTTTAGGTACTTTGGAGTCATTTAGAATAAAAGAAGAAGAAACAGGGCAAAAGTCTCATCTCATGTCCAACTACTGTTGGATGCAGATTTTTTCTCATTATTTGATTTTATTTTTTCATCTCTATCTGAAAAGCATGTCGGCTTTAGTGATGCAAATCTTGTCTGAAAAGCATGAAAGTTTTAGTGATGAAGAGACATTGAAGAGAAGAAGTGGATCTGAGAAGTAAAAGGCAGCTGCTGTTGGTGGAAGATTTTGAAGAAGGGAGAAAGCGTTGGTTCGTATGTAAGCACTAATGGGAGCTCTACCGAGTTGTGTTTATTGGCTACTATTGGTGGCTTAAATCTGATTGTCGTGTGCCTACACTCTGGGGTTCCAGAGCTTGGGTGGATGCATCCATTATTTTTCCTATACAAAACCTAAATTTCAGAGATGACAAATCATTTATTTTATTTCTCTACCTGAAACCGAGAGACACAGTGAGAAATATGGCTGCGGCTGTTCATAGAGATTGAGAAAGGAATTCAGAGACAAACCAAGGTGATAGTGTTGTGTATGCTGGTGTTTATAGTTTTACAAGGAACAAATGGATTTGGGGTTTTTGCTAGCCGAGATTACAAGAATGTGAAGTTGTTTCCATCGATTCTGTGATGAATATTAATGAATAAATATGGGGTTTAACAGAATTTGAAGTTAGGATTTGGTTGAATCGAATTGCAGACGATGATTTCCATGGGTTTAGAGAGTTTGGTTTGTGCTGAAGTTGAGATTAAAGAAGAAATTAGGTTTGATTCGGTGTTGTTGAAATGATAATTTTTGGTGGGGTAATTTTCGTTGAATCAAGCATGGATTGAGAGAAGTCAGGACATACATGAAAAGGAAAATTCAGATATACAGTTTGGGTAAGAATTCGAGCAACGGAACTGATGTCTGGATTGTTGTCTTTGGTGGTATTTTGAACAGACTCACGATGCCGGTAAAAGGGAAAAACTGAAGCTGTTGCTGGCCTGAATTGTGCGAGTGATTTTGTGGGTTTTTGAAAGCATCTCAATAGCAACAAGAACGAAGAGAAGATATGAAACTGTAGGTTTGAGTGCAAAATGATATTGCAATGGGATGAGTTGGTGGTGAAATAACTTGACAGTGTATTGCAAAATGGTCTTGTGTGTTACATACAATTATAGGTGTGAAGCTGGTTATGTTGTTGTCAGGTATAGGATGGAGCAGCTGAGACTGGTACTGTGGATTTGCAGGTGAAGTAAAGTTGAGCCGAATTATGAAGTGGCAGGTGCAGGTGCAGTTTGGGGAGAATAGCTGCGAGTATCAAGATGTTGAACTGAGTTGGTGATGAAGTTGAGTATTGGTTTGAATTGCAGAGAAGATGTACCTAATGAATGAAGTAGAATGTTATATGCTGTATGAACTGGTGATGCGCAACTGATTCGAAGCAGCGACTGAAATTGATAGTACAGGTGGTTAGGTCTTGCTGTTGTCGATGTGAAACAAGAAAATGGAGCGGTTCCATTGATGCAGATGATACCAGCGAGAAGGAGATTAAGTGTTGTTTATATTTTGGTACTGATGTAAAGAAGACACGGAGTATGGCCTGAGTTTGTTTGAATGAATGAGTTGGCTGATAGATGAATGCTAGGAGAATTTGAAGGGAACTAAACAGCTATAAAGTGAGGGCCTTTGGCACTGGCTTTATGAATTATGGCCTAGATATGGAATGCAATGTTGACAGCCAGTGAAGACCTGATCGGTTTTCAGTTTTTGTAGAAACAGTATGAAAATGAAGCGAGAATGGCGAGACAGTGGTACTAGTTCTGTTGCTAGATTTCAGAACGGAAAGTGGGAATCATAACGTTTCACTGAATCATGAAGGGGGTACGAGTCGTATGTAAGGTTTGGCGGCTGGGTATATGAGTTTGGAGTTACGCTTTTGGGTACGTTTCCACAAGAACAAGGAATTGTCTTAGATGGTATTTTGTGAATGTTTGAACTGTAGAGAACTAGAATTGTGCTGCTGGAAGTATGCAACTGCCTGGAAACAGTTTCCGATATGTCATCTGACCAGAGTCAATTCTCCGGTGATCAACTTCCGGCAATGGTGACTGATTTCTGGTGATGACGTCAGCATTCTTGCGACTAGTTTTGGACCTCGAAATTCCAGAATAGATATTTTGCACACACGGGCTTGGTGGACCACTTGGAGATGTACTTTAAAGACTTGGACCTAATTTTGTAAATAAGAAGAGCTAGCTATAAAAGAGAAGTTTTTCTACAACTATACCACGGATTCTACTTGGAGTTTTGGAGAGAGCCGGATATCTTAGGGTTTGCTTTGGTTTATTTTCTTCTTCTTTATTTTTATAATGATGAACTCCAAAACCGTGAGTAACTAAAACAATCGTTGATTGGGGGTGATTTCAAAGCCCGAAATATGAACCTATAATTGATATGAAATAACTTGTTCTCTTGCACTTATTCTCATTATTGTTCGATTTCTACCACGCTAATAATGCTTATGGATTATTTGTTTATTGTTTAAGTTCAAAATTAAATAGTTGATTCTAATCCTATTGCTAGTTTAGATTTTCTTCGACCCGTAATTGTCTAGAAATATAAACACAAGTAGCAATATATGGGTATTTATGATGGGACTTTGTTAAGTACCCATATGTAGAAATTGACACTAGTAGGTGATTCATGCTTTTGAGTTCATCACTAGGAAATCTTATCTCATAAAACTTATAGCACTTGTTTGAATCATATCTAGTAAGCATACCTCTAGGTAACTTGAATAAGTAAAATCTGGTAATCGAGCGCTTCCGTATCCGGTGAGCTTAGGAGATAATAACGGGATAGTTGAGCGTACTAATTATCCTAGGGTTGTGTTGATGTTGGATTTTAGACAAATGGTAAAATGGTAAAACCCCATGACCTAATGTTGCCCGCAACACATTAACTGAGAGCATTTAATTCATGTGTAAATAATTAATAGGGGTATTTTTTCAAAATACCGGATTAGGGTTTTTGACACAGAACCCTAATTCCAAAACCAAGCCGCATACTGCGCACCATGGCAACGACGCCAAAACCAAGCCACATACTGCGCACCATGGCTACGACGCCAAAACCAAGCCGCATACTGCGCACCACGGCAACGACGCCAAAACCAAGCCGCATACTGCGCACCACGGCTACGACGCCAAAACCAAGCCGCATACTGCGCACCACGGCTACGACGCCAAAACCAAGCCGCATACTGCGCACCACGACTACGACACCAAAACCAAGCTGCATACTGTGCACCACGGCTACGACGCCAAAACCAATCTGCATACTGCGCACCATGGAAACGATGCCAAAACCAAGACGCATACTGTGCACCATGGCAACGACGCCAAAACCAAACTACATACTGCAACCATGCCAAACTAAGTCGATATGCCATTGGCACATGCCAAAGTAGCGACCTAGGCTTGCAAACCGTGCAACCTAGGCCAACATGGATGTGCGTGACATTGGCACATGCCAACACGTACTACTAGCCATCTTCCAAGTCGCTATGCCATTGGCACATGCCAAAGTAGCGCCCTAGGCTTGCAAACCATGCAACCAAGGACAACATGGCTGTGCGTGCCATTGGCACATGCCAACACGCACCGCTAGCCAATTCCTATTTCAAGTCGCTATGCTATTGGCACATGCCAAAATTAGCGCCCGCCACTTGGCCCAAATGGCCGTGTGTGCCATTGGCACATGCCAAACGCACCGCTAGACACTTTCTCTTCCTGAGTTTCACTTACTGGCTATTTTCACACCTTAAGCGGCCTCAAAACCTAAATACTCCCGCGTTCGGGTATATGAAATTCTTTTCCCGTCAGATGGACATGCTGACCGTCAAAATATGAGTTTGTATGAGAATTCTACAATGGTTTTAGTGAAGAGCGCTAATTAGGGTTTCAAAACCCTAAACCGCGAGCGTTTCCTTGCAGCTTGGCCACGCGTGCCATCCGCACATGCCAAAACGCTCACTAGCCACTTTTTCTACCAAGCCGCTAAACTAGCGCCCTCAACTTGGCCCAGATGGCGTGCGTGCCATTGGCACATGCCAATGGCACGCACACTAGCCACTTTCTATTCCAAGCCGCTATGCTATTGGCACATGCCAAAAAGTAGCGCCCGCAACTTGGCCAAAGTGGCCGTGCATGCCATTGGCACATGCCAACACGCAACCACTAGCCAATTCCCATTCCAAAGCCGCTATACCATTGTAGCGCCCGCAACTTGGCCAAAGTGGCCGTGCGTGCCATTGGCACATGCCAACACGCAACCACTAGCCAATTCCCATTCCAAAGACGCTATACCATTGTAGCGCCCGCGACTTGGCCAAAGTGGCCGTGCGTGCCATTGGCACATGCCAACATGCAACCACTATCCAATTTCCATTCCAAAGCCGCTATGCCATTGTAGCGCCCGCGACTTTGCCAAAGTGGCCGTGCGTGCCATTGGCACATGCCAACACGCAACCACTAGCCACTTTTATTCCCAACTTGATAACCAATTTCCAAGGCATTCCGCACATGCCACATGCTCCACTAGCGACTTTGGCATTGCCATTCGCACTCAAAGTGCAACTTGCGGCCAAGGCATTCCGCACATGCCATTGGCACATTACAAATGCTCCACTAAGCGACTTTGGCATTGCCATCCGCACTCAAAGTACAACTCGCGGTCAAGACATCCCGCACATGCCATTGGCATATGCCGCAATGCTTCACTAGCAACTTTGGCATTGCCACTTGCGCCCAACTCTCGAGACATCAACACAAACTGGGGGATGATTTCTTGGGGTTTTGGTTTGGCGATCACAGCGTGCAGCGTACACTACGCTCGCAATAAGAACGTCATGAAAAGGAATAAAAGCGGTCAATTAAATAAGGCAGTAATGGTGAAAAATGTTTTCACCATAAACACCTGCGGTTACCACCTCCTCTATTTAATCCTCGACTTTACTCTATTCCTTAATGAGGCCAGGGTACGTTCAATCTCACTTGTATAAATAGGTCTCACCTATTTCTGCCAAAACACACAAGTTTTGGTCAGGCAAAATACAACACTATCAGATAGCAACTTTGCAAGCTCTCTCAAAAGCTTCCATCACTAGCAATCTTCTACACTTCTGATACAAGTCGAGATAATACCTAGCCAGAACTCTCTGGTCTCATCACCCTTCTTCGATATCCTCCCCAAATTAACCCTTCTCCTCCACTTTGTTACCGAAGCAAATCTGGAACGACCATCTTCTTGGTTTAGGCTAGAGTTGTACAGATTGATATATCGAATCAAAAGTGCTCACGTGCAGCACATTTGTTTAAGGGTTTAAACTAGTCTCTCCACCATCGAATTTACCAAATTCGGCAGAGGCGATTTTCTCCCATAAACAGGTTGTTAATAACAAGATAATGCGAAGAACGTGGTTATATATCAATTTAGTTTATGTTCCATGGTCGAGAATGAATCCTTAATCAATTACATCTCATAATTGAAAACAATCTTATAATTTTCAGAATTTTACAACACAATCATCTTTGCTAAGAATAATTCCATAACAACTTTTGCTTAATACACCTCCCTTAGGACGAATCTACTTTCATTATATTACTTTCTAGTGTAAAGAGAAGTAGAAAATATTATTTTCGAGTTGACACCTCGTCAAAATTGGCGCCGCTGACGGGGAGGCAATGTCAAGTTTAGTTTTTATTTTTATTCTTAGTTTTTATTTTTGTTTTCAGTTAAAATTTCAGTGTACCAAATCAATTTCTTAGAATCTGATTTTTAGGTACTGGTTCTTTGGTGAATGTGTAGAGAGGGCAGACCAAGTCCTATTGGTATACGTCTTCGTTCGGGCACTTTACTAAAATATTCCATTCGAACAGTGAATACTCCACTTCCTCCCAGTTCTTCACCAAGTGAATTCTCGGACTCGGGCAAAGAGGAAGACAACATAATGGGAGGTCGACCACCTACTCCAAGAACACTCAAGGAGCTCACTTCTCCAAACATTGACCAGCAACCTTTATATATTCAGCTGAATGGAACCATTGAGTTGAAGCCGCAATTGATTCACTTGCTGCCCAAATTCAAAGGTTTAGAGGGAGAAGATCCTAATCGTCACTTGAAAAAATTCCATCATGTAGTGACTAGTTTGAAATAAGAAACTGCAGACACCGATATGGATATGATAACAACATTTCCTTTCTCCCTTATAGATGCTGCAGGAGAATGGTTCTTTTGTTTACCTCCTGGGAGTATAACCACATGGAATGGGATGAAGAAGTTATTCCTTGAGAAGTATTTTCCGGCATCAAAAGCAGTAGTGATTCGCAAGGAGATTTGTGGTATTAGGAAATTATCCGGAGAGACTCTTTGTGAGTATTGGGAGCGGTACAAGAAACTTCTAGCTAATTTTCCATACTGCCAAATCATCGATCAACTCGTTATTCAATACTTCTACGAGGGGTTGCTTTCTAATGATAGAAATTTGATTGATACCGCAAGTGGTGGTGCACTCACTAACAAGACCATTTCTGAATCTACAAGCTTGTTAGAGAACATGGCTACAAACACACAACAATTCTACACCCGAGTTGAACCAATGATAAGGAAAGTGAATGAAGTTGGCGATTCTTCACATTTGGAAGATAAAATGGGTAACATGGCGATGATGATGCAACAAATAATGGTGGCTGTAATATTATTATACACCGAAGAAGTTGTGCAAGCTAGTGATATGTACCAAAATCAGAAATGGCCAATATATGACCCTTATTATTGCACATACAATTCGGGTTGGCGTGATCATCCTAATTTCAGCTACGCCAACAAGCAAGTTGCAGCAAATCCTACTTTCAATCAACAAGAAGGGTACCAATTCATGCAAAGACCACAACAAGAAACTCAAGGTACAAGTGTGGATGACAAGTTTACTCTTATGATGCAAAGTATGCAAGAGATTTCAAAGACAATGCAAGGGTTCAACCAATTCCAGCAGAAATCCGAGATGGCTATGAGAGATGTGCAAAACCAAGTTAGTCAATTAGCTAATGATATGAATTAAATCAAGGCACAAGGATCTGAAAAACTCCCTTCGCAACTACTGAATCATAAAGAGAATGTCAATGCTATTGAGTTGCGAAGTGAGAAGCAAGTAGAGAAACCGACAACATCACCGGAGTCCCTTGAACGTGATTTAGAGATAGTAGCGGACGAAGCAGTCCCTAAGGATGATTCGATACCAAATTCTAAATCTAAACCTGTTGTTTCTACTTATGCTACTCCTCCACCTTTTCCTAGTAGGTTTGCAAAGTCAAAGAAGAAGATGTAGGACAAAGAGATTTGGGAAATCTTCAAGAAGATCGAAGTGAACATTCCATTAATTGAGGCGATAAGGCAGGTTCCCCGCTATGCAAAGTTCTTGAAGGAATTTTGTACTAACAAGTACAAATTGACCGATAATGAGGTAATGAGTTTGGGGGAGAGTGCTTCGACATATCTTCAAAAGAAACTCCCACCTAAATTGAAAGACCCCGACAGTTTTACTATACCTTGCACAATTGGTAAAATAAGGTTTACAAAAGCTTTGCTAGATTTAGGAGCATCTATTAGTGTTATGCCTGCTTCAATTTATGAATCTTTAAATCTTGGTCCTATCAAAAGTACCGGCGTAGTTATTCAACTTGCCGATAGATCTAATGTCTACCCGAAAGGGGTTGCTGAATTTTTTTTTGGTGCAGGTCAATGAGCTTATATTTCCTGTATAACTATATGTTCTTGATATGAGTGATGAAAACTCATCCTCGTCTACACCTTTGCTGTTGGGTAGACCATTTATGAGAACCGCTAGAACAAAGATAGATGTATTTGAAGGTACCTTGACAATGGAATTTGATGGAAAGGTCGTTCGCTTCAACATCTTTGAGGTAATGAGATACCCAAGTGATGTGCACTCATGTTTTGTTGTGGAGGAAACTGATGATGGCTAAGAATGCAAGCCAGATGAAAGTCAGGATGACGAATTTAAACCAAGTGCTAAGTGGGAGGCAACCCATCGGTTTTGTATCTTTATCTTTATAATTTTATTTTTACGCATTTTATCTTTGTTATGCATATCATTTGCGAAATTTCCGACCCTGAACTTTACTTTGAATGACTAAATTTTACATTGAGGACAATGTAAAGTTTAAGTGTGGGGGAGCATTTATATGTTTGTAGAGTTTGATGCCTTTAGTTAAAAAAAATAAAAATAGAAAAGAAAAAAAAAATGCTTTATGAACTCTGAAATCTAGAAACTTGTGCCTTTAGGATGACACTACCAGCATAAGTAGATGGAACCATCTTGGTTGAAGGAGTTGAGGGACCCATTAACTAAAAGGACATAGCTCAGGAATTATAAATAACATGATAGTTTTTACCATATCTCGGAATATCACCATATCACTTTCAGTTTTTATTTCTGCAATATTTTCTTGTTTCTCTAAGTGATTTGGTGGGTCACTAACATCGAATTGTTATTACTGCTAGAATGAAATAGAGTGATTGAGTTACTTAAAAAAAAGACCAATTAGACCAATCAGAGTATATATTTGAAGAAGAAAAAATGACACTTGGATAGCAATATGTGTGTGTTCTCCCTGTCTCTGTCGCCTAAACAAGCGTGGAACGCAGGACCCACATGAATTACCATGTAATCTGCTGACAAGAAGCATGCTCTTGGATTAAAAAAATCTAATCATGTTGTCAATTCGGGAAAAAAAATATGAAAAAAAAAAGTGAAAAAGAAAAAAAATATTATCATTGTTCAATTAATAAATCGACCGCTGGTTCCTTTGTATTTTCCATCCGAGTTAATCTAGAATTAAGATTATCGACCACTGGTTCCCATGTATATGCCAGCTGAGTTGATATTAGAATTCAGACCAGTATCTTAATCCATTAGGTCATATGTTCATCTTGGCGGTGACCTTCAGACAGATATGGGAAACATCGATCACTTTAGTCAACATTCGCAAACATCTACCTTTATATCCATCTTCTTAATCTATTCATGTGTGATTGTGGTTAGTCATATTTCGAGTATTGTGGTTTATTCGACTTTCTTATTAAACCTTTGTTTATTTATATATGAATTGGATTTGCATCAAGGTACCTCCTCCTGTAGTCATTTTGGATTCGTTCATAGATTCTTCACAAGTAGTTGGAATTTGGAGTAGAAGGTATTGTAAGTACACCTCTTGTAAACCTTCACGAGACTAAAACTAGTCCACTAGGGACACCGATAGACGCATTTATGTGTCTATTTTCATCTCGATTTTCTATATTGTTAGTACCTATTTTTGTACTTATTTTAGTATTTTATCTCTTTGCAGGTATTTTTGGAGAAATAAGCTTTTGTGGAGAAATTGGATCGAAAAGTGGTTTTTGCGCTTGTGGGAGAAAATTACTAAATGAACCCCATCAGTGGATAAAGGGTACCAGATTACTAAGGGGCAATCAAATTGCTATTTACACCCCGATTTACTATTTGCACCCATCTTCACCGTTTGAACTTCAGATTTTGGCGGGAAGAATATTCCTCGCACGTGAGTTACTGCGAATTCCTCCAGATCGTATTTGGACTTAACTTTTGGTGAACTTTGTCTTGGATATGGATTGTATGGGCTTAGTACGTACATGCTCGTTACGAGCCGCTTGTATTGGGCTATGATTCGAAGAAGAATAACGGCTTTGTCACAAAACCGTGGGGTTGAGAAGAGATATTGCACGAAAATAAGGGCTGAACTCTTCTCGGGTTTATGGGAGAATTTTGGACGAGATTATAGCCGAATGAGTTGGGTTCACCCTGTTGCAACAAGACAGGAAAGGTATATCTTTTAGAATCACAGAAAGGGAAAGATTTGCATTGATTCTCGGTAAACATGGAGGTAGAGAAATTCCGGTCTTTGGATATATTTTTGGAAGTTCATGGTGAAGTAAGGAGAGAATATATTCTCACAGGATTTATCTGTAAAATAGAGAAGAATTGGGATACAAAAGGACATAATACGCATGAAAGGGAAGTACTTTCGAGAATTATTCTCGAAGAAAATAATCTTAATTGTGAAGATATTTTGGAGATATTCTTGAGCCTATGGCGTATAAATATATTGTTTCGAGTCCAACAGGGGGGATCGAGAGTTTGGGGAAGAAACATAGAGCTAGAAATAATAAAATCAGAGTTTGCAAAAACTATGTTGCTGCTGTGAACCAAGAACATGTGAAGAACATTGAGCTGCTTAGGACAGTCGCAGGAACTGTCGCTATTCTACGACATAATACTTTTATCGTTTATATCTTCAGTTACAATACTCTCTTGTAGCTGTATCATCTTGGTGGATGGAGACATTTAACCATTGAAAATCGTTGTAAGCAAACTTCTATTATTGAATACAATGATTAATAAAGTTCTCTCCATTTTTGGTTTCATGAGTAGCTAAGTTTCTTTTCTAGGGTTTTGGAAGAAGCTATTTTCGATGTGTAAACTTTAGTAATTATTTTCCTTGACAACAAATACTCCAAAATTGTGTTTTAATTTGTCTAAAAATTCTCTCTTCTTTACATGCTTCATAATAATTGTTTTGGGTAGTTTCTACCGTTCTTTTATAAGCGAAGGAGGATTAAGCCTTAGAATAGTGACAAGAGTCATAAAAAAAAGAGCTTGCAACGTTTAATCTTCCAAAACATGAGATTGGATTCAAAATTGTTTTGAGTAAACTATGAGTATTTTGTCAAAGAAATTGTTATTGAGTTTACAAATATTAGAAGTAGTGGAATCCAAAACCCTAGAATCTTCTCTCGTTGGTAAACAAAAGTCAATTTTTAATTAATTTATCTTAGTATTTTATTTTAATAATCAAAAACCAAATCTTTAAAAAGTTCGAGAAACGAATCTCTACTTACCACTTGTAAAACTATATCAGACACCTAGGGGTTCAAAGGCTTGTTATACATGCTAAGTGTGACCGTAGCCTCGACGAAATGGAGTTGTATGTATGTTTTAGAATTATTTTGTTTGATTTGCTTGAGGACTAGCAAAATCTAAGTGTGGGGGAATTTGATAGGTGTCTAAAACTCCTTAATATTTATCTATTGTTTATGCTTTCTTTGCTAAGTTTTCTTGTAAATTATGTATATTATGTTTGCTTTTGAGTGTTTAGGTACTTTGGAGTCATTTGGAAGAAAAGAAGAAGAAACGGAACAAAAGTCTCATCTCATGTGCAACTGATGTTGGAGGAGGATTATTTATCATTATTTTCTTTTATTTCTTCATCTCTATCTGAAAAGCATATCGGTTTTAGTGATGCAAATACTGTCAGAAAAGAATGGAAGCTTTAGTGATGAAGAGACATTGAAGAGAAGAAGTGGATCGGAGAACTAAGAGGCGGCTCTTGTTGGTGGAAGATTTCGAAGAAGGGCGAAAGCGTTGGTTCGTATGCAAGCACTATTAGGAGCTCTGTTGAGTTATGTTTATTGGCTACTGTTGGTGGCTTGAATCTGATTGCCGGGTGCCTAAAATCTGGGGTTCTCAGAGCTGGGGTGGATGCATCCATTATTCTTCCTACACAAAACCTAAATTTTAGAGATGACAAATCATTTGTTTTATTTCTCTACCTAAAACCAAGAAAAACGGTGAGAAATATGGTTGCGGCTGTTCACAGAGATTGAGAATGGAATTCAGAGACAAACCAAGGTGATGGTGATGTGTATGCTGGTGTTTGTAGTTTTACAAGGAACATATGGATTTGGGGTTTTCGCCAGCCGAGATTACAAGAATGTAAAGTTGTTTCCATCGATTCTGTGATGAATATGAATTAAGAAATCTGGGTTTTGACAGAATTTGGAGTTAGGGTTTGGTTGAATCGAAATGCAGACGATGATTTCCATGGGTTTAGATAGTTGGGTTTGTGCTGAAATTGAGATTAAAAAATAAATTAGGTTCGATTTTGTGTTGTTGAAATGATGATTTCTGGTGGGGTGATTTTCGTTGAATCAAGCAGCAATTGAGAGCAGTCGGGACATACATGGAAGGGAAAATTCAGATATACGGCTTGGGTGAGAATTCGAGCAAGAGAACTGATGCCTAGATTGTTGGCTTTAGTGGTATTTTGAACAGACTTGCGATGGCGGTAAAAGGAAAGAACTGAAGATGTTGCTGGCCTGAATTGTGCGAGTGATTTTGTGGGTTTTTGAAAGCATCTCAATAGCAACAAGAACAAAGAGCAGAGCTGGAACTGTAGGTTTGAGTGCAAAATGATGTTGCAATGGGATGAGTTGGTGGTGTAATAACTTGACAGTGTAGTGCAGAATAGTCTTGTGTGTTACATGCAATTGCAGGTTGTAATATTGTAGGTGTGAAGCTGGTTATGCTGTTGTCAGGTATAAGATGGAGCAACTGAGACTGGTACTTTGGAGTTGCAGGTGAAGTAAAGTTGAGCTGAATTATGAAGTGGCAGGTGCAGGTGCAGTTTAGGGGGAATAACTGTGAGTATCAAGGTATTGAACTGAGTTGGTGGTGAAGCTGAGTATTGGTTTGAATTACAGAGAAGATGGACCTGATGAATGAAGTATAATGTTATATGATGTATGAACTGGTTATGCCACAACTGAGTCGAAGCAGCGACTGAAATTGATAGTACATGTAGTTAGGTCTTGCTGCTGACGATGTGAAACAAGAAAATAGAGCGGTGCCATTGATGTAGATGATACCATCGAGAAGGAGATTGAGTGATGTTTACATTTTGGTACTGATTCAAAGAAGACAGGGAGTATGGCCTGAGTTTATCTGAATGAGTGAGTTGGTTGATAGATGAATGCTAGGAGAATTTGAAAGGAACTAAACAGCTAGCAAGTGAGGGCCTTTAGCACTGGTTTTGTGAACTATGGCCTAGATATGGAATGCAATGTAGACCACCAGTGAAGACCTGATCAGTTTTCAGTTTCTGTAGAAACAATATGAAAACGTAGCGAGAATGGCGAGACAGATTATCTGAACGAGTGAGTTGGTTAATAGATGAATGCTAGGAGAATTTGAAGGGAACTAAATAGCTAGGAAGTGAGGGCCTTTAGCGCTAGTTTTGTAAACTATGGCATAGATATAGAATGCAATGTTAACATCCAGTGAAGACCTGATCAGTTTTCAGTTTCTGTAGAAACAGTATGAAAATGCAGCGAGAATGGCGAGACAACGGTACTAGTTATGGTTGCTGGATTTCGGAACGGAAAGTGGGAATCATAACGTTTCACTGAATCATGAAGGGGGTACGAGTCGGATGTAAGGTTTGGCGGCTGGGTATATGAGTTTGGAGTTACGCTATTGGGTACCATTCCGCAAGAACAAGGAATTGGCTTAGATGGTATTTTGTGAATGTTTGAACTACAGAGAACTAGAGTTGAGCTGCTGGAAGTATGCAACTTCCTGGAAACAGTTTCCGATATGTCATCTGGCCAGAGTTAGTTCTTCGGTGATCCGGCAACGGTGACTGGGTTTTGGTGATGATGTTAGCATTCTTGGGACCAATTTTGGCCCTAAAAATTCCATAAGAGATATTTTGCACACATGGGCTTGGTGGACCACTTGGAGATGGACTTTGAAGACTTAGACCTAATTTTGGAAATAAGTAGAGCTACAAAAGAGAAGTTTTTCTACAACTATATCACGGATTCTACTTGGAGTTTTGGAGAAAGCCGGATATCTTAGGGTTTGCTTTGGTTTATTTTCTTCTTCTTTATTTTTATAAATTGATGACGAACTCCAAAACTATGAGTAACTAAAATAATCGTTGATTGAGGGTGATTTCAATGCCCGAAATATGAACCTATAATTGATATGAAATAACTTAGTCTCTTGCACTTATTCTCACTATTGTTTGATTTCTACCATGCTAATAATGCTTATGGATTATTTGTTGATTGTTTAAGTTCGAAATTAAAGAGTTGATTCATAATCCTATTGCTAGTTTAGATTTTTTTCGACCCGTAATTGTCTAGAAATATAGACACAAGTAGCAATATATGGGTATTGATGATGGGACTTTGTTAAGTACCCATATGTAGAAATTGACACTAGTAGGTGATACATGCTTTTGAGTTCATCACTAAGAACAATCTTATCTCACAAAACTTATAGCCCTTGTTTGAATCATATCTAGTAAGTGTACCTCTAGGTAACTTGAATAAGTAGAATCCGGTAGTCTAGCGCTTCCGTATCCGGTGAGATTAGGAGATAATAACGGGATAGTTGAACGTACTAATTATCCTAGGGTTGTTAATAACAAGATAATGCGAAGAACGTGGTTATATATCAATTTGGTTTATGTTTCGTGGTCGAGAATGAATCTTTAAATGATGTTTTAGGGTTTTTTTTTGTGTTCCAAAATAGATGACCCTTGCTTTGGGATCACAACATAACATTCATTGTCTTTGTTATCAGTGAGAGATAATTAATCTAATTTAAGATTTTAAATCAATTCTCTATTATCTTGGGATATTTGGTCATCCCAAGTGGAATTACATGGGGATTCATAATTTATACTAGAATCCAGAAACAAAAAACTAGGAGGTTTAAATTTCTAGAAAGGTATTAATATGGGCAAATTTGGAAAAAAAAATTACTCACTTTGATATTTCTTAATCTGCGTGAAAAAATCTACACATCATCTAAATTAGAACGGAGGGAGTACAATCTTATAATTTTCATAATTTACAACACAGTCATCTTTGCTAAGAATAATTCCATAACAACTTCTGCTTAATACACACCTCTCTTGGGACGAATCTGCTTTCATTATATTACTTGCTAGTGTAAAGATAAGTAGAAAATATTATTTGCGTGTTGACACCTCGTCAAGCTTTAATCATCAAAATTTGTGAAAAGATCATCAGAAACTTTCTATGGTCAGGAGAAAGTGATACCAGAAATATAACATTTTGGCATGGAAAAGAGTTTGCACTCCTTATAGTGAAGGAGGTCTTGGCATTCAAAGACTTGAATTTATAAATAAATCACTCTTAATGAAGATGATGTGGAGGATAATGAAGTCAGATGATGATTGGGCTTTATTTTTTAAAGCAAAGTACATGAATAAAAATGGTGTTTGGAGAGATAATTGGCAACTCTCTACTGTTTGGCCTGGTCTGAGATGGGCTTGGAGCTCCTTAAAGGATGACCTAAAATGGTGCATTGGTGATGGGCATAAAGTCCCTATTTGGGTTGACATTTGGATTGGGAACACTCCTTTAATTGTGACAATTGGTTATATTCAATATGTCAAAGACAATATTCATATGAAAGTGTCTGACATCTTATCTAATGGTAGCTGGAATATTCTTGCAGTCATTCAAAATGCAATTACTTCTCTCAGTCTACCTGATGTGGGAGGACATGATGGACTAATCTGGAAGGGGAATCTTAAGGGAGTATTCTCAGTTTCAGAAAATGCAAAAATGTTGAGGGTAAGAGAATCTATAGTTCATTGGTCCAAATATATTTGGAATAATTTCTTGCATCCTAGCATTGCCAGCAATGTCTGGAAACTTGTTCAAGGAATCTACATTGATGATGTAAAGATGGACAACTATGGATATGAAATTGTTTCAAGGTGCTGTATCTGTGAGGAAGCTGAAGATAGTATGGATCATCTTCTCTAGAACTGTAAGTTCATTATGCAAATCTGGAATTGGTTGTTCTTTCATTTTAACTTTGCAACTCCCAAATGATTTGATAACCTATGGAAAAGTGCTTCTACTAAAGGTACAATAATATAACAAATTTGGATAACAACGCTTGCACCTGTCTAAGGGAGCTTTGGTTTCAAAAAAACAAAAGATTCTTTGAAGGAATTTCTCATAGTATTCCAAGATTCAAATGCAGACTGTTGAAGTTGGTTAATGAAGGTGGTTGAGAATGAATGGCACTAAATGGAATCAAAACTATGATCTGCAAATCATTACCTTCTTCAATTTGGGTCATAGAAATTCAAAATTTCAAAGTATAAAATCCCGTCAGTGGTTCCCTCCAAGCAGTGAATTCACTATTTTTTGCTGTGACGGGGCCTCCATTGGTAATCCAAGTACTGCATGGTTTGGGATTGTTGCTAGGAATCACTTACGTCAAGTTATTGGTACCCTGACTGGTGGTCTTGGTACTGCAACCAATTATATTGCTGAAGTTTATGCAGTGGTCTGTGCAGCTGAACTTGCTGTGTTATGGGAATGTCAAAGAATCATCATCAGGTCAGATTCTCAATCTGTCATTACTGAATTTAAAAGATAGCAAGTTCCATGGTTCCTCAAAGTTAGATGGCTGAATGCTCTTAAACAATTACAAGAAGTCATATTTGAACATTGTTACAGGGAAGTTAACTTCTCTGCCGATACCACTGCCAAAAGAGGTGCTTTCATGTTAGCTAGAGAAAGACAATGCCATATGGGAAGGCCAGGTTTTCTCAAAATAATTGAAATGCCTGGAGTTGAGTACTTTAGATTTTGCCAAGTTTTAAGTATAGTTTTAGGAAGCTTTCTTTCTTATTTCTTTGGCTTTGATTTTAAGTTTCCTTTTACTTGTAATTTGACATTTAAAAAATAAATAATATAATTGTGTGATTTAGAAGAAGAAAAAAAAAAGACAAAAAGAGAACATATCAACATTGTTTCGATGATTTCACATAGTCGAAACTTAGTGTATTCATCAAGGAGTTTATAAAGATATAAGAAAACTCCTACAATATTCCACAACCGCACTCCCCGCAAAGATTTGGCAATTAAGCACAAGTTCAATTAAGAACTCTCCCCCATAAAATGTCATTCCCGAGAGAACAACAAGAGCGACCTTACTTTTACAAGAAAAGAAGGATTTCTTTGGACATTAACAAATTACATGAACCATGAATTTGTATCTAGAAAACTCAATTAAATTAACCATAAGAGAACCCATGATTAATTTAATCGGAAATGCTCACATAAGAGGACTTACGGAGCCGCATAGTACTTTCACATAGAAGTGGATGAGGGAAATATCAATACTGCGGAATATACAAAGATTTATTCTATTTTCATCAATATTTTGCATAATGATATCATAGAATTAATCTTTGTTAACAAAATTTCATTTCATCTTCCATCAATATTTGCATAAAGACATATAATAGACTTACGTTTTGACATATATGGGACGATCATAGTTCACGGACGCAAACACTCATATCTCATAACATTATTTTTGCAATATATAAAACCAATAAAGATTAATACTGCAAAATCATCTTCCAAAAGCTATAAATGAGATTATAATAGAAGTACTCCAAGAATCCAAGTGCCCAATTCCAAGAGAAGTGGAACAAGTGCGACGAAACAGAGCAAAACACTCAAAAAAACACGAGTCGGGACAAATACCAATCTTAACTCATCCAAATTCAAGAATTTTTATCTTCATTTTGAAGAGAAATAAAAGAGGAAGAGGACACAAAAAGAATGAGGTCATTATGAGTTCGTACAAAGAAATTACGACCAAAACAAGTTTACCGAATATAGACGTCTACTGGCCAGTAAGCATATCGGTTTGCAAACGAATTTTCGTGACCTGGAGCAGTATGAAAATGGGTTTGCGAACTAAAATCCCTGGATTTTGATTTTAAATGATGGTATGCATACCTGGTATGTGTACCATGAAGTCCAAACATCCTGAACTACTATTTTCAAACCTTAAACACAAATCAAGTTAGGTAGAAATGAATGATAAACAAGGTACATAGATCATTATAAGTACTCTAAGCAAATGATCAAAATACAAATCTTGCTCAAGTTTATAGACATACCTTTTAGAAGGATCTTGTCGTGAATCCTACGACTTTACCAGATATTTAATATCATACCAAACACAATATGTGCACCCCAATTCTCGTGCTTCCTTCACCGTATACTTAACATGGCATTACTTGGTGAGGATGCACTTACAACACAATCAAGATATGTTGAGGTGAACAATGTCTTGCTCATCACAAGTGACTGAAACAGACTTTTCCGTAACTATGGATTTTTCACCATCTATAGTTTTTGGCTTATTCTGTTTCACTTTTGGATTATCATGAAAAAGATCACTTTTAGAACCTTTCACATCCAAATCCATTTTTACAAAGAACCTTTTACATTCCAACATCATGGATACTGCCTTCTCTATAGTCATGGAATTTTCTGGGATACCATTCCTTTTCATACTCAAAGCATCATTGGGTTTCTTTGGTACCTAATTATGAGTGCGTTTAGGAACAATATGAGCCTTCTTCCCATTACTCTCTTCTAGATTTCTCGGAAGAGAATTGGATTGACTATTCTTTTGCAAGTTAGTCTTTCTCCAATTGGGAGCATCGGATCTTGTCTTCGTCTTTACGAATTTATCCTTTTGATAACTATTATGATTATGAAACGGATTCATATGACGTTTATAGGCAAATCTAGGTTTATCGCATCATTGATTCCTTTGCCTAAAGGTTGGAAAGTTATAACATGTAACCTTAAGGGGATTAGTCTTAACATATGATCTTGGTTTCACAACTTCTTGTGATGCCCAAACAATAACATCATGAAGTTTCTCATTTCTTATACGTAAATAACATCTCCTTTCCAGGTGACCTTTATTTCCGCAATAGTGGCAAACATAAGGAATGTTCTTACCTCGATTCATGTGTGCTGACTTTGGAGGTTGATATACTTTGATCTTTCGAACCTTAACTGCCGGTGAAGGTATTTCACTTTTGCCATCAGTGGAAACCTTTTGTTGAGAAGAATCACTAGCCTTGAAATTTTTTACCTCTTTGCTAATACTTGGAGTATCTATTCCCTTATAGACCAATCCTCGTGTATCACGATGATTTTTACTTGCTCCTAGCATAGTGGTTAATTTTCTTGAACTAGTGTTGAACTTTTTCAAGTCATCATCCAACATCTTGATTTTATCAAGAGCAACAGCTAAATCAGTCTCAAGGCGTTTTTCTCGAGTGAGATAAGCGTTTTTTCTGTCATCAAAACTAATTTGTTGAGAGATAATCCTTGCTTTAGATTCTGCAAGTTTCTCCTCCAATGAAAAGTACTTTTGATAAAGGTTATCACATTCAAGTGACTTCATACGTAGGTTTTTCTCAAAATCCTTGAGGATCGATTTATTAGAACGAGTCGAAACAAAAACACCTGGGTAACATCTTCTCAATTTCTTGTTTGCACGACAGATATTATTCATAAAAGGTATGACATGAGAAGTTTTCATCTTCTTCTTTTACACCAAATCTGATAGCTTAACATACTTTGAGACTTCCTCATCAACATCTCTATCAATATCCGAATCACATTCATCAGAAATTTTATCCAATTATTCTTCTAGGCGTGATTCCCAATTATCGACAGTTTCTACATCAAGAGAATATTTAGATATTGACCTAGATATGACAGTTCTCTCAGGTGAATCCAAGCTTTGAAAAACATATGGTAATTTCTGAATTGATACGTTATTACAGATAAACTCGTCCATAAAGTCAGATCGCTACAAACACATACTTATAAGGTTTTAAACATGTTTGCCAGCTCTGATACCAATTGAAAAATCGGGGGTCTAACAACCACACCCAATATTTCTCTTAGGAATCTGTATGAACTAACTCTAATATACTTTCAAGATAATCAACTAGACAGTGAGACTCAATCTTAAGAAAAGTATATCCAAGAGTTATATCTCTATTTCTCAATTCAATCTACAATCAAACAAATAAGAATTTGCGAGCCCGATTGAATATAAGAAATAACTTGGACGGTATCAAAAACTAATATCCAAGTTTCAATCAATTTAATCAACAAACCAAAGGTCGGATTCACAATCGATTGAACTTAAGCACAACTTATGATATTTCAATTATATAGAAAATATAATGCAAAAAAAAAAAAACACAGAAACCAGAAATTTCATTAACGAGGAAACCGCAAATGCAACCTCGGAACCTAGTCTAGATTTGAACACCACATTGTATTAAGATGCTACAGATAGTTGCCTACTACAAGTTAACTTCGGACTGGAATATAGTTGATCCCTAACCAATCTCATACTAATCAAGGTACAATCGCGTTTCTTACACCTCTGAATCTCAGCAGGACTCTACGCACTTGATTCCCTTAGCTGATCTCACCCACAACTAAGAGTTGTTACGAACCAAAGTCGAAGACTTGATAAACCAACCTATCTCATACAAAAAAGTCTATTGAATAGATAAATCTGTCTCCCAATAAAAATACATAGAAGTTTTTGTTTCGTCTTTTGATAAATCAAGGTGAACGAGAACCAATTGATATACCGCACTTATATTCCCGAAGAACAGCCTAGAAATATCATTCACCTCACAATAATCTTAATCACATGGTAGTGAAACAAGATATTGTGGAATCACAAACGATGAGACGAAGATGTTGGTGATTACTTTTTATCTTGCCTATCGGAGAATAAATCTCCAGCAAATCTTAGAGAAGATAGTACTCAATACGATAGAAAATAACAAGATTAGAACACGCAACTATAGAGAAAATAGTTGGGTTTGGATTCACAATACCAATGAAGTCTTCAAGTCGTTAACCTACATGGTTTCGTGAAAAACCTAAGGTAAAATGATAATCGACTCTAGTCGAAACTAGTATCATACATGAGGTATGGGGATTAGGTTTCCTAGTTGATAGAGTTCTCCTTTATATAGTTTTCAAATCAGGGTTTGAAATCAATGTTACCTTAGTAACAAAGCATTCAATATTCACTATTAGATGAAAACCTGATTATACTCAAGCTAATATCTTTCAACCGTTAGATCGAACTTAGCTTGTTACACACAAATGAAAGTGACTTCATTTAGATATGGGTAACCATACCTAAACGTGTACACCTTGTTGGCTCAACAATAGTTAACCGAAGTTAGCCATATAAACACTTTCATATCAACACACTAGTGCAAACAAACAGGACATGTTATCGACAAGTGTTGGATGAAGTATCATAATCTAAAACGAAAAGAGCTGTAGAAGAGAGAAGTCATGATGGCAACACTAGTCACACAAGCTCCAAAAGAAGTTCGAGGACTAAGATAACCTAATCAAAAGCTCTCTCTAATAACAAGAGGAGGCATATAAGAACTTACAAAAGATGATCCCAGGGAACAATTCTTCACAGTTAAAATGCAGGTTAAGACAACACTTATAGATGTTGTTATTGACCTGGGAAGTCTAAAAATTTACTTTCATATTCTTTGGTACAAAAGTTGGGTTTGAATACTTTCAAATATCCGAAACCCTTTCCTTTAGGGTGGCTTCAAAAGGAAGGTGGTCTATAGGTTGCAGAGCAGTGTACGTTCAAGTTTTCTTTTGATGAGTCATACATTGATGAGGTTACACGCGATATAGTTCCATTAGATGTTTGTCAATTTGTACTTATTAGTCCTTACTTGTGGGATCGAGATGCGATTTTACATAGGAGGGGCATAAGTATACCTTTACCAAATATGGGGAAGCATTTGTAATACAAGCTATAGACTCTCCTCTTGAGGGATCGAGCTTGATTACATGAATGCTGGCACAAAGTTCATTCTCCTTATATATTCTCTTGACGAGAAGCCGAGTAGAGTTTGTTTGGAAACCCTAACCAAACAACAAGAGGACGACCTAGAAAGGTTGAAGATGTTTGAACCACCATTACTAGATGATAAAGGAGATGGCAAGATAATCTTGCCACATGTAGAAGACTTGTGGTTTGATAGAGAAAAACCACTCGAAGAGGATTGCATTACAGAGCGAAGAGATACTAAGATAAGACAAAAAGATAAGGACGATTTTCTAATTGGAAGTCGGAGTCAAGTTCCTAGAAAGCAGACATGGTTCAGCAGGGAGAAAGGAACTCTCAGGTTCCCAACCTTCAAATCTAACTTTCACAGGAGTTCAAGGGGGGGGGGGGGAATATAATACATGTGTATCTTCCTTTCCCCAGGAACTAGTGATCCTCAATATGAATTGAGGATATAATTGTAATTTAAGAGGGATTACTGATTTAAGGTAGTATTCCTATAGAAGGAAATATATTCCTAGGAGGTTTGGGAAACCAAACCAAAGTTAGGAAGTATACCAAGATGAGGAAATGCTTCCAAGACAAGGTAATATTCCTTGATAGGGAAATATACCTAGATAAGGAAATAGATTCCTAGAAGATTTGGGAAACCGTTAAAGCTATAAATAAAATTGTTTAGCTCATAGCTAAGGACATCTAGAGAGAGTGTGGTTTGACACCTAGAAAAGGAGGTTTAACACACATAACTATAGAGAATTTTGTGAGGCTATTATTTATTGTAAAAGAAAACTTTGCAAATAGTTTAAGGTTATTTACCTAGAGATATTGTGAGCGTAACAAAGGAGGAATTGTAATCGTTTTCTTGTTCATAATCTAGAGAAGATATTTTCTTCGAATCTGGTTTCTAGTATGTTATATTTTATAGTTTTCGTCTATTATTATATTGAATTCCTCCTTTATGATTGTAGTTGCAGGAAATCCCACAATACACCCCTTGTAATATCTTGATAATAATTTCTTGATCTAAACTCATTTGATATGAAAATGATGATTAAAATACTAAAATTTTGAATGGACACACAGATTTTACATGGTTCGATCAATTTGATCTACATCCATGATTCTTCACTATGATTGTTTAACTTTACATTTGATTTACATTAATAATCTTCATTAATAGAGTTCTAGATCTAGTTTTGGGGAAGAAGATGATCAAGAAAAATACATTATCTCTCTAAAAATATTTCTCTCGCAAAATATCTCTCTCTCTTACAAAAATTGTCTCCCCTCCTTTCTCTCTCTGCTCTTCTCTTTATATAGGTATTTACACAATGGATGACAACTCACACTTCCCCTATTTTAGGATCCTTTCTACACTCTCGCAAGCTTTCTCCATATTCTCTCGAGCTCCTGCCTTGTTTTAGCAAGCTCCCGCTTCATTCTCGCGATCTCCCGCTTCATTCTCGCGAGCTCCGCTTCATTCTCGCGAGATTTCTCTACGACCGCAAAATCTTCACATCTTTCTCGTGTTTTATGATGTTGTTGTCTATTACATCATTAATTTGCAACATTTGCAATGTGTTGTTGAAGAGCTCGCATAAATGTCGTTATAAATTTCACAAGAGTATTGCTGTGGCGATATTCTGATCATACATCTTGCCTCTTTTTTTCTTGAATATTGCTTGAAAAGCAATCTTTAAGAAAAAATTTGTTGTTGTAGTAGTCTTTGATCTTTGCTGATGACGGAACGAGCGAAAGAATATTGGACTTGAAAAGTACGTACTCGCCTCTATTCTTTTGTGAAGTTCCAGATCTTTGCGAAGTAAATAAGAAGCATCAACTCTTGAAGTATATGAATCATGAAGTATCCTTGAAGAAATATATTTGTATCTTCCTTTCCCCAGGAACTAGTGATCCTCAATATGAATTGAGGATATAATTGTAATTTAAGAGGGATTACTGATTTAAGGCAGTATTCCTATAGAAGGAAATATATTCCTAGGAGGTTTGGGAAACCAAACCAAAGTTAGGAAGTATACCAAGATGAGGAAATGCTTCCAAGACAAGGTAATATTCCTTGATAGGGAAATATACCTAGATAAGGAAATAGATTCCTAGAAGATTTGGGAAACCGTTAAAGCTATAAATAAAATTGTTTAGCTCATAGCTAAGGACATCTAGAGAGAGTGTGGTTTGACACCTAGAAAAGGAGGTTTAACACACATAACTATAGAGAATTTTGTGAGGCTATTATTTATTGTAAAAGAAAACTTTGCAAATAGTTTAAGGTTATTTACCTAGAGATATTGTGAGCGTAACAAAGGAGGAATTGTAATCGTTTTCTTGTTCATAATCTAGAGAAGATATTTTCTTCGAATCTGGTTTCTAGTATGTTATATTTTATAGTTTTCGTCTATTATTATATTGAATTCCTCCTTTATGATTGTAGTTGCAGGAAATCCCACAATACACCCCTTGTAATATCTTGATAATAATTTCTTGATCTAAACTCATTTGATATGAAAATGATGATTAAAATACTAAAATTTTGAATGGACACACAGATTTTACATGGTTCGATCAATTTGATCTACATCCATGATTCTTCACTATGATTGTTTAACTTTACATTTGATTTACATTAATAATCTTCATTAATAGAGTTCTAGATCTAGTTTTGGGGAAGAAGATGATCAAGAAAAATACATTATCTCTCTAAAAATATTTCTCTGCAAAATATCTCTCTCTCTTACAAAAATTGTCTCCCCTCCTTTCTCTCTCCTGCTCTTCTCTTTATATAGGTATTTACACAATGGATGACAACTCACACTTCCCCTATTTTAGGATCCCTTTCTACACTCTCGCAAGCTTTCTCCATATTCTCTCGAGCTCCTGCCTTGTTTTAGCAAGCTCCCGCTTCATTCTCGCGATCTCCCGCTTCATTCTCGCGAGCTCCGCTTCATTCTCGCGAGATTTCTCTACGACCGCAAAATCTTCACATCTTTCTCGTGTTTTATGATGTTGTTGTCTATTACATCATTAATTTGCAACATTTGCAATGTGTTGTTGAAGAGCTCGCATAAATGTCGTTATAAATTTCACAAGAGTATTGCTGTGGCGATATTCTGATCATACATCTTGCCTCTTTTTTCTTGAATATTGCTTGAAAAGCAATCTTTAAGAAAAAATTTGTTGTTGTAGTAGTCTTTGATCTTTGCTGATGACGGAACGAGCGAAAGAATATTGGACTTGAAAAGTACGTACTCGCCTCTATTCTTTTGTGAAGTTCCAGATCTTTGCGAAGTAAATAAGAAGCATCAACTCTTGAAGTATATGAATCATGAAGTATCCTTGAAGAAATATAAGAAGTACTCAATCCTCAAAATATAAGAAGTATCCATCCTTGAATGAAAGTCATAAGTACTGCCTCTCTTCATGCAAAATTATTACTTCATTTATGGTGAGAATTCTTGTCCATTTTGGAAATGATTCTTGCCGAGAATATAAAGAACATAAAATGTTTTCTTGGTAATCCATAGTTGCCTCTGTTCTTTATCTATGAAGGTAGAATCCTTGAGAAAATGTTAAATGAGCGAATTGTTTCTTTATTCCTATCTTGCCTCTGTCTCATGCGGTAATCTATTTAAGAAAATAATAATATTCTACAAAATAATCACATCTCTTGCGAAATTATGGATGAGTCTGCGAGATTCTGAATAATATGCAAAATTATGAATAGTGCTCCTGAAATAGTGCCATGAATAGTGCTACGAAATTATGAATAGTGCTGCGAAATTGTAAATAATCCTTCTGAGAGACTCTGAATAATACTTCTGAGAAATTCTGAACAGTATATTTTCGAGAGATTCTAAATAGTACTTGCTTCTCATTATCTCTCTTGCGATGAACAAATCTTTCCTGCATTCTTAAAAGAAAATAGTTAATGTTTGGGATTATTCAATTGGTCTTATTTTGCCTTCCTAGTTAAAGGTCTTATTTTGCCAATTTTTCTTTTTGCGACAAAATCGTAGGACGTTCTTACATTTATATGCAAAACCCTATTGATCTTGCCTTATCCTTGTTTTGTCAATTTCTCTGTGACAATATGACAGGTCTAAGTTTTCTTGCGAGAACAAAGCCCCATGACATTGTCGTCTTGCGATGAAATCGCAGGATGTCTTTACACTTTCATGTAAAAACCCATTGATCTCATCTTATCTTTTTCTCATGGCTTTTTGCCTATGTATAATATTTGTCACGCGACAATATGATAGGCCTAAATGTTCTTGCGAACGTAAAGCCCCATGACATTGCCGTCTTTAGACACTTATCAGCTCCCTAATGGAGGGTGCCGCCATTATCTTCCCCCTGGTTTCCCATTAAAGGAGGGAACATCGGCCATACAAGACTAGCTCCTCCCATCCGATCTTAACAACAACCAGTTATTTTCGCAGGCTCTTATCCTTTATGCCTATATGGCTTATAGTTACGAGACTGCACCCTAAGTGGGGTTTTCTTCGGGCCGAATGCATTGTAGTCAAGACTGGCCAAGAATGGCCAGGATAGTTTCGTACGCCCCAGGCACTCTTGACTCAACCGTGTACCTCGGCGCCTTGATCATACTCTGCACTCCTTAGGAGAGATCCTCGGTCGTCCAACCCGGGTATAACCTTATATAGTTGGAAATCCAAGGTACCTATCCTGGATAGGTTTTCTTTAACCCCCAACATCTCCATGACTCAGGTTCCAGCAGCGGTATAACCTTATCCCTGAGCCATGAAAAGAGATACCCCTTATATGACACACTTTAGGTCTTACATTTTCCTCTTGCGAAATTTTATTCGCGAACTAGGGTGTACGCCATAAAGGTTCATCCCATTCTTATGTCTCTGCGAAATTTTATTCGCGTTTCTTTATTCTTTCATTTCTGTCATTTGTTTAATTTATGTCGATTCTTTCAATCATTCTTTGCGAAATAATCATTCTTTTCTTCATTCTTTGCGAGATAATCATCAACTCTTTTCTTTGCAAAATAAACTTGCGAAATAATCACCAACTTTATTTTGTGCGAAGTAAACATCTCTATGAAGTAAATGAACATCCGTGAATTGTTTGTTCATGCTGCGATCGTTAGCAAAGAAAGTGTGTGCGAAAGAAATGCTTATGATATAAACCTTTGCGAAGCAAAAAATTCTTTGCGAGGAGGGAGATTCGAACCCAAGTCCTCTAGTTTGCATACTCCTTCTCTGACCATCTGGGATACTTGTTGCTTGCGAAAGAAAGGCATAGTTATGATATATTACTCCATTTCTTCGCCCCTTGAAGTTCAAAAATGAGTGGGAAAAAATACGCTTGGCGAGGGATTTGAACCTGCGATATTGAACTTCTTATCTTCGCTACTAACCATCTGTACTAGCTTTTGTTTGTGATTGAGAGGTATAATTCTAATTACTTAACCCTTTTAATCGCTCTTTGTATAAATTTTTTCTTCGTCTTTGCTTGTTCTTTTCCTGTTTCTTTTGCCTGAAACTTGAACTCATTCTCCCACCTTTATTCTTATTCGTTCTTTTCCTTCGTTGAAGTTTTAATTTAACTTTAACTTGCTCTCTTTGTACTTGCAACAAATCTGCGAAGTTGGTGGTTAATAACAAATCATTCTACTCGTTAACTATTTCGTAATAACTGCGAAGAATGCCGCAGATTCTACTCGTTAACAAATTTGCGAAGTTGCTCTTTTTATCTTGCTCTCTTTAACTTGCCCATGTGAGTATCATTGGTGGTTAATAACTGTCATGCGAAGTATGTATCTCGTCCTCTTTATTTCTCTTAGGAATATTTAGTTCTTTGCCTTGCTGCGATCACTTCGCTGTAAACAAGGGTTGTTGGTGTGGTTTAATTCGCGTATCTTATCATTTTGTTCTCTCTACTTTCATAAACTTTCTCTTGCAAATTTTGCTTCACGTACTTTACTGTTCTTCCTTGCAAATTTGTTCGTGTTGTTGCAGCTGTTGACGAGGTTAAACCCTTTCTCGCTGTCAGCTAATGTCAAAAATGATCTTGTAACATATGTCTGAAATCCTATTCATTTTTATTCATTGGTAATATGTCTACTTTAATAGTTAGATGATAGTTGGCGAGATCAACTTGGTCTCTGCGTCTTTTCTTTTCATGGAGAATTATGTGTTGGTTTTCTTCGCTGGTGTCTTCCCCTTTAAATCTCGCTAACTTACTGGAATCAATGACTTGCAGTAGCTGACTATGATGTATATGTTGAATGGATCTACGCTGGAACCTCTGACAAAGTATGTTTCTTCCCTAACTGGTATTCGCTGTTACCTTGCTTTTAAGATACTATCATCTTCATCGTTGTTGCGTCTTTTGCTGTTGATGTTTGAAGAGTAAACTCTATTTCTCTCCATCTTCTTGGATATCTTTTCCCCTGCGAAACTGTTCGCTCAATATTTGATCTTGGCCTAAGGTTCACAGGTATATCTCTTTTTGAAGTTCGCTCTCTCTTAGGTTTATTTCTTTGTTTGTCTCGTGGTTTCTTATGGAGTTGTTGGGATTATTGTGTACACAAGTAAGACTTAAGACTTGAGGAAATAAGTACAAATAAAATAAGTTTGCTTTCACTCTGCGAGATTCGCAAAAACTATCTTTCTCTGCATGAAATGTAAGGCGGGCTATCAACATGTTCTTCGTTCTTTCTCTTTGTTGGATTAATGATGCTACTTTTATTCGCTGGGATGATATTTCTTCCCTAGTGATGATTGTTATTAATTTTTATCTTAGCAGTTCCCTTGTTACTGGTACTGTAGACATGAATATTTCTTTCATTCGCCAATAGTGGTTCTTTCCGTTTTCCAAGTGAAGTAAACTTCGCAGACACCCAATCTTCCATAGTCCCTTGAATTCTATCACATCTATGAATTTTCTTGTTTTGCCATCTGTTTTCTTTCTTTTCCTTTGATCACTTTAGTCCTTAGATGTACCCATGCTGTGTAGTTTTGTCCCTTCCTTTCACATCTGCATCTTTCTTCATCCTTTGGTTATTGGTAATTTCTATTAGAAAATCCCTTTCTGCTCAGATGAAATCTTCATGGGTTGACTTGCTACATTTGTTCATCTTCTTTTAATTGCATCTTACTGGGTTGCTTGATTTCGGTCTTTGAACACTTCATTGTCTTACTTGCTCGTCATTGGGCTGATGACAAAGTATGATGTTGAGAGGTTGTTGCTTCGCCTGATGCTTTGTGTTTAATCTTCGTGTTGTAGCCTTGGTTCTACTTTTCGTCCATTTTCTTTTCCTGCCATGCATGATGACCTAGCTTCTCCCTTCCTTCCTTTTCGCATGAACTATTAAATTCACAGAGATTGAATTATTTCGAACCTGCGAGAATGTAGATGCCTGCTACAAGATATATTGACAAAGTGATCGTTGCTATTGTATCTTTGCTATTTTTCATCAATTCCACTTGCATTTTTCTCGTTGATTCTGCTTAAGCTTCTAGTAGATTTTATCGAAGTTGGATGACGGTGGTATATTTTCTCACTAAAGTCGACTTGCTTCATTACTTGATTCTGTAATTCGAGTTTATTTTCACTGTATTGCTTTATTTCCCCTGAAGTTGGTGATGAAGTTTGTGGTGAATAGTACTCTTTCACGAAGTAGTTTCATTAATGCTACTAGCAGATTTTAGTTACATTGCGTCTCCTTGGCGTGGTTATGCTGGTATCCTTCGCAGCTAAACAATTATTGGCATTTCTTTACATTTCTTTTCACGCTATAATAATATAGTTCCCCTCATCCGCGAAGTTTTTGGCATGCTAACTTCTTTGCCTTTTGACCTGTCAAGAAATCTCGATCTGCTACTCCGTCCTTATTTATGTACCTGTGGTATTCGTACAAAAGTAATTTATCTAAAGTTTCCATCCATGGCGATCTTCGCTATCAGTTCAATTGATCTATGCATCTTTTAGAGGATCTTCAATGGAGACTATATTTCTTCATTATATTTTACCGGGACATCTTCAAAGAATCTCCAATAGTTGCTGCGAAGAGCTGCTTTATCTCATGGTGTGTGGATCAGTTGTTCGCAGTCAAGGCATCCTTTCAAAACTAACTGTTGGTGCAGATTTATTTGATTTCATCATGATTATTGACGTCCTCTCCAAATCCAAGTCTTCTTCTACAATCCTTTACTGGATGTTCTTTTTCTGAAATTTTTTATTCAAGATTATCTTTTAATCTTCATTTTCTCTATTTTGTCCCCTTAATTTTTGATTCAAGATTATCCATGTTTCTAGCGCCAAAATGTAGTTGCAGGAAATCCACAACACACTCCTTGTAATATCTTGATAATAATTTCTTGATCTATACTCATTTGATATGAAAATGATGATTAAAATACTAAAATTGTGAATGGACACACATATTTTACATGGTTCGATCAATTTGATCTACATCCATGATTGTTTAACTTTACATTTGATTTACATTGATAATCCCCATTAATAGAGTTTTAGATCTAGTTTTTGGGAAGAAGATGATCAAGAAAAATACATTCTCTCTCTAAAAATATCTCTTTGCAAAATCTCTCTCTCTCTCTTTTACAAAAATTGTCCTTATTTTTCTCTCCTGCTCTTCTCTTTATATAGGTGTTTACATAATGGATGACAGCTCACACTTCCCCTATTTTAGGATCCCTTTCCACACTCTCGCAAGCTTTCTCCATATCCTCTCGAGATCCTGCCTTGTTATAGCGAGCTCCCACTTCATTCTTGCGAGCTCCGCTTCATTCTCGCGAGATTTCTCTACGACCGCAAAATCTTCACATCTTTATCGTGTTTTATGCTGTCGTTGTCTATTACATCATTAATTTGCAACATTTGCAATGTGTTATTGAAGAGCTCGCAGAAATGTCGTTATAAATTTCACAAGAGTATTGCTGTGGCAATATTCTGATCCTACAATGATAATAGTCACCAAGGTACAGAGATCATACGTATCAACCGGTGTGATCGATCACAAGTAGATACCATATATAGATGTAACCGATCCTACCTAATTATTGTTATAAGGTAGTATTGGTTCCTAGCTGAATATTTTTATAAGGTAATTGGTATGATCGATCCTGGTAATTGGTGTGACCGATCCTAGTGATTGGTGTGACCGGTCCTACCTGATTATTTTTATTAGGTAATATCAATTCCCACCTGATTACTTTTATAAGGTAGAACCAATTACCTAAAGATGTCAACATACTTTGAACACGAACAATAACTCTTATTATTTATTGTTCAAAGATATTCCTTAGTACTCAAGGTGATCATGTGCCGAAATAAATTGAGAATCTTTTAATTAAGGTTTTTGGTTTTATATGCTTTAATTACCAACAATTAAATACATATCTCTAGAGAATAAAAATTAGTAATGTGCATTTACTAATTGAAGATATTTTATTGAGATATTTCGGAAAATATTGGACAAACATCTATTGTAATTAGGAAAACCGAATCTTGCCATTCATTGCATATCTTGAGAATATTTTCGGTTTTGGATATTCCTTGATATTCAAAAATCCTTGGTCTATAAATACCTAAGTTTTCATTTCTAGCAAACTATCCTAAGATCCAGGTGTAGTAGGGTAAAAAATGATCCTGGATAAAAATGGAAAATTTGGTACGCTGGTGAGAAACTAATTTAAGCCCTAAACAAATGTATTGCACAGGAATACTTTAGATTCAAAAAATCAATCTGTACAATTCTGGCCTAAACCAAGAAATAGCCATTCCATGCTTGTTTCGGTCACAAAATGAAGGAGAAGGGTTGATTCTAGTGAGGGAAGCAAATAAAGTGTTGAGATTAGAATGATAAATTCTGCAAATTATAGTTGTATGACTTGTATCAGAATGTATAATTGGATTGCAAAGTATAAGCTGTGAATCCTGGATGGTTTCTGAATACTTGTGTTGATAACTAGGAAAAAATGTTCTGCCTTCAAAATAGATTGAAAAATCTATTTATACAAGTCATAGTTGAACACACTGATCTCGTTGGAATTGGAAGTTGTGAAGTAGTAGAGATCATGGGTGAGTGGTGAAAACTGTGTCATGTAGCTATGGAAAACTGGATGGTTTGTACTCCTATTATTCCTATACCTGTCACCTATCCATTATTCCAGACACTTTTTATTAATGGGTGTACAAAACACCGCACGCTATAAACCTCCAGACCAATACCCTAATGTACATCCCCCAGTTGTGACATGTTTGACGTCTCGAGGAGAAAATAGCACTTAGTCATGCCCGACATGATTTATATTACTAAGGATGCCAGGTAAAATTTATTTGTGCAATTAAATTACCTGGATGAGGCTCATATGTCTCGGGTAAGATAAGTCATATGAATAAGATATGTTGTGAGCCGACGCTCAGAAAATAACATATGATGCTTTTAGGTTAAATAATTAAATTATTTGTAAAATCGATATATACAAAATATTGTTTGTAATCGATGCATGTAAATCATCGTTGTTAAGTAAGAAGCTTAAGCATAATCGATGTATATAAAGCATCGTTGTTCATAACCTGTCTAGACCAGTCGCGGATTTCACGGTCATATAAGGAGTATGACCGACTATCTTTGAGAGGCTTTCAGGAGATATTTGGTATAGTTTGAAGATGGGGTGACCGGTCCTCATAGGAGAAGGATGACCATTGGTCATCATGACACCTCATTGGTTAGCTTCAGTTAAATCTAGGATGGTCAAATTAGTCGGTTAACTTAAGCGGTTATGATGATTTGCGGTAGTTGTTGGTTGTCGTTGAGTTTATTTGAGATTTCATTAGCAGCGTGACCGGCCTTATTTGGCCTATGATTCGGAGCAGTACCTGGGGGATAGGAGCGACGTGATTGGTCAAGGCCAAAGATGGGTTGCCGGTGAGCATAATGACACCTCATTGGTCACTCAGGATTGAATCTAAGCCAGCCAATTCGGACGGCTAAGTTGAGCGGATGTGATCAATTTAAAACTTCCATGGACGGTCTTGACCTAATTAAGACCCTTTTGGGGCCGCTCGATTGGCTTACTTTGGCTGGCAATTGTTAACACTTTCTCGCGGGTTAGAAGAGTTCTGATTGGCAGGGATAATAGAGGGCCCACTCGTGAACACCATGGAACTTGTTTGGTCGCGCCAAGCTTTCCAAATCGACCGGCCAAGCCATACAGCCGTGATAGTTTCTTCCTGGTTTTCGATTTTTGGTAGAATTGTATTTCTACTAGCTCCAGGGGCCGGTTTCCTAGCTTTCCTAGGTTTAGTCTCGACCAATAGGGATCGAGATATCGTGCAGGCTCCATTTTGGGGCAAAAACCTAATTTTTGTAAATTGGCAAAATTAGGTCAAAAAATTGAATTTTGTGAATTGACACAAAATTAGTCAATTTTTTTGGTGAATTTTGCACGTTGATACAAAATCACTAATTTTTATCCTGGAGAGCAGCACAACTAGCGCGTCCCTGGATGAGTACCTTCATACACACTTTAATCCTGACACTTCGGGAAATTCATGCTACCCAGCTGAGAGTGAACATTAATTATCATATCATGTCAATATTAAGAGTTTAGACGGGAACATAGCATGTGATAGATACTCAACAGGCTCCGGCATTAGTGAATAATGCATCTAGGAGCTTATTATGCAGTAGCCCCGGCATCAGTGAATAATGCAGTTAGGAGCTTAAATACACATTAGGCTCTATACTAGTGAAAAATTCATCTAGGATCTTGGGTTTCAATATGAAAAGGCGAGGGTACCCCAAATATACCTCAAGCTATAATTTTCCTTCCTATAAGTCCTTTCCCCGAAAGTAATTGTCTATAGACTGAGTCGAGACAATACAACAAATCGGTTCACACTTAGTGTGATCGTCTATGGATACGAGATCGAGACAATACAACAACAAAGTGTGTTTACTTGATACAAAGGTTCGGACTTAACCAAACTCAATAGGATTCATGTATCAAGTTAATAGGAATTAACGTTTGTGCAATTTACTTTAATTATAATAAAACAATTATAATGCGAAAATATAAATTAAATGACATAGCAAGATTTTGTTAACGAGGAAATCGCAAATGCAGAAAAACCTCGGGACCTAGTCCAGAATTGAATACTCTCAGGATTAAGCCGTTATACAAAATAAGACAACTTCATATAGTTTAGACCAAACAACTAAACCTATAGTTCACCTAGTTCCGTATGTATTCCCACGCCTCCAACTTGTAAACAAACCATGTACTTGGACCAATTCCTTTGGTTTGTATTCCAAACAGTAAAGGAACAACAAATATGTTTGGTATAAACTCTCTTCAACCAAGTGATATGAGTTGCGCAAAGGTTCCCTTGTTTATCTTAACATAAACTCATTTTCTAGGTTCCAAGATCTATCTTATGTTTAATCACCCAAAGGTAATCACTAAGATTAAGCCAACAACACTCTTTAAACAAGTGATATGTGTTGATGCTGATCTTCCTCAATTAATCAATCCAATCTACCACAAGGATAAACCGATTATTAATTGGATCCTCTTTTTCCCAAACAAGTATTGTGCGCACCAAAGATTATAAAAACACCAAGTAAGAAATCTTCAATATCTTCTTTGTCTCCAAATCTTCTTAGATCTTCAATAAACACATGCACACAATCACTTGAATCTCTTGTGATCAATTATGTACAGAACGGAGTCTGTTAACAATGGATTATCACAAGATCGTCTTTAGATCTCACAACAGTCTAAAGATCCCTGTCGAAACCTTGAACTAGTTTGAGTGAATCTTATATCAGAAGAGAAGATTCTCAAGCATAAACAAACTAGGTGCAATCAAGATTCAACCACCGTTAGTCAACCAAATCAATATGAAAACTAAAGATTAACCGCAATATCTAGTTTCCCACCAACGGGTCGTGCTAGAGCTTCTTAATCCCAAAGAAGACTTTAAATTGAGCGGCGGTAAGAGATTTCACCTAATTAGATAACTCTCCTCTCCGATAGGCAACTTCACTAGTAACAATGACAAAAGAGTAAGTCTAGGTTACGCAGGACTAGTTTGCTCGAAATGCAAACTCAAAGTATTTATAGACAAGGAAGTTTGGACACCAAGGAATTTCCAAAACCGAAAATATTCTCAAGATATTTTTCATTACTCCACCAAATTCGTTTTTCATAATTCCTGTGAATGCACTGTCCAAAAATACTGATCGAAATCTCCTTGGAAAATCTTTAATTAGCTAATGCACATTACTAATTCTTATTTTCCATATATAATTAAAAACCCTTAATTAAAAAGATTCTTAACTTATTTAAATTCGATCTTGGGATTTACTTCCTTCTTAGCTGTTAAGGAATATCTTTGAAAAAAATAAAATAAGCATTAATGCACCGTATTCAAAGAGTGACAAAATCTTACTCTTGCAAGTCTTTTCCATGCTTGCTCACTTGAAACTGATTTACCACACTTCCAAACAAGTTTAGAATTGGTTCATCTGACTTTAAAGAACTATGTGATTGATCAAGTACCACTCAATCACAACTCATGGGTTTACGGTTCTACCAAAACAAGTTTCGGTTCTATCTCCATGTGAGTACTGTGCATAGTTACACTAGCTTACCAAAGATACGACTGACTAGGTACTAGGATCGGTTCCCCATATATATTTGGTATCTAACTTGTATGCACTGCATATGTCCATAAAATCGATTCCCCCTTCCCAAAAACGTGTTGCACATGTTCATAGGATCGGTTCCCCTTTCTTCCATAAACCTTGTTGCACCTCATATAAGGATCGGTTCCCCTTGTGATGCACTGCACCTCTTACTATGATTGGTTCCCCTCTTCCCAGTAATAAGTTCAGACATACACAACCCGATCATACCCTAGGTGATTTCTTAAGATCGGTTTCACTAATAAAAGTCATACCAATACATAAGCCAGGCCTTATGTGAATAGTTCTACCAAGAACACAAACAAGTCGTGAGCGGTTATACTAATTCACACATATTGGTCGTTTATAAGATATGCAATGAAGAACAACCCCAATAACGCCTGGCAATTTCCTTTTCGGTTCACATCACATATTATGAACTTACTTCCTTAGAACACATGTAAACATTATTCCCTATGATGAAATCCTCACCTCATACCCATACATAATCACAATAGCATTCATACGATTTTTTTCGATGTCTTATATACAAAGTTTAATGGTTAAGCAAGAAACTTCATATTGTATTCCTTAATACTATGTCTATCTAGAGTGTTCATGCTTCACAGTTTTATGTTTCCAATATGCATGACTTGAAAGATAGTTAGGGAATGAAACAGTTCATGTCAAATATCACTAACCTCAAGTGGAAGGATTATGTTGTCGTTGTAGCTCCGTACTTCTTCACTTCTTCAAGTCTTCGAAATACTTGTAATGTCTCACCCTAATACTTTCAAGCTAACATATATGAAGTTGACTCTAGTACATTTAAATCAAGCGACTCTTAAATGAGTTTTGCTTCACTAAAATATGAAAACCAAACTTGACATACCAATTCTTGGTGGGTTCAACCGAGCAATTCTCTAACAATCTTCCCCTATGTCAATTTTAGTGACAAAACTCTTACAATCATATGGATAAACAAATTACATTCATTCATTACACATACGCTTGATTCCCGAATCCAAGGCACATAACCTGCATTCATTCAATCTTCAAAAATGCAGCAGCTGCACTATAATAACAAAGCTTATACTCCCCCTAAAGGTGAGCTAGGTAGATTTTAAATCCACATATCTTTGTTATCCCAATCATATGATATGTTACTCCCCCTTAGTCTGTGATTTTCCTCATTCGTTGGATAAACGTTCAAGCACCATTGTCCTCTTCCCTAGTGACACCAATCAACCATAAAATTGATACTAGCATCACTTGTTTACTCCATATATTTCTCCCCCTTTTTGTCACAAAAATGACAAAGCAAAGAACAAATAATGGACAACACGAAAAGGATCTTACAAATCTCAAAAATTGACTTGCAACCTATTAAGTCAAGCACGAGGGTTTTACGCACCATTTCTGACAACCAATATCAAAACCAAAACTACAAGTAATTACGTTTTGATATGTTATCATGGAAATAATAGCCCGAAGTAATTTTCCCAACTAGTTTAGCAAACCAAAAATCAACTAAGAAACTTAGTCCCTTTGCTAAACCGATTGTATAAATACAACCGCTTCATTCGATAATACCAAAACAAAGATAAACTCCATTTTTCTCATCATGTTCTAATTATCCATATAACTTAGATCTTTAGATTTCAAACAAGCCAAATACTAGGTTAGTTAACTAGCATTTCCTTGCTTAGGTTTTTGGCTAGACTTGAATAACCGAAACCTCAACTTTGATAAGTCTAACTAAGATCGTAATTAACTTAGTTTAGCTTATCCGGAATCGAATTGGACTAAATAACTTGTCCCGTCAACACCTTTATTCGTTAAGCCATAAATAATTCTACAAACAAATAAATCAACTTATATAATTATTCACCTCAACCGGACACAATAGAAACAACATATATAAACCAAAGTTTCACTATTGCACCGAAATTTCATAAGCTTAAACAATTGAAACTACACAATAAATCACAAATAACAATTGTTTTACTTAACTGGAAGCAATTGAATCAACATAATATTAAAGCACCGCAATTGCACCAAATTTCGTAAGCCTAAACTATTGATATCACACAAACAAAGCAAGATAACAAAAGTTTTACTTAACCGGAAACAATTGAATAACACACACATCCATACATTCATAATGGAATAAACACATCAATTGTACCAACAATTTCTTTTAAGCAAAAGCAATATATATATATATATATATATATATATATCAAATAAACACAGGCTTTTCTTAAAATAGGAAAACAATTAACTAACAAGATTGTTACCTCAATTTCACATCCAACTTCTCCAAATATGATTCCATCGCTTTCTTCTTCCGGGAGAATTGATATCGAAATACCATCATGTTGTCATTCTCATGTCAAAAAAAAAAAGAATAACAACAACCAACCTTTACCAGAGAAAGATTGAAAAAATAATTGCAAGAGAAAGTTAAAAACCATCGAAACACATATGCTTTTATGCTAAACCAAAACCGATTCAACATATTGTGACTTTTTCACATATTGTTTCTACAAGAACCCCTCATGATCCTTTGATAAAGACTACCAAAATGGCTAGAACTTAATCCTTCTAAATCAAAAAGTCACTCAAACCATAGGGGTACATAACATCATATGAGATCGAATATTAAGGTCATGAAAACCATAATCAAACATCCCATAAATATTCAACATAAAATCAATACACTATAAATATTCAATATAAAATCAAGTATTTCAATTACCTCAATCTTTTAGAGAATTAAATTTCGAAACTAACGCAAAAAGAATGAGGTCATTCCGAATTCGGACGAAGAAGTTATAGGAAAAACAGTTTTACACTCCTTCGTATTGCACCTCTCACTAGGATCGGTACCCCCAGGTGTTGCACCTCTCACAATTACCGTTTCTATCAAAACTTAAATTTTGATATAAAAAGTATGAGTATAGAGGAAAATAAATGTCCTAAAGATGTTAATTAGTCATATAATAATCGAGATCATGTGCTCAGCTTCATGTGCTTCCTCACCTTTCAAACATGAGCACCAAGGTGAGCATCACATTCTAACACAACTAGGTTGTGTTAAGTTCAGTATTTTCTTGTTCATCATGAGTGACTAAGATAGAATCATTCTTGACCTCTTGCTTGGTTTGTTTTCTCTTGTTCCATCTCTTGTTTTTCTTCTTTGAATTGTGATGAAGAGTGTCATTATCACAACCTTTATTAGTACAAGAGATTTCAGACATGATGTCTTTCTTTAGTCTTTCAAAAAGACTTTTGTAATTATTGTCACCAACAATTAACAACTAAGAGTCATCCTTGTGACTAACCTTTGGTCCCTTCTTGGCTATGGAGGACTTAGGAACACATTTAGAGTTGGGTTTCGCATGAGCAGCTTTCTCCTTCATACCACTAGGATCAATGTCCTTTTGTATATTTTGCGAAACACCCTTTCTCCAATTTGGAACATCAGATCTTGTTTTTGCATTTAAAAAGTCATCTCTCTTTGTATAACTGGGTTTTTATGAAATGACCTTGACGAGTGATATGAAAAATTTGAACTATCATTATAATAATTCTTTTGCCCAAACTTAGGACAATACCGATTTGAGTTCTTATGAGGAGAAAACTTAGCCAATTCGTTTGATACAATAGAAAGTGCATCTTGTATCTTACGAACTTTGCATCCCCATTGCAAGTGTCCTTTATTACCACAATAATAACAATGCTTAGTATAAATATACGAAGTATGAATTTTAGTGTTACCTTTTTGTGGATCCTCTTGCATTGGAGCTTGACGAGTTTTCTTCTTCTTCTCCTTGTTCAACGTTGTTGCTTTCTTGATATTATCAGAAGTGCTCTCGTTGATTGCTGCTGGTTGAACACAATTCTTAGGCTTGACTGGATTTACTTTACAAGAAATGGTATCATTTTTGACAATAGTGGAAGCCTCTGGTTGAGAAGAATTAGTAGCTTTAACAAGTTTTATCTCTTTGTTAATATTTGAAGCATCTATTCCCTTATAGCCCAATCCTCGTGTATCACGATGATTTTTACTTGCTTCTAACATTGAGGTTAAATTGTTTGAGCTAACATTGAACTTAAGGCCCAATATTTCTTCTTCCAACATCTTGATTTTATCAAGAGCACCAGCTAAATCATCCTCAAGGTGTTTTTCTCGTGAGAGATATACACCTTCTTTCTCTTCAAAACTCTTTTGTTTAGTGTTAATCCTTGCATCAGATTCAGCAAGTTTTTCTTCAAGACATGTATTTGTTGAGAAGTATCTTCCCTAAACTTATTGTGATCTTGATGCATCCTTTCACGTTCAATCTTAATTGCTTTAAAAATATCCTGATTTTCTTCAATTACCTTTTTGTAAATAAGCAATTTTTGTGAGTATTCTTTTTCCAGCAAGTTATGCTCTTCATTGATATTTTTAAACTTTAAAGTTAAATCTCGTTCTCTTTCAAGTGTTGAAAGAAGATCATTAGAACAAATAAGAAATTGTTTTCTCAATTCCTTTAGTTCAGATGTTTTTACACTTTGATCTTTCATCAGAAATCTCCAGTATAGCACTCAAAAAGTTCTCGTTATCAAAAAGACATTTTTTAGAGTTTGAATCATTGCTTTTGAATACAACGCTTAACTTAATCTCGTCCAGAGAACATTCAGACTTATTCTCAGAGGAACAAGTAGAACTTGATGAAGAAGCTCCTTTTAAGCATTTCTTAAAATCAAAACTTCCAACGTCTTGCGATACGTTAAATGAGTCTTTCTTTAGTTTTCGCTCTCGCTTAACTCTACTTTGACTCATATCTTATAGGTTGGATCGCATCAAACACAGATTGTTAGATTTTTTCGTGTTTGCCAGCTTTGATACCAATTGAAAAGGCGAGGGTACCCCAAATATACCTCAAGCTATAACTTTTCCTTCATATAAGTCCTTTCCCCGAAAGTGATTGTCTATAGATGGAGTCGAGACAATACAACAAATTGGTTCACACTTTGTGTAATTGTCTATGGATACGAGATCGAGACAATACAACAACAAAGTGTGTTTACTTGATATAAAGGTTCGGACTTAACCAAACTCAATAGGATTCTCATATCAAGTAAATAGGAATTAACGTTGTGCAATTTACTTTAATTATAATAAAACAATTATAATGCGGAAATATAAAGTAAATGACACAACAAGATTTTGTAAACGAGGAAACCGCAAATGCAGAAAAACCCCGGGACCTAGTCCAGAATTGAATACTCTTAGGATTAATCCGCTATACAAAATAAGACAACTTCGTATAGTTTAGACCAAGCAACTAAACCTATAGTTCACCTTGTTCCGTCTGTATTTCCACGCCTCCAACTTGTAAACAAGTTACGTACTTGGACCAATTCCTTTGGTTCGTATTCCAAACAGTAAAGGAAAAACAAATCTGTTTGGTATCAACTATCTTCAACCAAGTGATATGAGTTGCGCAAAGGTTCCCTTGTTTATCTTAACATAAACTCATTTGCCTGGTTCCAAGATCTATCTTACGTTTAATCACCCAAAGGTAATCACTAAGATTAAGCCAACAACACTCTTCAAACAAGTGATATGTGTTGATGCCGATCTTTCTCAATTAATCAATCCAATCTACCACAAGGATAAACCGATTATTAATTGGATCCTCTTTTTTCCAAACAAGAATTGTGCACACCAAATATTATAAAAAGACCAAGTAAGAAATCTTCAATATCATCTTTGTCTTCAAATCTTCTTAGATATTCAATAAACACATGCACACAATCACTTGAATCTCTTGTGATCAATCACGCACATAACAGAGTCTGTTAACAATGGATTATCACAAGATCGTCTTTAGATTTCACAACAGTCTAAAGATCCATGTCAAAACCTTGAACTAGTTTGAGTGAATCTTATATCAGAAGAGAAGATTCTCAAGCATAAATAAACTAGGTGAAATCAAGATTCAACCACCGTTAGTCAATCAAATCAATACGAAAACTAAAGATAAACCGCAATATCTAGTCTCCCACCAACGGGTCGCGCTAGAGCTTTTCAATCCCAAAGAAGACTTTAAATTGAGCGGCGGTAAGAGATTTCACCTAATTAGATTACTCTCCTCTCCGATAGGCGGCATCACCAGTAACAAAGACAAAAGAGTAAGTCTAGGTTACGCATGATTAGTTTGCTCGAAATGCAAACTCAAAGTATTTATAGACAAGGAAGTCTGGACACCAAGGAATTTCCAAAACCGAAAATATTCTCAAGATATTTTTCATTACTCCACCAAATTCGGTTTTCATAATTCCTATGAATGCACTGTCCAAAAATACTGATCGAAATATCCTTAGAAAATCTTTAATTAGCTAATGCACATTACTAATTCTTATTTTCCATATATAATTAAAAACCCTTAATTAAAAAGATTCTTAAATTATTTAAATTCGATCTTGGGATTTACTTCCTTCTTAACTGTTAAGGAATATCTTTGAAAAAAATAAAATAAGCATTAATGCACCGTGTTCAAAGAGTGACGACATCTTACTCTTGCAAGTCTTTTCCATGCTTGCTCACTTGAAACCGATTTACCACACTTCCAAACAACTTTAGAATTGGTTCATCCGACTTTCAAGAACTATGTGATTGATTAAGTACCACTCAATGACAACTCATGGGTTTACGGTTCTACCAAAACAAGTTCTGGTTCTACCTCCATGTGAGTACTGTGCATAGTTACACTAGCTTACCAAAGATACGGCTGACTAGGTACTAGGATCGGTTCCCCACATATATTTGGTATCTAACTTGTATGCACTGCACATGTTCGTAAAATATGTTCCCCCTTCCGAAAAACGTGTTTCACATGTTCATAGGATCGGTTCCCCTTTCTTCCATAAACCTTGATGCACCTCATACAAGGATCGGTTCCCCTTGTGATGCACTGCACCTCTTACTAGGATTGGTTCCCCTCTTCCCAATAATAAGTTCAGACATACACAACCCGATCATACCCCAGGTGATTTCTTAAGATCGGTTTCAATAATAAAAGTCATACCAATACATAAGTCAGGCCTTATGTGAATAGTTCTACCAAGAACACAAACAAGTCGTGAGCGGTTATACTAATTCATACATATTGGTCGTTCATAAGATATGCAATGAAGAACAGTCCCAATAACGCCTGCAAATTTCCTTTTCGGTTCACAACACATATTGTGAACTTACTTCCTTAGAACACATGTAAAAATTATTCCCTAGGATGAAATCCTCACCTCATACCCATACATAATCATAATAGCATTCATACGATTATTTCGATGTCTTATATACAAAGTTTAATGGTTAAGCAAGAAACTTCATATTGTATTCCTTAATACTATGTCTATCTAGAGTGTTCATTCTTAGCAGTTTTATGTTTTCAATATGCACGACTTGAAAGATACGTTAGGGAATGAAACAGTTCAAGACAAGTATCACTAACCTCAAGTGGAAGGATTATGTTGTCGTTGTAGCTTCACCCTTCTTCAATTATTCAAGTCTTCGTAATACTTGTAATGTCTCACCCTAATACTTTCAATCTAACCTATACGAAGTTGACTCTAGTACATTTAAATCAAGCGACTCTTAAATGAGTTTTGCTTCACTAAAAAATGACAACCAAACTTGACATACCAACGCTTGGTGGGTTCAACTGAGCAATGCTCTAACACAATACAATATGAAGAGAGGCATAGGCACTCATCATATTTTCATATATTCTTCAAATTCCATGCGGCATACATACATATCAAGGTCTAATACTTCTGATGCCGGGTGAGGTAGACAAAGTTTTACAGTTTTCGTCCTAAACTAAAAACCACCATCAATACAAAGAAAACTAAATTTCTTGTTGTTTCTGGTGGAGTCGTCTATTCGGAGAGTAAAATATCCTAATTTGGTGATTTCTCTTACGAACGCTCCTTTAAAGACTTTTGTGGGATCAAGAAGCTCTACAAGTACCGTTGGTGGGAAAATAGATAATTGCATTGTTATTAGTTTTCGATTGATTTGATGGACTAATGATGCATATCGTATGCGTCAAAAATAATTTCACTTCCTCACTTAACTAAATATAAATATAGTATTCGATAAGAAAGAGTTCGTATCCACAGAGAGGCAATTGTTGTTATGCAATTTTCAGATTTTAAGTAACCAATTAACCAAGAGTGTGTTTTGTTTTTATCTAAATAATAAAACTAAATAAAGCAAAGCAAATAGTTTGAATAATCAATAAGGAGAAGATATTGGTCAAGGGATAGTATCATTCACAAACATGTATTTTTCATCTATGATTAGAATTGGTAATTTAATCTCGCAAGTATCAAAAGTCCTAGGATATCTTGATGGCAAGAGTATCCCGTTTATTTCCTGATTTTATCACAAACAACATTAAAAGATGCTATTGTGAAATCTACTTAAAAAGCAACCTAAAGTGTAAAAGCACAATTAGATTTAACTCCCTAAGAGCAATAAGTTCTATGAAATAAGACTAATCAATGCAAACAAAGGTGTAAAACACTAATTCAGTTTAACAAAGGTTATGATTCATATGCGATTAAAAAGATGTATCACTACAAGTATTAACCACAAGATGCTACTAGAAATCAAAGATAATCAACTTTTACGTATTGAAAATCCTAATATAGCTTTAGAGATGAAAACAAATCCAATTGATTCCGGACTCAACCAAACTAGCATTCAAATCATATGATAATATAAATAATGAATCATAAACGATAAAATTGAGACAAAACTAATTCATAGAATCAAATAACATGCTTGAAGAAATCAACTTTTATCCCATAACCAATAATTGTATTTAGCTACACATATTCATGGAGTTCATCATCATAATATTCAAAGAAAATAGATGAAACATAAAAGAAAGCAAACCCTATAAGTAGTTCTCTGCAAAAGCTCCAAGAATAGAATAAAACGTGATATCCCAAAAGTTGTAGAAAACTTCCTTTTTATAGCTTTTCCTCCTTCCAAAATTAGGTTTTTTCTTCAAAGTCCATTAGTGGGAAATTCACCCAGCCCACCAGTGAGAGCAACCCGTGTAGAAATTCTGTCCCAAAAATGCTCACCGGAAAATTGGGGTTTTGGCCGGAATCCGGTGCCGGAAAGTAGTCACCGGTCACCTAAAAAGTCAAACGGTCAACGGTCCAACTCGGGTCAACTGAGTCAACTCGGAGTCAACTGCCGTGTCAAACGAGTCAGCAATCCGACTATGTCCAGGCCAGACCATTGCAATCTTGCATTCATCCATGATGGCCCTGCTTCCTTCCCTGCAAAATTCTTGTAGCTTAACTCTGTCTCTAGCCTTCTGCAACAGCTGAAATTCATCATTAACTTCTCTATAACTCAACTCATGCTACCACACTCTAGCAACAACATCTCTTCGAACCCTAACTTATGATCCTATTTGCTCCAACACGACCTTCTCAAGCCATAACCCTTGTTGTGTTGCACCAGGCCTGTGCTTGTAGCAACAAACCACAGATACCCTTGTAATTCTCAGTTGAAACTTCATCCACCGCATCAACCGCGACCCAAACTCGTTTCCAACCAATTGCAGCAGCTTTACCAGCTTGCTCAAACCTTCCTTGTCTGTCAACAGTACCAGCAACATTAACATAATAGCAGCTTCTATGCCAAGCAGCAAGCACCAGCTTGTAGCTACAACTCCAGATGCTACCTTCTGTAACTTTCTGTAGCTCCATGTGCAGCTGCAATCTAAGCATTCACTCATTAACAACACATACACCCACCAGCTTCACTGAATTCCATATGAACCCTGACCTGAGCTCCTTCTCCATCTGCAGCAGAGACCACCAGTTTAACTTTACCAGAGACTCCACAGCCATCAATACCCACCTGCACATTCATCTGCACCTGTTCAACTGGAAATTCTTCAAACTCCAGATGCAGCTCACTCCACCTTGAGCTCTGCATTACCACCAGAAACCATTCAAAACCAATTCCAATCTGCTAATGCATTTTCACAATCAAACTGCACTCAATAAAATCATACAACAAATCCCAATTGAAGCCATCATACTCCCAAGCAGCAACATACAAATCCATTACCACTCCTAGATGAAAAACATCACCATTTGAACCATTCAACCCCCCATACCAGTTCCATCCAAAGACATTGCAGATCCAATCATCACAAATTCCTTCCAATTTCAACTGAGAACAATTCTATACCATCTTCTTTGCCTGAGTTCAAGCCATTTCTGCAACATTAAACCACAACAGCTACTAACCATTCTCTGTTGCTTCAAGACTACATAAGCAGCTCAACCTTCATCATCTCTTGGCAGCAACAAGTCCTACTGAAAGTTCAAACCACTGATTCATTCATTCATGTAAGCTTCACAACCATACAGCAACCTCATTCCAACCTTCTCTGCACTAATTTGAAGCCACAATCCCATTTTAACAACAACATCACTCTCATCCATGATTCAATCTCAATCTGAGCTGCAGCTACAACTCAACCAGTGCTATCAATTCCAATGAACATTGACCCCCACAGACACCCAATGACTCAAACACCAGAATTATCTCAAACCCACCTTCAATTTCTTCATCCATCTTCATATGAGCAAACCCTAACTTCCATTTATGGTAAATACCCAAAGTTCTTCATTAGCCTTCATCCTCTGTAATTCGAATTCCAGAAGCACAGACCATTCTGTTTGTTCTCGACAGAGGCAAACAAATCCCATCAACAATTCTAGGATTTACTCCACAGATCAAACCCATCTTCTGAATCGACCACAACTTCAATTTCTTTACTGCAACTCCATGGTATCTCTCTGAGATCCCCTTTCTATCCACCGAACCTCATGCCCTAATTTCATTTAAATCTAATTTTACACCCATCGTTAGCAGTTCAACACCAGAATCAATTCACACCCACTATGCTAATTCATCTATCAATCTCTCTTTCTAATTTTCAATCTGTTCTCCATCTCAGTTTAAGAGCAGCTGCTATTACGCAACCATTGTTCTTCTCAGTAAACTAATGATTGAGAAATAAAGAAAGCTCTGAATTCTAGGGTTATAGGCTGGGACGGTTATTGACAGCTGGTCGCTTCTGATAAGGGATAGCCAAATTGGCATCCCCTTAACCTTGACTAAGCTCCGGATAGTGTTTGCCTGCGCAGTGACAACTCTATCATTTTTGCTCCATATGAACGCTTTCTTTTTCTTCGAATTCTCCACCACAGCGTCTATTGCTTCTTAAATCCACTTCTTCTCTTCATTGTATTTTCATCACTAAAGTTATCAGGCTTTTCAGACAAAATTGCATCACTAAAGCCGACATACTTTTCAGACATAGATGAAGAAATAAAAGCAAATAATGAGAAATAGTTTGTCTCCAATAGCCATCGCACATGAGATGAGGCTTTCACGTTGTTTCTTCCTCATTTGATCCAAATGACTCCAAAGTACCTAAATACTCAAAAACAAAACATAAGATACATAATTTACAAGAAAACTAGCATAGAAAGCATAAACAATAGATAAATAATAAGGTGTTTTAGACACCTATCAGATTCCCCCACACTTAGACTTTGCTAGTCCTCGAGCAAATCAAACAAAATAATTATAACACGTACATACAACTCCGTATCGTCGAGGCTACGGTTACTCTAAGCATAAATAACAAGCCTTTAAACCCCTACGTGTCCCTAGTGGACGAGTTTTAGTCTCGTGAAGGTTTATAAGAGGTCTGCCTACAAAACCTATATTTCCAACTCCGTCTATTTGTGACAAATCAATGAACGAATCCAAAATAACTATAGGAGGAGGTACCTTGTGCAAATTCAATTCATATATTAGTAAATAAACTCTAATTAGATAGTCGAACAAGCCACAATACTCGGAAACTAACAAACCACAATCACAATGAAAAGATTAAGAAGATGGATATAGATGTAGATGTTGGCGAATGTTCACAAGTGATCGATGTTTCCCATATCTGTCTGAAGGTCACTGCCAAGATGAACCTATACATCCTATTGGATTGATCTACTGGTTTGAATTCTACATCAACTCACTGGCATATACAAGGGAACCAGGAGTGACTTTATTCAACCAAAATAATACTTTTTTCTTCTTCTTTTCTTTTTCACTTTTTTTATTATTTTTTATTTTTTTCATGATTAAATCTTTTGGATCTAAGCGCATGCTTCTTGTCAGCAAGTACATTATAGTTGCCAATCCTGCATTCCACGCTTGTTTAGGCGACGGAGACAGGGACAACGTTTCACACATACTGTTATTCCCAAGTGTCTTTTTATTCCATTTGGTCGGTTTTTTTTTCTTTTTTCTAGTAACTCAATCACTCTATTTCATCCTAGTAGTAATAACAAGTCGATGTTTAGTGACCCACCAAAGCACTAAGAGAACAATAGATAAATATGGAAAAATAAAAATAGAATGCGATATGGTGATATTCCGAGATATGGTAACAACTATCATGTTAATTGTGATTTCTGAGCTATGTTCGTCCCTTTTAGTTAATTGGTTCCTCAACTCCTGCATTCAAAATGGTTCCATCCACTAATGGTGTCATCCTAAAGGCACAAGTTTCTAGATTTCGGAGTTTAAAAAGCATAAATTTTTTTTTCTTGGTTTTTCTATTTTTCTGATTTTTTTTTTTTTTTTTTTTACTAAAGGCATAAAAGACACTATACAAACATATAAATTCTCCCCCACACTTAAACTTTACATTGTCCTCAATGTAAAATTGAATCATCCAAAGAAAGTTCAAGGTGGGAAATTCCGCAAATGATATGCAAAAACAAAGAAAATAAAGATAAAAGCAAATGCTTAAAAATAAAAAGATAAAAATAAAGGTAAAGGTAAAGATACAAAACCGGTGGGTTTCCTCCCACTTAGCGCTTGGTTTAAAGTCATCAGCCCGACTTTCTCCTTGCTTGTTATGCCTTAGCCGGCTTCCAACACATTATGGAAATCTGATTGAATGGTACTTTGATGTTTCCTCACCTCAAAGATGTTGAAGTGTATGACTTCTTCATCGAACTCCATATTCAAGGTGCCATTGTGGACATCAATCTTCGTTCTAGCGGTACTCATAAATGGTCTACCCAACAGTAAAGGTGTAGACGAGGATGAATTCACATCACTCATGTCTAAAACGTAGAAATCCACTGGAAATATTAGTCCTTTTACCTGCACCAAAACATCCTCAACAATACCTTTAGGGTAAACATTAGATCTATCGGCAGGTTGAATAACTATGTCGGTTTTCTTGAGAGGACCAAGATTTAAAGCATCATAAATCGAAGTAGGCATAACATTAATAGACGCTCCTAAATCTAACATAGCTTTCGCAAACCTTGTTTTACCTATAGTGCATGGAATAGTGAAACTACAGGGATCTTTCAATTTAGGTGGGAGTTTCTTTGTAAGATACGCCAAAGCATTTTCCCCCACAATCATTACCTCATTACCGGTTAGCTTGTGCTTGTTAGTGCACAATTCCTTTACACACTTTGCATAGCGAGGAGATTGCCTAATTACTTCAATGAGTGGATTATTCACTTGGACCTTCTTAAAAACATCCCAAATATCCCTATCTTGTTCCACCTTCTCATTAGCTTTAGCGAACCTGCCAGGAAAAGGTAGAGGAGGAACATAAGTAGAAACAAGAGGTTTAGAGTTTGATTTAGTTACCTCGGGAGTTTGGGGAAAATCTGCGTTCTTTTCCTCCAAAATTGGTTCCTTTGGCGCTTCTTCTTCACCCAAATTTGTAACTTCGGGTTGCACAAATTGTGTACCACTTCCCAACTTAATAGCATTGACACCCTCTCTTGAGTTAAGAGGTTGGGAAGGGAGTTTCTCACCATTTTGTGCATGCAACTGATTAATCTCCTCGGCCAATGAACCTACTTGTGTTTGTAAGTTCTGTACCACACCCTCCGTTCTTTGCATAAAAGATTTCAGCAACTCTTCCATATTGGACCCTTGATTTTCAGGTGGTTGTTATTGTTGCTGGAATTGTTTTTGTTGCGGTTGACCAACTTGTGATTGTAACTCCTTAATTGCATTATCCGTTTTCCGATGATTTAAGATCGCTAGTTGTTGATTTTGTTGTACCACGGACATTAGAGCCTCCACCAAAGTAGCCATCTTCTTCAATTCTGGATTATGCCCATTTTGTGGTTGTTGCACTTGTTGTTGGAACTCATGCGGATGGCTGTAAACAGAACTTGCACTTGCAACTTGCTCGTAAGTGTTGGAGTAAATACCATACGACTGAGTTGAGAATATAGGATTGACATGCTCTACGTTCTCATAAGCTGGGCGTGATGGTTTTATAACCACTGTTGCAATTTGTTGCATCATTGCCATCATATTGCTCATTTGTTGACGTAATTCAATAATCTCGTCAACTTGATTAACTCCCTTGGTAGGTGGTTCTGATCCACGGCTTGAAAATTGTTGAGAATTTGCTGCCATACTCTCAATCAACTCCCTAGATTTTGTCACCGTCTTGTTCATAAGTGCACCACCACTTGAAGCGTCAATAAGATTCCTATCACTTGCTTGGAGACCTTCATAGAAGTATTGGATAATTATTGCATCACTAAATTGGTGATGAGGGCATCTTGCCACCAATCTCTTGTATCATTCCCAACATTCATATAAATATTCTCCCACATTTTGCTTCATCCCACAAATCTCCTTGCGAATTTGAATAGCCTTTGACGCAGGAAAATATCTCTCTAAAAAGAGTTTCTTCAACCCATTCCATGTTGTGACACTTTCGGGAGGCAAATAATATAACCAATCCTTAGCACTATCCGCCAAAGAGAATCGAAAAACTTTCAACATAGTACCATCGGCCTCCATGTTCGCTGGAAGCACGGCCATGACAATGGTGTGGAAGTCCATAAGATGCTTGTTTGGGTCTTCATTCACCATGCCATGGAACTTTGGTAATTCTCTAAGCAGCCCCAGCTTGATCTCGAAAGTAGAATTTGTTTGAATACACCCCTGTTGTGTATCTAGCTTGTGAGAAGCCAACTCCTTGAGTGTGCGAATTGCATCACCCATTGCTTCTCCCAGTTTGTATTTCAGTAAGGTACCTGAAACAAAATTCTCAAAACGAAATTAAAAACAACGTAAAAATAAGAAACCAAAACTATATAACAAGCCGAATTCCTCCCCGGCAGCGGCGCCAAAATTTGATGCGTGTCGTATGCGTCAAAAATAATTTCACTTCCTCACTCAACTAAATATAAATATAGTATTCGATAAGAAAGAGTTTGTATCCACAGAGAGGCAATTGTTGTTATGCAATTTTCAGATTCTTAAGTAACCAATTAACCAAGAGTGTGTTTTGTTTTTATCTAAATAATAAAACTAAATAAAGCAAAGCAAATAGTTTGAATAATCAATAAGGAGAAGATATTGGTCAAGGGATAGTATATCATTCACAAACATGTATTTTTCATCTATGATTAGAATTGGTAATTTAATCTCGCAAGTATCAAAAGTCCTAGGATATCTTGATCGCAAGAGTATCCCGTTTATTTCCTGATTTTATCACAAACAACATTAAAAGATGCTATTGTAAAATCTACTTAAAAAGCAACCTAAAGTGTAAAAGCACAATTAGATTTAACTCCCTAAGAGCAATAAGTTCTATGAAATAAGACTAATCAATGCAAACAAACGTGTAAAAGCACTAATTCGTTTTAACAAAGGTTATGATTCATATGCGATTAAAAAGATGTATCACTACAAGTATTAACCACAAGATGCTACTAGAAATCAGAGATAATCAACTTTTACGTATTGAAAACCCTAATATAGCTTTAGAGATGAAAACAAATCCAATTGATTCCGGACTCAACCAAACTAGCATTCAAATCATATGATAATATAAATAATGAATCATAAACGATAAAATTGAGACAAAACTAATTCATAGAATCAAATAACATGCTTGAAGAAATCAACTTTTATCCCATAACCAATAGTTGTATTTAGCTACACATATTCATGGAGTTCATCATCATAATATTCAAAGAAAATAGATGAAACATAAAAGAAAGCAAACCCTAGAAGTAGTTCTCTTCAAAAGCTCCAAGAATAGAATAAAACGTGATATCCCAAAAGTTGTAGAAAACTTCCTTTTTATAGCTTTTCCTCCTTCCAAAATTAGGTTTTTTCTTCAAAGTCCATTAGTTGGAAATTCACCCAGCCCACCAGTGAGAGCAACCCGTGTATAAATTATGTCCCAAAAACGCTCGCCTGAAAATTGGGGTTTTGGCCGGAAAGTAGTCGTCGGTCACCTGAAAAGTCAAACGGTCCAACTCGGATCAACTGAGTCAACTCGGAGTCAACTGCCGAGTCAAACGAGTCAGCGATCCGACTCTGTCCAGGCCAGGCCATTGCAATCTTGCATTCAGCCATGATGGCCCTGCTTCCTTCCCTGCAACATTCTTGTAGCTTAACTCTGTCTCTAGCCTTCTGCAACAACTGCAATTCATCATTAACTTCTTTATAACTCAACTCATGCCACCACACTCTAGCACCAGCAGCTCTTCGAACCCTAACTTTTGATCATATTTGCTCCAACACGACCTTCTCAAGCCATAACCCTTGCTGTGTTGCACCAGGCTTGTGCTTGTAGCAACAAACCACATATACCCTTGTAATTCTCAGATGCAACTTCATCCACTGCATCAACCGCGACCCAAACTCGTTGCCAACCAATTTCAGCAGCTTTACCAGCTTGCTCAAACCTTCCTTGACTGTCAACAGTACCAACAACATTAACATAATAGCAGCTTCTATGCCAAGCAGCAAGCACCAGCTTGTAACTACAACTCCAGATGCTACCTTCTGTAACTACTGTAGCTCCATGTGCAGCTGCAATCTAAGCATTCACTCATTAACAACACATACACCCACCAGCTTCACTGAATTCCATATGAACCCTGACCTGAGCTCCTTCTCCATCTGCAGCAGAGACCCCTAGTTTAACTTTACCAGAGACTCCACAGCCATCAATACCCACCTACACATTCAGCTGCACCTGTTCAACTGCCAATTCTTCAAACTCCAGATGCAGCTCACTCCACCTTGAGCTCTGCATCACCACCAGAAACCATTCAAAACCAATTCTAATATGCTACTTCATTTTCACAATCAAACTGCACTCAACAAAATCATACATCAAATCCCAATTGAAGCCATCATACTCCCAAGCAGCAACATACAAATCCATTACCACTCCTAGCTGAAAAACATCACCATTTGAACCATTCAACCCCCATACCAGTTCCATCCAAAGACATTGCATATCCAATCATCACAAATTCCTTCCAATTTCAACTGAGAACAATTTCATACCATCTTCTTTGCCTGAGTTCAAGCCATTTCTGCAACATTAAACCACAACAGCTACTAACCATTCTATGTTTCTTCAAGACTACATAAGCAGCTCAACCTTCATAATCTCTTGGCAGCAACAAGTCCTACTGAAAGTTCAAACCCACTGATTCATTCATTCATGTAATCTTCACAACCATACAACAACCCCATTCCAACCTTCTCTGCACTAATTTGAAGCTACAATCCCATTTCAACAACAACATCACTCTCATCCATGATTCAATCTCAATCTGAGTTGTAGCTACAACTCAACCAGTGCTATCAATTCCAATGAACATTGACCCCCACAGACACCCAATGACTCAAACACCAGAATTATCTCAAACCCACCTTCAATTTCTTCATCCATCTTCATATGAGAAAACCCTAACTTCCATTTCTGGTAAATACCCAAAGTTCTTCATTACCCTTCATCCCCTGTAATTCGAATTCCAAAAGCACAGACCATTCTAGTTGTTCTCGACAGAGGCAAACATATCCCATCAACAATTCTCGGATTTACTCCACAGATCAAACCCATCTTCTGAATCGACCACAGCTTCAATTTCTTTACTGCAACTCCATGGTAGCTCTCTGAGATCCCCTTTCTATCCACCGAACCTCATGCCCTAATTTCATTTTAATCTAATTTTACACCCATCGTTAGCAGTTCAACACCAGAATCAATTCACACCCATTATGCTAATTCATCTCTCAATCTCTCTTTTTAATTTTCAATCTGTTCTCCATCTCAGTTTAAGAGCAGCTGCTATTACGCAGCCATTGTTCTTCTCAGTGAACTAATGATTGATAAATAAAGAAAACTCTGAATTCTAGGGTTATAGGCTGGGACGGTTATTGACAGTTGGTCGCTTCTGATAAGGGATAGCCAAATTGGCATCCCCTTAACCTTGACTAAGCTCCGGATAGTGTTTGCCTGCGCAGTGACAACTCTGTCCTTTTTTCTCCATATGAACGCTTTACTTTTCTTCGAATTCTCCACCACATCGTCTATTGCTTCTCAAATCCACTTCTTCTCTTCATTGTCTTTTCATCACTAAAGTTATCAGGCTTTTCAGACAAAATTGCATCACTAAAGCCGACATACTTTTCAGACAAAGATGAAGAAATAAAAGCAAATAATGAGAAATAGTTTGTCTCCAATAGCCATCGCACATGAGATGAGGCTTTCGCGTTGTTTCTTCCTCTTTTGATCCAAATGACTCCAAAGTACCTAAATACTCAAAAACAAAACATAAGATACATAATTTACAAGAAAACTAGCATAGAAAACATAAACAATAGATAAATAATAAGGCATTTTAGACACCTATCAACTAACGGTTGTTGAAACTTTGATTGCACCTAGTTTGTTTATTCTTGAAAATCTTATCTTCTGATATAAGATTCACTCAAACTAGATCGAAGTATCGATGAGATCTTTAGAACTGTTGTTACATCTAAATACATCTTCTAAAAATCCATTGTTAACAGATTCCATTATGTATGTGATTGATAGCAAGAGATTCAAGTGATATTGTGCATGTTATTATTGAAGATTAAAGAAGATTTGAAGACGAAGAAGATTTCGTATTAGTTCTCATATCTTCTCATAATGAAGAAGATTTCTATTATGTATCAGATTTATTCGATTGATTAGTTACATGAGATCGGCATCACTTTATATTTTCTCATTAAAATCTATACCGATTGATTGTGAATCTAAAATTAAATACTTTGGTCATTATTGGATAAATCGATCTAACCAGGAAAATGAGTTCATTAGGTTAAACGGAAGAGCCTTTGCGTATGACTTAAGATATATTTATCTTGAAAGAATCAATGGAGCTGTTACCAAACATATTTGTTGTTCCTTTACTGTTTGGAATACGATCCAAAGGAATTGTACCAGTGCGTGACCTTCGAAGTCGGAAGCACAGGGATACTGAGGAAACTAAGTGAACTAGGGGTAGTTGCTTGGTCTCAACTATACGAAGTTGGTGTAGATTTTTTTATAGCGGCTTAATTTTGATAGTATTCAATTTTGGACTAGGTCCCGAGGTTTAACTTCACTTGCAGTTTTCCTCGTTAACAAAATCTTGTTGTGTGATTTACTTTTGTTTTCCGCAATTATATTTGTTTATATAATTTAAAGTAAATTGCACTTTAAGTTAACTCCGATATACTTGATACTGATGCTATAGAGTTTGGTTAAGTCCGAACCTAATATCAAGTATCACACTTTGGTAGTCGTATTGTCTCGATCTCGTATCCATAGACAATCATACAAAGTGTGAATACCTAAGTTGTTATATTGTCTCGACTCTGTCCATAGACGATCACACTTGGTATGAGGACTTATAGGTTGAAACAAAAATATTATGGTGTATTTGGGTACCCTAGTCTTTTCAATTGGTATCAGAGCAGGCAAACATGAAAATATCTAACAATCTATGTTTGGTGAGAACCAACCTATAATAAATGAGTCAAAGTAGAGTTAAGCGAGATATAAAACTAAAGAAAGACTCAGTTTAACGTATCACACGACTTTGGAAGTTTTGATTTTAAAAAATACTTAGAAGGGACTTCCTCATCGAGCTCTACCGGCTCAGTTGAAAACAATTCTGAATATTCTCAAGAGGAGACCAAGTTAAGTCCTGTACATATGATCAATGACCTCGATTCTAAAAAACCTTTAGTAGGAGATGAAAAGTTTGTTGATCATGTAAGTATAAAAACTTCCAAGCTACGAGAAAGTTTTATATCTTGTACAGCTAAACTCACTCTTGGACTAGAAAAAGAATAAAAACTTCTAGAAGATTTAAGTTGTGTGCAAATTGAAAATGAACTACTTGATCGCGATCTTTCCTCATTGACAGCGGAATTAGATTATCTCAAGAATACATCTTCCTTGGAGATTCATTCCTTGGAAGAGAAAATTGTTGAATCTGAAGCAAGGATTAACTCTCAACAATAGAGTTTTGAAAAGAAAAAAAGTAAATATCTCTCACGAGAAAATGCATTGAGGATGAGCTAGCTGTTGCTCTTGATAAAATCAAGATGTTGGAAGAAGAAAATCTGAAACTGAAAAACTCCAATGAAAGCTCAAACAAGTTAACCTCAATATTAGAAGCAAGTAGAATTCATCGTGATACACGAGGATTGGGCTATAAGGGAATAGACGCTTCAAATATTAGCAAAGAGGTAAAATTTGTTAAAGCTATAAATTCTTGTAAACCAAAGGCTTCCACTAATGTCAAAGTTTCTCATATTTCTTGTAAAGAAGAAAAGCCCGTCATGCCGAAAAATCTTGTTCAATCAGAATCTTCAAGTGCATCCCTCAAAGAAAACACTTCTACTTATGTCAAGAAACCAACAATATTGAACAAAGATAAGAAGAAGAACAAAACTCATCGAGCTCCAATGTAAGAGGTTCCACACAAAAGGTAACATTAAAACTCATACTTCTTATTGTTACGAAGCAATGGGGATGCAAAGTTCGTAAGATTCAAGATGCTCTTTATTTTGTATCAAACGAATTGGTAAGTTTTCTCCCCGAAATAACTCATATCATTATTGTCCTAAATCTAGGAAAAATAATTATTAGAATGATAGTTCAAATTTTTCATATCGCTCGACAAGGTCATCTCATAAAAGACCTGAATATAGAAAGAGAGATGACTTTTTAAATGCGAAGACAAGATCTGATGTTCCAAATTGGAGAAAGGTTATTTCGCAAAATATCCAAAAGGACAATGGTCCTAACTGTATGAAGGAGAAAGCTTCTCATGCGAAACCCAACTATAAATTGGTCCCGAAGTCCTCTATAGCCAAGAAGGTACCAAAAGTTAGTCACAAGAATGACTCTCAGTTGTTAATTGTAGGTAATAATAATTATGAGAGTTTTCTTTAAAGACTAAAGAAATACATCATGTTTGAAGTCTCTTGTACTAGTGAACGTTGTGATAATGACACTCTTCATCACAAGTCTAAGAATAAAAACAAGAGATGGAATAAGATAAAATAAATCAAGCAAGAGGTCAAGAATGATGATTATGTCTTAACTACTTCTGACAAACAAGACAAGGCTCAGCTCAATACAAATTAGTTGTGTTGGAATGTGTATTCTCACTTTTGTGCTCAATATTTGAAGGGTAGAAAGCACATGAATCTGAGAACATGACCTCTCGGTTATTATATGACTAATTAACATTTTTTGGGAGATTCATTTTCTTACATACTCATACATTCTCTATCTATATTTGAGTTTTTGATAGAAACAGTAATTTTGAATTTATGATGTTAATATCTTCAGGTCATATATGTGTAGCTCTTGTTTTTACTGTTAAAACGAGCCAAAAATCACTGAATTCGTACATTGTATGCAAAAGTTATGTCTAAAACAGTTTCGTGTATGGATTCATGTAGTGAACCAGTCTTGGTGATTGGTATGAATCACCGTAACCGGTCCTAGTGATTGGTGTGATTGGTCCATACGAAGGAGTGTAAAACTGTTTTGCTCATAAGTTCTTCGTACGAACTCGGAATGACCTCATTTTTTTGGCGTTGGTTTCGTAATTAAATTTCCTACAAGATTTAGGTAATAGAAATACTTGATTTTCTGTTGAATATTTATGTGAGTTTATGAGATAAACCATTATGTTTCAGTCTCATATACCGGCTCACTTCCTTATGATTAGTGATTGATTGAACCGACTGAACCCATGTATGTGATTTGATATGATCAATCACATAATAGATATGTGTATTCTGTTTATGAGATGTCTGATTTCGGTTTTTATTAACCTTAATATTCAATCTCATATGATGTAACCCTTATGGTTTGTGTGGCTTTTTGATTTAGCGGGATTAAGTTCTAGCCCATGTTAGTAGGTTTCATCAAAGGATCATAAGGTGTTCCAATTGAAACTCGTATGTGAAAAGTCACAATATGTTGAATCGATTTATGTTTACATGAGTTGTGTTTAGCATAACATATGTGTTTCGGGTTTTCAACTTTTGCTATTGGCACGCATTAGTTAAAACTGATTCAACCTTTCCCTGGTAAAGGCCTCTTTTATTGTTGTTCCTTTGTTCTTGCGAGAGGATGACAACACACTATGAGAGAGTTGTTATTTGAACTTGCGCTTAATGATATATCTTTCTGAAGAGAAGAGGCTGCGAAATTTGAGGTAACGAATTTGTTAGTTAATCATTTTTCTTCTTAAGAAAAGCTTGTTTATATTGCATATATTTTTATTTTTCTTAACAAAATTTCGGTACAATTGATATGTTTCATTATTGTGTATGGATGTGTGTGTATGATTCAATTATTTCCGGTTAAGAATAAATATATCAAATTATTTGGCTTATTGTTTGGTATCTTCTTTATTGTTGGGTATCAAGTGTTTTTTCTTAACAAAATTCGGTGCAGTTGTGGTGCTATAATGTGTATGTTTGTTTCAATTGCTTTTGGTTAAGAAAATAATTGTGCAAGTCAATTTATTTTGGTTTGTATGTATGGTTTATGGCTTAACAAAATAAGGGATCATTTGTTTAGTCCAAATCGATTCCGGATAAGAGAAACTAAGTTAATTCTAATCTTAGTTAGACTTATCAAATTAGAGGATTTGGTTATTCAAGTCTAATCGAATGCCTTGACAAGAAAAACTAGTTAGCTAACCTAGTGTTTGTCTTGTATAAAGAGAAAGGTCTAAGTTATTGTCTGAATAATTAGAGCCTGATGAGAGAAATAAAGTTAATTCTGATCTTTATTTTGGTCTTATCGAAATAAACGACTGCACATACGCAATAGGTTTAACAAGGGAATTAAGTCTCTTAGTCGATTTGTTAAACTATTAGGGAAAATTGCTTCGGGGAATTATTTTCCTGATAACATATTAAAACTAAATTACTTGTAGTTTCGGTTTTAATATTGGTTATCTAAAGTGTTTTGTGAAACCTTCGTGCTTAACTCTTATAGGTTATTTACAAGTCTTTTATATTTGTAAGATCCTTTTGTTTTATTCTTTATTTGCTCGAAAATTTGTCATTTTGTGGCAAAAAAGGGGAGAAATATATGGAGTAAACAAGTGATTTTCAATCACTAAGGAAAGGACAATTGTGCTTAAATGTTATATCTAACGAAAGAGTAAAGCAACTAAGGGGGAGAAACATATCATATTGTTGTTGTAGTATTTCTGACTACAAAAAGGGCAATAACAAAGATGTTCGGATTGAATATTTACCTAGCTTACCTTTAGGAGAAGTAAAAGCTTTTGTTATTCAAATGTCAACAACGGCATTTATTGATTGAATATATGCATGTTATTGTGTTGTTGAAACTTGGAATCAAGCGTATGTAAAATGAATTCTTTTGTAATTTGTTTATTCATATGTAATGAGAGTTTTGTCACTAAAAATGACAAAGGGGGAGATTGTTAGAGCATATCTCGGTTGAACTCACCAAGCATTGGTATTCCAAGTTTGGTTGTCATATTTTAGTGTGTCAAAACTCATCTAAAGTCGCTTGATTATATACTAGAGTGATCAACTTCGTTTAGGTTAGACTAGAAAGTCTAGGAATGTTGAGACATACAAGCATTACTCTAAAAACCAGAAGAATGTGAAGAAATAACGAATTATAATAACGACATCATCCTTCCACCCGAGGTTGGTAATATTGACTTGAACTGTTTCATTGCTAACTTATCTTTCAAGTCGTCCTATATTGAAAACATAACTGCGAAGCTGTATATACTGTACATATAGTATAATACTCTAGTGATGTGACATGATCATAGTATTAGGGAATTAGACTACGAAGTATAATGCTTATCTTTTGAACTTCGTAGATATGACTTCGACATAATCTTGTATATACTGTTGTGATTATGTTAATAGGTTATGGTGAAGATTTTATCCTAGGAAATAATGTTTTACATTCATTTAAAGGAAGTACATTCATGAACATATTTCGTGAATCGAAAGGGAAATCATTAGGCTTATTGGTCCGGCTATTCATTGCAAATCTTTGGGTGACCAATATGTGTGAGATGCTAGAACCGATCTTAACTTAGGTTATGTATCTTGGTATAACTAATCACAATGCCCGACTTATGATTTGGTATGACTAGTTTTTATTAATTGGTGTAACCGATCCTAAGTAATCACCATGTGATGCTATGATCGATCCTTGTAATCGGTGTGAACGATCCAGTAATTGGTGTGACCGATCACAAGATCGTGTATAATCAATCCTTATAATTGGTGTAACCAATCCTAGTGATTGGTGTGATCAATCACAAGTAGGTACCATATTTAGGTATAACCGATCCTAGTGATTGAAGACAAAGAAGATCTCTTATTAGTTCTCATATCTTTATGGGTGCACAAACCTTGATCGGCTGGGATCCAACTAGAATCATATTTAATTGATTGATTAGTTACGTGAAATTGGCATCACTTTATATTTTCTCGTTGAGATCTATACTGATTGATTGTGAATCTAAACTTAACTACTTTGGTAGTTATTGGATAAATCGATCTAACCAAGCAAGGGAGTTTATTAGATTATAAAGGAAGATCCTTTGCGTATTTGTTATCAAACATATTTGTTATTCCTTTACTGTTTGGAATACGATCCAAAGGAATTGTACCAGTGTGTGACCTTCGAAGTCAGAAGCTCAGGGATACTGAGGAAACTAATTGAACTAGGGGTAGTTGCTTGGTCTCAACTATATGAAGTTGGTGTAGATTTTATATAGCGGCTTAATTATGAGAGTATTCAATTCTGGACTAGGTCCCAAGATTTTTCTGCACTTGCAGTTTTCCTCGTTAACAAAATCTTGTTGTGTGATTTACTTTTGTTTTCCGCAATTATATTTGTTTATATAATTGAAAGTAAATTTCACTTTACGTTAACTCCGATATACTTGATAGTGATCCTATAGAGTTTGGGTAAGTCTGAACCTATTATCAAGTATCACACTTTGGTAGTCGTATTGTCTCGATCTCGTATCCATAGACAATCACACAAAGTGTGAATACCTAAGTTGTTGTATTGTCTCTACTTTGTCCATAGAAGATCACACTTGGTAAGAGGAATTATAGGTTGAAACAAAAAAAGATTGTGGTGTATTTCGGTACCCTTGTCTTTTCAAAATTAAACCCCTAAAATTCCATAAATCAATTTCAATCATGGATTTTAACTCATATCATCCAAATCATCTAACTCATTTAAATATCAATCATCAATTTCATCAAATTATCATCATAACCAAAAATAAAAAATTTTAAAACCTAAAGTTGAAAATTCTTACCCCAATCGATTTTGTGGATGGTATCGAACCAAACCACCCTCAAATGATCACAATCTTGATGATGATCAAATCCACTGAGGGATTTGACGTGAAAATCTCTAAATTTCTAGTAATTGAAAATGTATTGTAGGAAAGGTTTGTGGGAGAAAGAAGAGATGAAGAATAAATGAGGATTTTCGAGTTCTCATGTGTTGAAATCGGGATTTTGGATGCACTGAATGATTACGCGCAGTCGCTGAATGGTTACATGCAGTCAATGAAGTTGACTGATCATGCACCATTTCATTCAGCGAAAAGTAAAAAAAAATATTTACAGCCTCGTTGTTTAGTTCTTCGGCTAGTATACTATAATATAATTGCCATAAGACTTAGGAGCTTATTCTAGCTGACGTGTACTTCCAATCTAGATGCTAGATTGGAAGTCCATAAAACTAAGCCTTATTTAGGCACTATTATAGGTGGAGCCTCCAACAAACTAGTTCTCTAAACAACTGAAACTTGAAAGTAGAAGAATAATTGGAATAAACTGAGTCGCTACCATCTATCGCTAGTTTATCACTAATAAAAGAATGCATTGATATACTCGAATAATAATGAAGATAGTTTTTTTTTTTTTACTTCTGTTCCAATATCTGCAAAAAAAAAAAAAAAATCATTATCAATGGTAAAAAGGATTCCCCTAGTAGATTCACAAGTGGACATCACTTTCAACATTTCTTTGATGATTTCTTGGTTACTCTATTTTATCGTAATTGATTTTTCTTGCGCATAATATTAATATATGATTCGTGTGCAATCTCCCTCCAACTACAAAGAATGAAAACCAAAAGTTGTTGCCCTTCTTGTGGGTTCCAACATAGGTAAGTGCTTATGCCTCTTTCGGGCAGGGTGCGAAGAAGGCCTCAGTGCAAGCTTGGATAATTGAGCCTGTAACATTTCTTATCATATTCGTGCATAGTAGATGCTTAGATTTCTTTCTTTCTTTCTTGATTTAACTGACTCGCCTGGATCTAATTTCTCTGAATCTTAATTATTACATGTAAATCTCACTCATTTCTTACTCGACAATTATTAAATGTAGTGTTATAATTTATTTATTTTCGATCCTAGTCCGATATGCGCTTGTTTGTGGGTGAAAACTATTCCTGCTAATTTTGGTAATTTGGGGTGTGGATGAGGAATGAATCTAAACCTTAAACAAATGCACTGCACGGTGAGTGCTTGTAGATTCGAGAGATCAATCTGTGCAAGTCCGGCCTAAACCAAGAAATGGTCGTTCCAGACTTGTTTCGGTCACAAAAGTGAAGGAGATGGGGTTGATCTTAGGGAGGGAAGCGAAGAAGGTGTTGAGAATGTAAAGGTGTTGGCTATGCAGGACTTGTATCAGAAAGCTGAACTGGCTTGCAGGATGTAAGCTATCAGTTCTGGTGTTTGAATACGATTGTATCAACACTTGCCTCTGTTTTCTGGACTTGTGTTGTTCTCTGCAAAATAGGGCAGAGAACCTATTTATACAAGTCTTTTAGCCTAACCCTCGTATCTCATGGGAAATAGATAAAGTAGAGTGATGGAGTAGTGGAGTAGTGTGTTGGTGTCTCACGACCAGGCTTGCCCACTTCTCCCATCATCACTAACCGTCCATGACTTCCTGACACGTTCTTGTGATGGAGGGTTGTGCGTTGCACGCTGTAAACCTCCAGACTAATACCCCATTATGTACCCCCCAGTTTGTGACATGATTGATGTCTCGAGTGTGTGGATCGTGGGATCCACAGAAAGTAGCATGTAATGCTACGTTATTTAAGAAATTGATACTTGTGAAGTATCGTGTGTATACTATGCAGGTTCTGCATTGAGTATATTCAGCATGTATGAAGTATCGCTATTTGAGCGTAATAACTTCATGTCCAACCTACTTCATGTGATGGTTTGGAAGTTGCGCATGCAAACCCTCCCTTGACCGACCACATAGTGTGGTAGAGTGACGGATGGTGATCACCATGACTCCGCACTGACCAATTAACTCCTGAACAGGGTTATATAACCGAGCTGGTGAAGTTGGACGGATGAGATGATCTTTGAGACACTCATCTGCGACACTTGGTGAAATTAGGGTTTCGAAGGAGGTGCGCAACCACCGCTCTTCACCCTGAACGAATCCAAGCTTAGGAAACTATTTTGGGTTGGACGATTATACATGTGTGTATATGGCATGACGGTGTAGGCGCCTATACCTGACCGTCCATAGAAACGTGATCTGGGCCACTCAATTCGTCCGGCGAATTTGAGTGGTCGAGATCGAATTGCGACAGAAAATTAGTGCCGCAAAAGCCGCATCCCGTACCAACTTCGAGCTGGCGTTCCAAGACGACCAGGCTTGGTCGGTCTTGGCCAATTGCTCCAGCGTGCAGGTGGTAGGCTGGAGTTCACGCCTATGCCTTACCGTCCCATGAAAACATGATCTAAGCCGCTCAATTCGTCTGGCAAAATCGAGCGGTAGAGATTAGTTCGAAGTTTGGAAGGAGCGACCATGCATGTTGGAGGTGTGCAAACCGAGGCATATTTCCAAGTTCGGACTTGGCCGATCAAGTGAAGGGACAGACGGGTCCACGATGGTCATGTTGGTATGACCGGACCTGCTTTGATCTAATCTTGGACCCTCCATTCGTGCCGGAGAAAATGGACGCTCGTGATTCAAAACCCTAATTTTGGGCTTCAAGGCCGTGCGTCATGCTTCATTCAGGCGCATGATTTGAAATAACCAACCATGGTTGGTCCTGACCGATTAGTCAGGTATGTAGGTGGGCCCACAGTTATTGTGTTGACATACTCCGTGCTCTTTGAATCTATATCTACACCCTCCATCTATGCCTGCGAAGATGGATGGTTGAGACTGTTTTGCGACACATGTAATGTGCCACAAACCCTAATTTAGGGTTTTCCATCCATACTGTTATGGTTTGGACATTTTGGCAAGCTAAGCCAAGGGGAGGCCGACCATGCGGGGTCCGTGTTGGTTTGGCAGATATTCCATACCTGCTTTGGGGTTATGGAATCGATCTGGACCATCCAATCATGTTGGTGGAATTGGATGGTCGTGATCATATCCAGACTGATACGGTCAGTCCGGATGCTCAATCGGGCTAGTATAACACACCGAGAGTGGCTCAATTAGGCTAGTATAACAACACACTGAGAGTTCAACATGTATGGGTATTTCGTACATGCTTTCATTATAATGCTTGGAGATTCGTGTTGCTCTGCTGAGAGCAACACTCAGTCATCATGCCGCACTGATAATGAGTACATGAAATACAAGGCTGATTGCGCATTAATTAATAATGCTGGAAATTCTCAGGGTATATGGGATTGTTGCCACATGATCCAACCTGGATGAATTTCGTATTTTATTCACAGAATGGGATTGTTGCCACATGCTCCATCCTAAGTGAATTAATAAAGTGAAGGAGTATCCATCACTCATTAATGGCTTTATCTTTTACAAGATGTTAGCGCACAATTTTTTGGCTTTTACAATCTTAGCCTTAAACGAAAAACCACCATCAACATTAAGTTCCCTTCCTAGCACATAATGGTTACACTATTGTGGGGTAGGTATGAGATGGTGACGAATTTGTACATTGAAATGACCGAGCTAAAGTGAATGCATATTTACCGGATAGGTCGACATGGTCAGGCGCTGCCCAGGGAGTCTTGATTAGGGTTTGGAGGAGAAGTACAACCTGGTCGACGTTGAGATCTCATTCATCGGACGAGTTCCGTTGTAGTTGATCCGATCTTCCTTAGGGTTACCTTTAGTACGCGTGCGGGGTTTAAAACTGCCGATAGATTTTTCTACAGAAAACTCTATCTCTCCAAGATGTCGAGCAACAGTAGATCGTCTTCTTCGTATCACCTAGGATCTTCTATCAAGCACGTGCGACCTTCGTCTGAGCTTCGTGATGAATCCCCAGCTCGTGTTCTCCGAGTCAAGAAAATCATACTGGTTCGTCTCCTTTTTATGTTCTGATCAAATTGTTTGTTCCTCATAATGATCAGATGAATAATCCTTTCCTTCTTGCAGAGATACCCCTCTGTAACATGTGTGACAGTTATCGATGATGATGACTTAAACAGTCCTTTTCCTTCAAACTCAAACACGCCTACTACTGCGGATCTCAAAGATGCCGATCTGGGTATCTCATCTTATGAATACCCCAATGCAGGTCTTCTATTCGACGTTCGCATGAAGTGTTTGTCATCTAGCTACCGAGACGTTGGTGGATTCTTAGTGCGGAAGGAGTTCGTTCCTTTGTACACAAAATTATGGAGAAATTACAACCATATCGCGACCAGGAATGTGGTCCGACATTGTTCATATGCTTTGGTCACCACTTTAAACTGCCTTCTTCCCATGATTGCTGAGATGGAGAATATTTCTATCCGCAATGTTTCCGAATCAAGCCTCGAAAAGTGGGAGGATATGGTATCTACATGCGAATCCATGGAGTTTAGCGTGGGTTGGTTGCGACAGCGTCTTGATATCATCAAGGTTGATCGAGCCGGTATCCTCGTAAATGTTGTTCCTGCTGCGAAAGCTATCTTGGAAGAGGAGAAGGCTCTGGCTGCAGAATCAAAGAAGGTAGAACAGGCAGTACAGGACATGAAGAAAAGGACAGATAGGTATCAAGCTAGACTGGAGATGATGCTCTCAAGGAACTATAATCTGCTAGACGGCCTCCTCTAGGTCGCATGTAGCTGTGTTCCCTCATTATCAATGACGTTTGTGTTAAAGTTTTCTTTTGAACATCTTTGCGGAATAAATTGCACTGGTTTTTGATTGGTGAAACTGGTTTTCATTAATGCATCTATGAATATAATTGAGGATTCAAACATGTAATGAAAATAAATTCATGTATTGTAGCGTCACGAGACAGAGTGTACAATGGTCAAGCATGAAATGCTTTGAGCCATTTTCCATTGATGACCGCTTCCAGCCTACCTCTGTCTACCTTGACAATCTTGTAGTATCCAGTATTGTAAGCCTTGGTCACTGTATAGGGACCTTCCCATTTTGGTGAGAATTTTGGTGCGGACATGTCTTGTTGGATATGCATTGCCGTTTTCAAGACCAAATATCCCACTTTGAAAACACGTGACTTCACAGTTTTATTATATTCCCTAGAAATTATGTTCCTGTACACCTAAGTGCGTTCTTCCGCTTTGTTCCTTCTGAAATCCAGAGTGTCTAACTCCGCTATTCTAGAGTTAGAAGCTTCGTCCTCGTCCCAGTGGATCCCGGTCGCTGCTGCAATCCTGGCTGATGGGATTTTGATCTCTGCCGGGTGAATTGCGTCCGCTCCGTAAAAAAGTGAATATGGGGAAACTCCAATGGAGTCCGGTATACCCACAGTGCCATTGGTAACTGGTCGTGCCATTCCCTAGTATTGTCATGTACTGTTCGACTGATGATCCAGATCAGTGTCTTGTTGGTACTTTCGGCTTGCCCGTTCCCTTGAGGATAGTAGATGGTGTAGAAAACCTGTTTGATGCCATATCCTTCAAGCAACTCTTGTACCTGTTTGTTGGCGAAGGGAGTGCCGTTATCAGTGATAATATGCTTAAGCACACCAAAACGACAAATGATGTGTTCTTTAATGAAATCCGCAATTGTTGCTCCCGTAGTTCCCCGCAGTGGAATGGCTTATACCCATTTGGTGAAGTATTCTGTCGCGGTTATGATGTACTCGTGCTGCTTCGATGAGGGCGGGTTGATTTTCCCAATAATGTACAGTACCCATCTATAGAATGTCCATGGACTGCTTATTGAGTACAGGGGGGTGGAGGGCACGTGAACAATGTTCCCATGAATCTGGCATTTGTGACAGCTTTGAACAAAAGTGGCCGCGTCATCTTCCATGGTCGACCAATAGTATTTCTCGTGTATCTGGAGAAACAACTTCCTCTTCCCTTGGTGTTCCCCTTGGTGTGTTTCTTTCAGAATGACTGAAATTTCCTCCCCAGCCAGGCATCTTAATAGATTACCTCCGAAACTCTTGCGGTACAGGATCCCTTCGTGGAATACGAACCGCTTCGCCTTTTGCCTTATTTTGATAGCGTCCTTTTTATTGACAGAAGTTGTTCCGTCACGGAGATAGTTGATGTATGGCTCTCTCCATTCCCCAATGTGGTTCACACTGAAAACTTCCAACTGGTGTGGCGACGCTTGACAATTTGAGCAGGACTTCTGAAGTAGTCTGGATTGAGTCTCCATCTCCGGCCAGTAATATCCCAGACATTGGAGTCATCGGTAAAGCGTTATAACTAGTGATTATCCGCAAACTTCATTGTGAACACGATCCAGTTGTAGTTATGCTTCGTCATCTCCAAGGCATCTTGACAGAGAACCGTCCGGATTTCGTTAATACAATATACCATGAAGTATGAAGAAGTTCTGTAGGGTTTTGAGACTGACCTTTCCCTGGGAGACCAAGCTGTTGAGCTCTTGAGTAATCGAAGTTCGCCAATCATCAGTCTTGGTGTCTCTGTATTGTGATAGCCATGTCGATTCTATGGTTCTCCTCTTTACTGTCAGGGTTTCTTCCGAACTTCAATTTGGAAGTCAGTGTTGCCAGACAATCGGCATGTTTGTTGTTGCTGCGACCTACATGGATTATGGTTGCATTGGAAAAATAATTCAATAATCTTTGCGCTTATGATCGGTATGGGGCTAGTGTTACTTCCTTCAATGCGTATACTCCATTCATCTGATTTACCAGTAACTTGGAGTCACCTCTTATCTCCAGACGCATGACTCCTGTTTGCTTAGCTATTGACAGTCCTATGAGGAAAGCTTCATACTCTGCTGAGTTGTTGGTGCATTCGAAGTCCAGCTTGAAGGAATGTGAGAATACTTCCCCAGTTGGAGAGACTAATACCACGCCCGCTCCTCCAGTATTACTGTTAGGGGTAGCATAGCCATCAAAATACAGGATCCACACTTCTTCTTCCAGAACGGAGACGTCTAGAAATTCTCCAAGAATATCTCCGTGCAGTCCTGTAGTGCCTTCTCCAGGAAATGCTACCAGTAAGTCTGCAACTACTTGACCCTTGATAGCTCTAGGAGATACACATGTTATGTCCAGCTCTGACATTTGGAGAAGCCATTTGCCTGTCCTTCCGGTCAGGACCGACTTTAAAATTAAAAACTTTGCAGGATCATATTTAGACACGAGTATCACCCTATTAGACAGTAGGTAATGTCTAAACTTCTGAATAGAATGGATCAAGGCTAAACATGCTTTTTCCGCCCTGGGGTATCTGAGTTCGGCATCTTTTAATATCCGGCTGAAGTAGTATATAGGATGTTCGACTTCCTCATCATCTTCCTGAGCGAGTAGAGCCCCTACGGCGGTGTCACTGAAGGCGGTATAGAGACGTAACGGCTTTCCTTGGATAGGAGCTTCATGATGGCTGGAGATGACAGTATTCGTTGAATCTTTCGGAAAGCTTCCTGCTGGATTGTGGTCCAAACGAAGCTAGCTCCTTTCTTCAGTAAGGGAGTGAATGAGGCGACGAGTTGGGCTAGACCAGGTATAAAACATCGGATGTAGTTTATCTTGCCCATGAAACTTTGGAGTTCCTTCACAGTTCGGGGAGGAGGCATTGTGAGGATGGCCTGAGTCTTGGACGGGTCTACCTTAATTCCTTCTGCAGCTACTTGAAACCCCAAAAATTTTCCTGAAGAGACACCGAAAGCGCACTTCAAAGGATTCATTTTCAACTTGTACTCTTGACACCTCTCAAACACCTGACGTAGGACATTGGCGTGATCTGCTCGAGCCCTGGACTTAACCACAATATCATCTACGTAGTCCTCTACTTGTTTATGCATCATGTCGTGGAAGATTGCCATCATAGCGCGTTGATACGTTGCGACGGCGTTCTTTAAACCGAATGGCATAACTGTGTAGTAAAAATTGCCAATAGGGTTCGGAAGACTGTCTTACTTGCGTCGTGATCGTACATCCTTATCTGATTGTATCCGTTGTAGCCATCCATGAAATAGAACATGCCGTGTCCACTGGTGGCGTCTACTAACATGTCGATATTAGGCAGGGGAAAGTCATCTTTGGGGCAGCACTTGTTCAAGTCCCTGAAATCCACACAGCACCGAATATGTCCGTTTTTCTTCTTTACCGGGACCATATTAGCTAACCAGGTCGGATGATGGATAGGTATGATGAAACCAGCAGCTAGCAGCTTCTGAATTTCGTTCTTGATTTGCTCTTCCACTTCGTGCCTGAACTGCCTCGGAGATTGCTTGACTGGCTTGGATCAAGGTATGATATGAAGGTGATGGGTGACCAATTTCTCGTCTAGACCTGGAATTTCCTCATATGTCCAGGCAAACACATCCTGGTATTCCTCGAGTAATTGGACAAGACTCGCACGTTCGTCCACGGACAGAGTCGAACTGATAGAGATCGGCCTGGGAGATTCTTCATTCCCGATGTGAACAATCTCGAGTTCATCAGTTATGGAGTTGGTGCCATCTTGTAGCTGTCGCGGAGCGTCTAATACCTCCTCTTGTGTTTCGTCGTTCTTGCAACATTCAATTGGGCGGAGAGACTTGGTACCAGTCTCTCCTGCTAATTGCTAACAGCGGCGCCGATATATTTTCTTCCCTTTCTGATCACGGCTTGCCTCGAAAGTGCATTCCCTTTTGGCGTGAGCATGGGTTGAAACTTCATCAGCTAAAGATGGATGCCTCGTCAGAAAAAGTGCGTCATGGCGCTTAGTCCCCAGTGATGCAAGTCGGTGTTCTTCCTGGATTGAGGCCCACGTTGGTAGTGGGGTGCACATGAATTCATCCGATCTACCCCGCGAAGTTTCTTTTGGATCGAACAGTTCCACTCCGCATATCGGCGCGTACGGAGACAATGATGCAGGAATACATATGACTTCCTCATTTAGCATGGTCTTCAGGCATTGATGATACGTTGAAGGGATGATCTTATTGTCATGAAGCCACGGTCTCCCTAGTATCATATGGTAGTCTGGCTCCTTTTCTATGACTTCGAATTTTACTTTCGACTGAACGGGTCCTACTGATAAACTCAGATTAACATATCCGTACGTGCTAGTCTGGTTTCCTTCGAAGTCCGTCATTGTGGTGGGCCACCGTATAATTTTGCATGGTAACCTTGGCCTTCCTGAGATTTTTCAGAGTAATCACGTTCGAAGAAGCTCCTATGTCGATGAGGGCCTTCCTGAATTCTAAACCCTTGATGCGTGCGGTAACATGTAGGGCCCGGTTGTGTCCCTCTTCTGCCATCATGTTGTCTTCTGTAAATGTAACATTATTTACAGATATTTCTGATGCAGTTAGGACTTCCGGGCGTGAAGGAGTCAGGTGTACGTCCAGAGCTATTTTATTAATCGCAGCAAATGTCTCTGCCCGTTGGTTCTTCGAGAGGTGCAAGAGTTCTCACAAGCTTTCCACTAGAGATGCAGCTTCTTGATCCACTGGTCTCTGGTTCGTAGTAAAGCTGTTGATCTGAGGGGAACTAGTCCCCGGTGTGGAGGTATCCGGAACGTCCACCTCTGATTTCATCCTGATGAGGAGATTAAGGATTCCGTTTACCGCTTATTTGATTAGCTCCATGTTCCTCGTGTGAATCTCATGTACCTGTGCTAGTTCGCTTAACGTTGGGATTCTTTCGGTTACGCCATCAAATACACCGTTGGGATGAGGGGTATCTCCGTTGGAGGAACAGACGGGATTCGAGACTGTTGAGGCGGTCCTAAGACCAGCCATCTCCAAATCGATTGAATAGTATTGAAGAAATTGACTTTACAACCGAGAGATCAACCTCCCACTATGGTTGCCAATTGTTTGTGGGTGAAAACTATTCCTGCTAATTTTGGTAATTTGGGGTGTGGATGAGGAATGAATCTAAACCTTAAACAAATGCACTGCGCGGTGAGTGCTTATAGATTCGAGAGATCAATCTGTGCAAGTCCGGCCTAAACCAAGAAATGGCCGTTCCAGACTTGTTTCGGTCACAAAAGTGAAGGAGATGGGGTTGATCTTAGGGAGGGAAGCGAAGAAGGTGTTGAGAATGTGAAGGTGTTGGCTATGCAGGACTTGTATCAGAAAGCTGAACTGGCTTGCAGAATGTAAGCTATCAGTTCCGGTGTTTGAATACGATTGTATCAACACTTTCCTCTATTGTCTGGACTTGTATTGTTCTCTGCAAAATAGGTCGGAGAACCTATTTATACAAGTCTTTTAGCCTAACCCTCATATCTCATGGGAAGTGGAGAAAGTGGAGTGATGGAGTAGTGTGTTGGTGTCACACGACCAGGCTTGCCCACTTCTCCCATCATCACTAACCGTCCATGACTTCCTGACACGTTCTTGTGATGGCGCGTTGTGCGCTGCATGCTGTAAACCGCCAGACCAATACCCCAGTTTGTGACATGATTGATGTCTCGAGTGTGTGGATCGTGGGATCCACAGAAAGTAGCATGTAATGCTACGTTATTTAATAAATTGATACTTGTGAAGTATCGTGTGTATACTATGCAGAGACTGCATCGAGTATATTCAGCATGTATGAAGTATTGCTATTTGAGCATAATAACTTCATGTCCAGCCTACTTCATGTGATGGTTTGGAAGTTGCGCATGCAAACCCTCCCTTGACCGACCACATGGTGTGGTAGAGTGACGGATGGTGATCACCATGACTCCACACTGACCAATTAACTCCTGACTAGGGTTATATAACTGAGCTGGTGAAGTTGGACGGATGAGATGATCTTTGAGACACTCATCTGCGACACTTGGTGAAATTAGGGTTTCGAAGGAGGTGCGCAAGCACCGCTCTTCACCCTGATCGAATCCAAGCTTAGGAAACTATTTTGGGTTGGCCGATCATACATGTGTGTAGATGGCATGACGGTGTAGGCGCCTATACCTGACCGTCCCACGGAAACATGATCTGGGCCACTCAATTCGTCCGGCGAAATTGAGTGGTCGAGATCGAATTGCGACAGAAAATTAGTGTCGCAAAAGCCGCATCCCGTACCAACTTCGGGCTGGCGTTCCAAGACGACCAGGCTTGGTCGGTCTTGGCCAATTGCTCCAGCGTGCAGGTGGTAGGCTGGAGTTCACGCCTATGCCTTACCGTCCCATGAAAACATGATCTAAGCCACTCAATTTGTCCGGCAAAATCGAGCGGTTGAGATTAGTTTGCAGTTTGGAAGGAGCGACCATTCATGTTGGAGGCGTGCGAACCGAGGCATATTTCCAAGTTCGGACTTGGCCGATCAGGTGAAAGGACAGACGGGTCCACGGTGGTCATGTTGGTATGACCGGACCTACTTTGATATGATCTTGGACCCTCCATTCATGCCGGAGAAAATGTACGCTCGTGATTCAAAACCCTAATTTTGGGCTTCAAGGCCGTGCGTCATGCTTCATTCAGGTGCACGATTTGGAATGACCAACCATGGTTGGTCCTGACTGATTGATCAGGTATGTAGGTGGGCCCACAGTTATTGTGTTGACATACTCCGTGCCCTTTGAATCTATATCTGCACCCTCCATCTATGCGTGCGAAGATGGATGGTTGAGACTGTTTTGCGACACATGTAATGTGCCGCAAACCCTAATTTAGGGTTTTCCATCCATACTGCTATGGTTTGGACATTTTGGAAAGCTAGGCCGACCATGCGGGATCCGCATTGGTTCGGCAGATATTCCATACCTGCTTGGGGGTTATGGAATCGATCTGGACCATCCAATCATGCTGGTGGAGTTGGATGGTCGTGATCATATCCAGACTGATACGGTCAGTCCGGATGCTCAATCAGGCTAGTATAACACACCGAGAGTGGCTCAATCGGGATAGTATAACACACCGATAGTTCATCCTGTACGGGTATTTCTTACATGCTTTCATTATAATGCTTGGAGATTCGTGTTGCTCTGATGAGAGCAACACTCAGTTGTCATGCCACACTGATAATGAGTACATGAAATACAAGGCTGGTTGCGCATTAATTAATAATGATGGAAATTCACAAGGTATATGGGATTGTTGCCACATGCTCCAACCTGGATGAATTTCGTATTTTATTCACAGAATGGGATTGTTGCCACATGCTCCATCCTAAGTGAATTAATAAAGTAAAGGAGTATCCATCACTCATTAATGGCTTTATCTTTTACAAGATGTTAGCGCACAATTTTTTGGCTTTAACAATCTTAGCCTTAAACGAAAAACCACCATCAACAACGCTGAACGAGTCAGGTACAAAATAATACACGACTCAATTAGTTCCAAATCAGACATATGAGTCGAGCCAGACTTCAAATCAGACATCAAAAAAGTGAGAAAACAAACGATCAGGCATCTTATTCAAGACGAGTCAAATAATGCATTAGGTTCAGAAATGGAGTGTTTGCCTTATGGGAAAAATAATATGTGAATTTCCAATGGGAGCTAATAAGGTGGAACAGGAACTTACAATGGCATGGGGTCATGGTCACTTTCAAATAATAAGACATGATACTAATATGTTTATTTTCAGGTTTTATGATTGGGATAGCTATAACTATGTGCTGGAAGAGGGACCTTGGATTGTTGATGGATATTTGGCTATCTTCAGAGAATAGAATACTTCTATTCTTCCAGAAAATAATGATTTTTCAACTCAACAATTTTGGATTGATATCAAAAAGTTCCCCCCAGAGTTTCTTAATGTTGAAGTTGAAAATCAAATTGCAAGCATCCTTGGAAATCCTCTAAAGCTTCTTCCAGAAGATGGTAATCCCACTGATACAAATGATGTAAATGTTCTTATTGAGTTTAATATTTATAATCCTATGTTGAGAGGCATCATGACTGAGAATGAAGCCAAGGTAACTCAATGGATTCCTATCTATTTCCAAAGACAACCAAAAAAACTTTGCCCTGCATGTTTAATTTTGGCTCATGATGAAAATGAATGTTTAGATAAAGCAAATAATGTGAAAACCATTGCTAGTTTTATTTTCAAATTTGGAGAAGACTTTGGCGAGGTTATTGATCCTAGAGCTAACAATCCTAAGTATAAGCAGGGTGAACAAATCCTCATTTCTCCTAATAAAGTCTAGAGGTAAAAACAGATTGGAAAAGAAGCCATTTCAGATTCCACAGGTCAGATCAAAGGGCTGAATCTTCCACAGCTACACGAGTCAAGCGATCGAGGGACGGATCAGCTACAAGTAGCTATGCTAGTGCTCCAATTTTTGCTATTCCACAACAGGCTCACTTTTCAAATGAATCACAATCGGAGAAAACTATGTACTCAGAGTACTGTGGAGATGAACATCAAATGCATCCAAATATGTATAGACAAATTCCTCAGCAAGGATAATGGGATAATTTCATGGGACACTCTTATGGGAATCTTGCAGCAGAGCAGGAAGATCAGGTATTCCCAATCACTTCTTCTTTTAATATTTCATTCTGCAGTTTTTGGCTAGCATTCAATCACTTTCTTTTTATTTCTACTCAATTTACTTTAAGTTTCATCAAAATGCGCATATTAGCTTGGAATGTTCAGGGGCTCGGAAACAAGAACACTAGACTTCATTTACAAGATTGTATTCATCAATATAACCCTGATATCATTTTTCTTTCCGAAACTAAACAACAAAACAAAAATGCACACTTTTACTCCAGAGCATGCGTTATCCTAACATTTGGTGTCATAACACTAAGATTAAGGCTGGAGGATTAGCAGTTCTTTGGAAATATGGTTTCAAAATTGAATTCATACATTTTACTGACTATATGGTCAACTTTATTCTTTATAATGGTCCATAAAATCAGCAATAGGTGTTAACTTGTATGTATAGTTCTTGCTATCAAGATGAGCGAAAACAACAATGGAAAACTATAGCAGATATGGGTAGACATATGGATTTGCCTTGGATTATAATAGGAGATTTGAATGTCACTTTGTCCTGTCATGATCAAAATTCGTTTTCTACTCATGCTTGTAATACACCAGAAATCATCCAGGACACTATTCAGCAATGTGGCCTTATGGAAATTCCTTTTAAGGGATATCCTTTTACTTGGTCTAATAGACGTAAGAATCTTCAATTAGTTCAAACAAGACTTGATAGAGCACTTGCATCCACCATTTCATTTTCTTTATTTCCTAATGCTATTATCAATCATCTCATTCAATTAGGTTCGGATCATGCACCCATTATGTTATCCACTACACCCCATTCTCTCAAAACGTACAAACCATTTAGATTGTATGAGACTTGGACAAAAATGATACATTTAGAGACCTTATTAAACATGAATGAGAGAAGGTTCAATTCGGTTCTTCATCAATGCAATTTACCAAGAAACTACAGCAGCTTAGAAGAGGCATCAGTAAATGGAAGAAGCTTCATTTTGGGAATATTGATAATCACATTAAGGCAGTTCAACAGCATATTAAAGAAGCTCAGACTCATTCCAGCACCTTCAACTTTGAGGTCTCCAAATTATAACAAGATCTTTAGCATTGGTATAATGTCAAAGCAGAAATCAACTACTAACACTCAAGAGACAAATTATTACATTATCAAGACAGAAATACTAAAGCTTTTCATGCTCAAGCTAATTATAGAAGACGACATAACCAAATTGATTCGATAAAAGATGAGAAGGGAAACTGGTATACTTCAAGGAGTGATAGATATTCGAAGGATTCTTATAAAACACTTCAGCAATATTACTACCTCTTGTCATCCACCACAAGATAAAGATATTTTTCATCTTCTCAGTCCATGTATATCTCTGCAAGAAAATGAAGATCTCACAAAAATTCCATCTACAGAAGAAATCAGACAGGTTGTCAATCAGATTAATGCGTGGGCTGCGCCGGGTCCAGATGGATTTCAGGCAGGATTCTATCAGATGTGCTGGAATAAAGTGGCAAATGACTTAGTTGCAATGGTACAAGAATTCTTTCAACTTGGTAAAATGCTTCCTCAGATAAATTTTACATATCAAGTTTAATTCCCAAAAAATTGTGTGTAGAAACCCCTTCAGATCTTCGTCCCATTAGTCTCTACAACATATCTTATAAAATTATTTCGAAGATTTTAGCCAACAGGTTAAAGAAGATGCTTCCGAAGCTGATTTCACCATGGCAAGCTGCATATGTACCAGGTCGAAACATTCTTGATAATACCATTATTGCTCATGAAGTTATCGACTATATGAAGAAAACAAAAATCAATATTGGTGTCGTAGCAATCAAACTGGATATGGCGAAGGCTTTTGATCGCATGGAATGGGATTTTATCATCCGAATTATGCAGTGTCTAGGCTTTAGTTAGAAGTGGTGTTCTTTAATTTATCAATGTCTTAGCACTGCATCCATTTCACTTCTTCTAAATGGGTCCCCTACACCTCCTTTTAAGCCAACCAGAGGAATTCGCCAAGGTAATGCCCTATCTCCGTATATTTTTATCATGTGTATTGAAGCATTTAGTAGGATGTTGCAAGCAGCTGAAACAAAAGTCTTAATTCAGCCATTGAAACCAGCTCCAAAGGGTCCAAGTATTTCTCATCTTTTCTTCGCAGACGACTGCATTCTATTTTCCACAACTACAACCAACTCAATTATCAATATGATGAAGATTATTTCTCAATTTTGTAAGGTTTCAAGGCAGATGGTGAGTCTTACCAAATCCAGCATTCATTTTAGTAATCATATGAGTGCATCAGACAAAGATTATATTGCAGATTTGATGCAGATGTCAAGAATTCCATTGACAGAGAAATATTTGGGTATTCCTTTGTTTATTGGCCGCAACAAAAATGCTTGTTTTGCAGAAACTGTGACTAAGATGGATAACAGACTTCAAGCCTGGAAATGTAAGCTAGTTAATCAAGCAGGTAGAAGTACCCAGATCCAAGCTGTCACAGGTACAATGGCTCAATATCATATAAGTTGTATGCATATTCCAGATAAATCTCTTAAAAAGATAAAATCGCTACATCGTAATTACTGGTGGAACAAACATTCTAAACAAGGTGGATTCATCATTGGTTGGAGTGGATTAAGTATACCTAAAAGATTTGAAGGACTGGGATTTATAAACTTCAAATATTTTAATGAAGCTCTGCTCACAAAATTAGCTTGGCGGTTACTGAAGGAAAAAGAAGCTAAATGGGTGCAACTTTTACAGGCTCGATATTTTTATGATACTGACCCTTTATATGGCAACATCAAGACAAAAGGGACTTGGATTTGGCAGGGCATTTCAAGAGGATTGAATTGGGTTATAAGATATCATATTTGGGAGGTAGGAGATGGAACTCACATTAATATACATGGCCAATGGTTTGGGCGCATTTCGGATCAACATTATCAACATCAACCCATCATGGTTTCAAATACTCAAAGCACAGTAGCTGAATATATTGATCATGCAACAAGAACCTGGCGATTTGACAAGTTACAAAACATTTGTCTTCCTCATCAAATTCAGAATATTCAACATATTGTCATCCCTCCACAACCAGCTCCAGATCAGCTGAGATGGTCCCTCACCAAAAACGGAGAATTTACGGTTAACTCAGCTTATCAGGCCATCCTTTTGCAGCAAACCAACATAATGATTACAGCTCAACAACATCGAATGTGGTTGATGATTTGGCATATAGAAGTTCCTTACAAATGCCAACTGTTTTTATGGAAATTGGCAAATCACATTCTTCCAACGGCGGAAAGATTTCAAAGGAATTCACTCTGTATTCAGTGCTCTCAAGGAATTAAAACGACACAACATCTTCTATTTCAATGTCCTTTCTCTTTAAAGGTTTGGTCTGCTATTTCAAATGAAATTCTCCAGGATGCTCACCGATTTGGAGATATCACCCAGTGGCTGCAATCTTGGCTGGATGGAGATTCCTTACTTTCATCGAAAAGAAAATATTTTAGAAATCTGGCTGTTATCACAATGTGGTTCTTATGGAAGTGCAGATGTTCGAAAATGTTTGAAGGCAAAGTGCAATCTCCCACAGTTGTTTTTCAACAAATATTTCAATTCTGCTACTCGCATGGCATCCACATACATAATAGGGGTAGCTCATATAGTTCTATTGATCATCATTTAGCTACTAAAACTAGAAAACTTTGGATTCCACCTCCGTGTGATTGGCTGAAACTTAAATTTGATGTCTCTATTCTCCCAAATACTGATTTTGCTGGTTTCTCTATTGTGGTTCGAAATTCTGTAGGAAGCTGCGTGGAAGCCGTGGCCTGGACAACAAATGTAAGAGATGTTGATCAAGCAGAAGTGTTAGCTGTCTTTAAAGTGTTGCAGTGGATTAAGAGTAAGGGTCTATGTAAAATACAGGTAGCGGGTGATAATAAAACAATGATGTAGGCTATTCAAAGGAATTGTACAGACAATATCAGATGGGAAGATCACACTTTGATGTCTGAAAGTCTTAGCCTTTATCAAGAATTAGTGGAGGTTGAGTTTAGGTTTGTGAATAGAGTCTGTAATACCATAGCTGATGCGTTGGCTAAGTTTGCTCGTCTACATAACTGCAATAGCAGTTGGGTTAGGAATCCACCGGAAGGCGTTTTAAAATTAATCCAGCAGGAGGCTCCTTCAACAAGAGCTTCAAGACCCTGATTTTTAAGCTTTTCTTGTACTTTTGTGTTGTAAGTCTTAGGGCTTTCAATGTCTGTGTTGTTTCAGCATTAGTTTTGTCTTCTTTTTGTAATCCCACTATTATGAAATATAAAGTTTGTTTTCAAAAAAAAAAAAAAAAAAGTAGGTTTAATGTCCATGCTTCTTCCAAATTCATGCGCAAGTTCTGTTCTTTGATATTTTTTTTAATTTTTTTTTTGATCGGTGTTCTGTGAACCTCATAAGTCATACCTTGTTACCTTCGTGTCCCTCATTCTCTGGTTCTACAAGGAACCATTAGATTCTCATAAGAAGCCAAAAATAAATAAAAATCCAACGGTGCAATCTTCAAGTAAAAAAAATGATATTCTTCGTCACCTCTGTAATGAATAAATGACACCACCACCTTTCACAAATAAAGCGACCCTCCACCGAAACCAAATCCCCCCCTCTTCTCCACTCTCTTCTTCAATTCTCCCCCCAAACCAGAAACTTCTCTCTTGTTTCATCAGTTTCATCTCTCACTTCCGGTGTACCTCATAATGTCTTCACTCACATTTTCAGGTAAAGATCTCTCCTTTTTTTCATTTTAACTTCTTTCAAAGTAACACATCTTTGAATTTGTTTCAGAGTTTTTCGTTAATTAAGAAAGGAATTTACTGTTTCCTTGAAATAATTTGTCTGATTAGTTAGGGGGTTTGATCTGATACCATTAATTTGATGTAATATTCTGGTGAAGTTTGTAACTTTACCAATTTTAGGAGCTGAGAACAGTCTAGGTTTAATGCTTTTGTCTCAGTTTTTAATCTTAGATCATGTTTCCATAAGCTAATTGTTGTCTAGGTTTTCTTAGAATTTGTCGAGAGACTGAGAAAGTAGAAATTAGTCTACTTTATGAGATTTCGTGGTTGTGTTGACGGCCTTAACCAGTTCGGCATTGCTCTGTTCAATGTCCAAGTAAAGGGTCTAATTGGATTTGCCTGTTTAACAGTGAAAAATTCTGGATTCTGGGGTTCTTGATTTCTAGAGGATTCAGCTTGTCAATTCATATATCTGTATCTGGATAAGCTTGGATACAAGTCGTCATTTTTTAAGCGTTTTTTGGTGAAGCCACGGCTATGGGCGCGTTTTGCTGTTGTCCGTGTAGTGAAGAGTTTGAAGAGTATGCTGGTCCTAGTAGCCATTTATATAGACATTGCATATGTCTGCGGTACTTTCTTCACCTATTCAGTGGGGTATGTATGATAAACTGAACGTTTTTGGATTGCGACATTAGAGCATTGCCGTCTTTTGTGTATGAGATTGATATGGTTTTGGGGTTTACATTGTAGAATGGTGCAGCATTCCATAGACTTGAAGGCCGGTCAGCTGCATCGTCAGTCCAAGGAGCCACTTCTTCATCAACGGAGCTGGGCAGTACACTGCCCGATAGTTCCTTGACTAGACCAATGCCATATGATGCTGAACAAAGGTTTACCCGCTTACAACGTGATGGGTTGGTTTTGAGGCGTGAGAAGTCCGTGAGCAACATTCAGGAAGAGAATCAGTTGCTTAGAAGAAGCAATGGTAGCTCCTGTGTAGAACCGGTAGGTGGAGGGAAGAAATGGGATGACGTTGAATCTGATGAAGAATATAAAATTGGTCGTTCAGAGTCCTCTAAGTCTTTATCTACAAAGATGTCGCATGGACTAGCTTTTATAATGCCATCTTCTGAGGATGAAGATGTCTGCCCGACATGCCTTGATGGTAATTTCACTTATTTCTGTTATTGTAATATAATTAGTCACTCATAATTGCTAATAGCCTAATAGCAATTTGTACGCTGATGTTGTTCTAACCTATGGAACTTTTCCTCATAGTTGGAATGGGTTTGCATGAAGCCATTTAAAGATTGATACTGGAAATTGTACGCACATTAAGGCTTTTGTCATGATTTGTGACCCGATACCTTTTTTTTGCAGAGTACACTCCTGAAAATCCCAAGATCATTACACGATGCTCCCATCATTTTCACCTTGGCTGTATATATGAGTGGATGGAAAGGAGCGATAGTTGTCCACTCTGTGGCAAGGTACCTTATCGACTATCTGTTTGCCTGTTTCCTTTGTGGTTGAAACTATACTTTTCTTGTTTTTTACTTACTTTATATAATGGTAACTCCAGCTACTTAAAACTCTAAATGATAACAATCCTTCTGCTCTCTGATGGTGGTGTTAAATTTACCTTCGTCCACAACTGGCATCACTATTTTTTCATTCTTCAAAACTACTATGCAAGGTGTAATAATATAGCTGTATTTAACAACAGAGGAACATGAGGTATGAGTCAATAACTTCTTGTTTTTTTCTTTTAATGGAACATCAGGAGATGGAGTTTTGTGAAAGCCCATGAGTTTCATGTTTGGTCTCCAAGCGCCCAAAAAGGCCCAATGAAGTCTGTAAATAAAGTTCCTTAAGCTTGTTCGGAATAAGCTGACGGCATGGCAATCGGTCTCTTTTTTCTGTATGCTTTCATGTCTGTAGGTAAGCTATTTTGTAATGGTAGAATCTCTGTACTTTCAACGTCTGCGATGCTTGTCTCATATTATATATCACTTGTATAGGAAAAAACTGATATTGTTAGGTGATCAGTTGAACTAATTGTACCCACACGGTTCATCATATTGACACATCAAGATTCTAATGTTTGGCATACAGTCATCTCTTTTTGAAGATTCTGATTCTCCAAACATGATACGATCTGCGAACTGAAAATAGAATACGATCAACTTCTGGGCACATGCAATTAAATAGATGATCTCCTTTATATGTGCTTAACTGGGGAAGCTGATAACATAGTTTGTTTTTCTCAAGGAATGAATGTCAATCTTTATATCTCAGAGCTTCATAAAAAGCATTTCCTACTTAATGCATTGGGGGATTCCCACATTAGAAGATTCTTTGCTGGATATCTTGTTAATGTTTGGTGTTCAGAGTAAAATAACAAGCTGTCCTTTCCTAGAATATGATCAACTTCTGGGAGGGAGCTGTGATCTAAGTGATTGGGGGTTATCGTTGATTTCGATTACGATAGTAGGTTAGGTTTTAAGTTCTGTTTGACTATTTGTGTGAACTGTGTACCAACTATTTTCGCAATTCCTTTTCTTTGTTGAAGATTTGATAGTAAAATTTAGGAGTAGTGATGGATTGATTGATCATGATTGCATCCATTAATTGATTCCGGAACCGGACCAAATAAAACCTTGGGTACCAATCGGTTTGGGATACTCGTTGGACATTTAGAAAACTATGGGAAGAAATTCTCAAGAACTAAATATCTTTCTCATTTTAGCACGAATTCAAATTTTTTTTTTTCTGTTATTGGATAAAGTATTATTACAAGAAACAAACTCACCAGGTAGAATTTTGCTAAAATAAACATATTAGCAAAATTTTGATAAAGTATTATTAAAACAAACATATTCCTTCCGCTTCGAAATAATAGGTTTGTTCATGTCTAAAAGATAAGAGGTACCCGACGGGTATTACCGGATTGGACCCAATATGTTTCGGATCCAAATCGGGTTTATCCAAATCGGTTCCGAGTCCAATTTTAGGATTTAGAATCGCGCCCAAATCAACCAGGCTCGGTTTGCTTTCGTGTAATTGGGTACCCATTGACAGCCTAAATTGTTAATTGTGATCTCCAATACAAAATATAAAAAGAATAATATGTATCTCTGTGGCGTGCTTTTGGAGTCTTTGATGCACGTGTACGGTTTCATGTTGAGAAATTCATGCGGCTAGTAAAGCTTCGACAGTGATGATATTGAAATCAGAAATAACCTGGTTGAGGGAAGTGAAGGCATCCCATGCTGGTAGTCCCCATGTGTAATTATCCTGAGCCTATTTTCTCGTGGAAGATACGCTTCTACTGCATTCACTGGTAAGGTGGCGACTGTGTTTAAACTTCTAAACCTGAAGGAGGCTTCAGTCCCCAAGTGTAGCCTACTTTAATTGCATCGCCTTGAATCCATGTGGGATTTGATACAAGCTTATTGTACTCTCCTGGATGTGATGTTGGGATGCTTGGAACATCACATGGACGAAACATTCTGGATAACGAAGAGGTTGAAGTGAGAGAGTTGTGTCGTCAATCGTGGCTCCATCTGTCTCTTCAAGAAAAATGTTTCATCCACGTCTCTGGAGTTATCTCATGAATGCTTGATTGTTGTCGGGGATGGACCGTGATGAGCAGTCCCCAGTCGCACTTCTCTTTGGTTACTGAAGTTGTTTTCTTTGTGTAGGCTTGGGATCCGTCGTGGGCCTCGTAGAGTGTTGCAGGCGCCTTCTAGAGGGAGAGGTGATGATATCCTTACGTTACACCTTTGAAGAGTAGATGACCTTGTCGTGTCTATGACTTTTGGGTTGACCGTGTCTCCTGAGCTTTGATAGTGAAGGGATTCCATGTAGAGCCTCAGTCCCCAAGTTTGGTTTACATGTTTCTATCTTGTATGGTCGGTGAGTTGACCATGATAAAGATATCATCTTGCATCTGTACTGGTGACTCAATTACTTCTTCCATGTGAAACTAAAATATGGAGAAGTATGGATTACCTTTGTAGTGGTTGTTGCTATGGTAAAGCTCTGGCTGGTATCAACAAACGAACAACAACAATTCTTGGCAGCAGATGTGATCAGAAGAGACTACATTGTCGTGGGAACCAAAATAGGTTGGCTAGAATTGCATGGGCGTCTATGGAAGCAAAGGGATTGGCTGGATGCGTAAGCGAGTAAACTGTCCACGACCACGAGCTTTGGCGAGATGGATCAAAAAGTGGCCACAACTACGAACCTTGGCTGGCTGTGATCACAACCCTTTACAGGGAGGAGTGGAGAATTCTGGAGAGAACGTTGAAGCGTCTTCTGGAGCGAAACGTTGAAACGGAGCGGCTCTTGGAGCGAAACGTTGAAACATCCCCTGGAGCGAAACGTTGAAAAGGCTCCTTCTGAGTTGTGGCCGTGTCCATCTGAATTTTGGCAAGAACTTCCTGTCTCTCCATTAAATCGATAATGGTAATGGGAAGGTTGGTTTCCTCTGGCTCCTCTAGTCTCTCGTTCTGACGAAGAAGTGGTGGCAGCCCTAGCGATGATCGGAGGCGCCATGCTCGAAGAAATATTAGGAGTAGTGGCGGCTCTGGCTCTGGTAATAAGAGGCTTCACGTCATATGGGTTGCTTCCGGTGCTGCTGGTGTTGGTGGTAGAGGATGTAACGCCATGGGACGTGTTGACTGCACTTACGGATGGTATATTAGTGTTGGCCATTCCATTTTTGCTCTCATCCGATACGGCCACATACTCGATTCGCATAGGGGTCTCTCCACAAAACTGAATTTTCAGGTTGCAAATCCGAGTTTATTGTGTGACGCAATCCTGGCCGCGAGAAGTCCCCAGTCATCCTTTATTGTCTCTGTAACATCTTTATGTCGATCTGCGACAAGGCGGAGAACCTCCAGTCCCCAGGCGTAATTCCCCTGAATCAATCTTTTCCCGGACAATGCGCTTCAGAGCGGTGTATTCGTTGGTAAGATGATGAATAAACCTGTGATAGTGGCAATATCTTGAATCTGGCATCTCCTGATCAGTTGGTGGACACCCTACCGAGGGTAGTTGGAATACTCCCTCTCGTACCCGAATTTCCAGTAACTCTATAACTCTTCTGATAGGCAACGATAAGAGTGGATATTTTGAGTCTGGCTTCTCCCGCATCAGTAGTTGTTGTGGTGGAAATTCTTGCAGGATTTGGCATGAAGCTTTCTTTGAGGGAGGAATTGATGCTTGAGAGATCATTGATTCATGAGCGGCCCGCTTACTTCTACTGTATTGCTGAAAGGTAATTTCTCTTGAGGGGCATGCGTCAGCGATGGCGACACGCAATGGATGAGCTGGACATTGTTCATTGGCGCAGTGTTCATTTCCATAAGCGTCTTGGTAGATTTCCCCCTCTTCAGGTGCTTCTCTCTTCAGCAAGGTAGTCGTGGTTACAGACTGTTGGACAACTCTTTGAACTTCTGCGAGAGTTTGAAGATAAATGTTTTCCAGCAAGGCTTCATAGGACGTCTCTTTACCTTTGTCTTGCTGATGTTGTGGCGTACCTGGAAAGTCTCCTCCCATGGTCTTGTGAAATTGTCCTGGATCTCTGTGTTGGCAAAATCCAATTGGCTGCTCTTCTGCTGCTTGTTTATGATGTAGCTACGTGCTCCGTCAGCATCCTCATTGGTATAGGCGTATGCTTTAGCCAAGGATTTAACATACTTCGTATTACTCTTGAAATTGGCGGGATCCTCTGGATAAGCCTTTGCTGATTCTTTCCACAATCAACTTATTATACTCTTCAGGATACGAAGCGTCTCATTTTGAATTGGGCCTAAGACCAATTGGAATGGAAATGAAATTGATAATTGAATTTGCAACCGAGAGATTTAATCTCCCACTGTGGTCGCCAATTATTTATGGGTAAAAACTGTTTCTGCTGGTTATGGTAAATTTGGGTGTGTGGATGAGAAACGAGCCTAAACCTTAAACAAATGCACTGCACGGGAGTATTTTAGATTCGAGAGATCAATCTGTACAATCCTGGCCTAAACCAAGAAATGGTCGTTCCAGTCTTGCTTCGGTCAAAAAGTGAAGGAGAAGGGTTGGTCTTAGGGAGGGAAGCGAAGAAGGTGTTGAGACTAGAATGGATAATTCTGAAGGTGTGACTATTTTATGACTTGTATCAGAATTTGGAACTGGCTTGCAGAACGTAAGCTATCAGTTTTTTTGTATTTTCCGGATATTGTGTTGTTGTTCTCACCAAAACTTGTTGTTTGGTGGAAATAGGTGAAACCTATTCATACAAGTCATAATTGAACGCACACTGGTCTCGTATGAAGTGTGAGTGATTGAGTGATGGAAGAGTGGAGTAATGTGTAACCGCCATAAACTACGTTTCCACGATAAAGGAAACGGGTTTGTTTACACCCATTACTTCTTGCCACCACTAACTGCCCTGTTTCCCGACACTTTCTTATAATGGGCGTGTTGCACGCCGCACGCTGTAAACCGCCAGACCAATACCCTGATGAGTATCCCCAGTTTGTGACATGTTTGATGTCTCGAATGTTTTCGTGGAAAATGTGTAGCAGCTTGATAGTGCGTCAAGTCAAAGTCAAGAGACTTGCCACCGGAAAATAGCATGTGATGCTATTAGGCTTGTCTTGGCTGGTCGCCTAAAACTTGCCACTGTCCTGTCAATTCCATGACGAATTTGGATTGCTGAGACTGCAACTCATGATAAAGAGTGTCCATTGATTATGGCCACTGCCTGTTGATGCCTGACAATGGAATAGTGGCGCCATTGGTACATGCCAATAGCGTAGTGACGTTTTTAGTGCATGCCAGTGGCATGGAGGTATGGTTGGCATGGTCAACGCATGCCAGTGGCACGATGGTATAAGTGGCGCCTGGCGTAGCCATGGCCGCCATATTTTGGCACATTGGTGTTGGACTCAAATGTGGTATGGCAACATCAGTACCAGTAGCCACATCAATCCCAATGTTCTGTGGAACATTATTTGGTTTGGTTGGCGTAGCAACTTTTCCTAAATTAGGGTTTGGCATGCCGAAACCTTAATTAGCGCATACGGCATGCGACATGTGGCATGTGACCGTGGTACAACGACGTTTTGTGCAAACGATGCCAGAGCCACGCCAAAGGAACCATAGCCAGGCCATCATGTGGAAATGGCCACAGGAATAAGTATTTCCATGAATGGCTATGGTATGGCGCCTTTATTAGGGTTTCCTAAGTCCGTACGGCTCGTGGCATGTTGTGGGGCCCGAAGTGGCATAGTTTGTGCTACGACTGGAAATTAGGGTTTCATCCATCGCCACTAAATCAAGGTTGTGCTTATGGCTGGGATAACCACGTTGAAGTCCATTATGCGTTGGTCACAAACAGAAAGTGGGTTGGCACGTAGGTGTGCTATTCACGGCGCGTTGGCACATTTGGCATGCCATTGACATGTTGGTGCGGTCTTTGTGAAGCCATCTTGGCATGGTGTCCACTTGACGCAATTCCACCTCTTTTAATGTTGTGGCAGGTTTAGAGCAACCTGATTGGTCAATAAAAAGAGAGGGTCGGCCAAGCATGGGTGTGGCAACACTTCTGGTGTGCGTGGCAGATTTAACGTGACCTGATTGGTCGATGGGGAATAAGTCAGGTAAGTATGTGCCCAGCCACAACTCATGGGAGTGTGGAAGGTTTAAAGCGACCTGATTGGTCGAAAAAGAGGGGGCCGGCCAGACACACTTCTGATGTGCGTGTGGCGGGTTTGGCCACACTTATGGTGTGCGTGTGGCGGGTTTAGAGCGACCTGATTGGTCGACAGGAAATAGGGGTCGGTCGAGCAACAAGAGGTATGGCCACTTGCAGGTGGCGCTGGCTGGCATATCGCATGACCACTTTTCCTTTGTTGTTGCTCTTGTTCCGCGGCTCATTTTATTCTTTGTTTTCTGATTTTGGGTAGGATTTTGCACCTATTAATCCATGGCGGATTAGTTACCTAGCTCGTCTAGGCTTAATTTCGACAGGCAAGGTCTAATATACTGCGCAGGGCGCAAAACCCTAATTTTGCAAATCAGGTTAATATTCGAATCTTGTGAATTATCACAAAATTGATTGAATTCTGTGTGTTGACACGAAGTTCTTTAAGTTTATTGCCAGAGTGCAGTATGTTTTCCAATTGAGTATTTTATGCAAGGACCTTAACCTTGATACTTGGAAATTCGTGCTACTCTGCTGCGAGTGAACACAAATTGTCATACCATATCAATATTAAGGGTTCTGCCGGGGAACATAGGAAAAATACTTGGCAGGCTCCGACATTAGTGAGTAATGCAGCTAGGAGCTTATATACTCATTCGGCTCTAAACTAGTAAATAATTCATCTAGGAGCTTGAGTTTCAATATATGAAGAGAGACATAGGCACTCATTAGATTTTGATATATTCTCCAAATTCCCTGCGAAATATAAACATATTAATGTCTACTACATCTGATGCCGGGTTAGGTAGATATACTTTTACAGTTTTTGCCCTATACTAAAAACCACCATCAACACTCCTATTCAGACTAAGTCGTATAACTATATAGACTTTACATTATACACATTTGATATTTCAAACTGAGTTTAACTCGCTTATATCTTTCTCGAAATATGTGTTGGAAAGCCTTTTGCTTTAGCTACGTTCATCATTATTCTTGACGAGTTTAGTTGGAAACAATTTATTTGTTGGAAAATAAATAATAAGTCAAAAGATGATCATGTGAAAATTTCCTTGAAACTCTTACATGATTTGTGTGATACATTCATTTGATGTAGATTCAGAATGTTTCGTATTGTGTGAGATATCTATTGTCGTCTTCTAAGGATGTTTCAATGATTGAAATGGGAGTTTAGAACAACTAACCATTGTCGGGATATAACATAATATGCATACCAGTATGCAAACTGTTATAGTATGATTTAGGTCTTGGAACAAAGTAATACATACCAGTATGTGAACTGTTTTAACTGTTAAAGTCCGGGAACCAAGTTTGCATAACCATTTGCGAACGGTTTCACCTAAGTTAGGTCCGGAATGTCAATATGCATACCCATTTGCGACGTTATTCAAAGTTCTGGGAACTTAGTATGCATACCCGTATGCGTACCTGCGTAAAGTTCAAGTCCGGGAATTCAACTGAGTTTGGTGGTGTGCGACATTATGTGTAACCTTTTACATACTGGCGAACCCATACCAAGTCCGGTTACTTAGGTATGCGTACCCGTTTGCATACTTAAGTAGGTTATATTCTAAAATCGGTTTGTTCATGAAATAATACATTTATATAATAAGGAATGCAATCTTTTGCAAACCGCGGCTATAATGTTCATGAATTGATTCGAGTGAATCAAAATCAATTTAGCTTCAATTGTGTCTTGTATACTTCTATGAGAATATAAACAATTTAACAACTCTAGAACTAGTTTCATTTGAGTCATTTGAACTAGTGTGTTAAGATGAACAAGGTTGATATGAAAGTGTTCATATAGCTAACTTCGGTTAACTATTGTTGACCCAATAAGGTGTACACGTTTAGGTAACAAGCGAAGTTCGATCTAACGGTTGAAAGATATTATCTTAAGTCTAATCAGGTTTTCATCTAACGGTGAATAATGAATGCTTTGTTACCAAGGTAACATAGATTGTAACCCATGATTTGAAGACTATATAAGGGAGAACTCTAGCAACTGCAAAACCTAATTCCCACACCTCTTGTGTGATACTAGTTGCAACTAGAGTCGATTCTCCTTTAACCTAGGTTTTTCCTAAAACCATTATAGGTTAACGACTTAAAGACTTCATTGGGATTGTGAAGCCATACCCAACTATTTTCTTTATAGTTTCGTGTTCTGATCTTGCTTTATTCTATCGTGTTGAGTACTATCTTCTCTAAGATTTGCTCGAGATTTAATCTCTGATAGGCAAGATAAAAAGTAGTCACAAACATCTTCGTCCAAATTTTAACGTAAATTTTTTGTACAGTTTTTTATAACGTCAGATTGCAGATTAATATAGCATTTTTATATATTTTGGGAGAAAACTAAAATTATGGCATTCCAAAAATTCAACGACAACGATATTAAAAATATAATGTAAACCGGGTATAAAAATAATAAAAAATCGCAGCTGTCGAGAACCATATCTCGACCATCCAGCGGCCAGACTAATAACAAATAATGAGGGCCATCTGTCGAAGTTGTATCAACTACGTACCCAATCTTCACCATACGTTTCTACATCAATGTTGCAATTCACAATATAACATCAAATTTCATCCAACAGATACGAATGGTTTTTATATAAGCCAATAAGAATGCGTGGTTACGATAACCAACTAATGGAAGGGAGGGTAAGCTCTACCAATGTTAGTTTTATTTTGGAATGAGGGATGCTATTGAGTTTTTAGGTTGTTTTTATCCATAAGTTTTGGAGTAATAATCGCAGGAAAACACAAAGAGACATATAGATTCTTATTGATAAGAGAGAGGGGTTATATGGATACAATATTCTGTATATTCTTGGTAAGGCAAAACCCTAGGTACCTAGTTGGGACGCACATCTATGGGCAGTATGCCCTATAACACCCCCCCTTGTGCGGTCCAATAGAACGTCATATGAAGTGCTTCACATATAGTTCTTCAAATGTCGTCCTCTCCTTGATGATTTGTGCTGAAATTAATTGCCTCATTAAAACTTTGACAAGGAAAGACCTAGTAGGACACACATGTAATATTTCACATGTTGTCTTGTAATTTACATGTATTTCATCACATGCAATACGATCATCAAAGACCGACATGTCTAAGTTAATTGCCTCATCAAAACTTCGTCAAGAAAAACCCAGAGGGACAAAACCTGAACTAAAGAAAAAGAGTATAATATTAAGCAAACTTAGACCATAGTTGGACTCGAATATGTTGGCTCATTAAAACCTTGACAAAGGGAAAAGAATACAACGTGACAAATGCAAGTAAAGGTGATCCGTTGCAGATGATCACTTTTATCCATTGAAGTTGACTGCTTGCTTCACAACTCCTAAGGCAGAAAATCCTTGTGGGAAAGACAAATATCCTTAGCTGGGAAATTACATTCCCGGTGTTTGTTGTTGTCTCATTAAAAACTTTGCCGAGTAACAAAACCTTGTGGGAAAAAGTAACATCGGTGAAGAAAAATAGTTCAACACACCATTAGATGCTCCCCCTGATGTCAGACAATTTTCATTAGTCTAATGCAGTCAAAAAGAGTTTATCACACTTTACTTTGGTGACTTGAATGTTTATAAGACAATGTTGTTGATTCTAGAAATTACGTTGCTTAGCAGACTATCGCGTTTCATTTCTTTGATTCAGATATTTTTAGTAATATCAGCGTGGTCTTTATGTCTTCAACGTTCAACATACTTGATGTTTTAGTGTTGTCTCGCTAAAAACCTTGTCGAGTAACAAAACCCTTTGGGAAAAACTATTCTCGATCGAAGGGATAAAAAGTACAACACAACTTCAATTTTGAAGTAAAATATGTCGACATCCTTGGATCCTCCCCTTGATGTCGGCATCTCCCCCCTGATTACTTTCAGAGTTGTTCCAGACAGTTCCTTTAGTCATGTACTTTTTGAAACTAAATATCTGTAATGACTTAGAAATAGTCTATCATATCTCCCCCTGATTACTTTTGTTGGAGAAGAGATTATTGTTCCTTGATAATCAACAACCTTTGGATTGTAGTTCCTTTGGAATTACCCCCATTTTTTTGTATTTGTAGGGATAAAACAAACTTCTGTGAATGGTTACTTTTAAGTACATGATTGTAGTCATTATAGCATTCCAATGACATTGCGTTGGCGATAAGCTATATCTATCTAACAATTTCCCCGAGGATGCAAAATTTGATCGAGTACATTATTATACTAAGTACAACAATGCGTCTATTGTACTTAAATATGGGAATTTCATCTCCCAACACATCTATGTCATCTTCTTTTAGACGAAATGATCACTTACTTACATTTGAACCTCGACTAATCATGGGAGTGCTATTAGGATGCATGTCTTTGTTAAATTGCCTGACAACTTCAAACCTATGCAAACTGGTGGAATAATATACCACAAACTCAATTTTCGATCGACCTTTTCCAGATTTCTCATCTCAAATTTGGATTTCAAATAGATTTTAAGGTCTCTTATTACATCAAGAGTACCCATCATGTTTTTACCATCGACATAGATAACTACAATTCCAAATTAGGAACTTTTTTGTGTATACGTAAGGAAAAATAACTTACTTTTCTATCCCTTACAAATCAAATAGACACTTATACGGGTATACCAAATCCGCCAGATTATTACAATCCTTAAATGAGCATTCCACTATTATTTGAAACGTACTATGTGGTTTAGAGTCTTTTGATTTGGGTTAAAAAAAAGGTTGTTATGCACTTTTGTAAACATATTTTTATCCCTTAATCATTGTATATATGTAGTAACTACATAAAAATGCTACATTTTAAGTCATTTTGAAACTACCAAGCTATCTTTGTAACAGAACACTATAACGTTCATTACAACATAGTAAACAATTTCAGGGCTTTATGAGATACCCCACGCCACAAGAGAGTCTTTTTACTTTAAGAATGCATTCTTCTCATTGTGTTTTATGAAAAATTAATCATGTATGTCCAATAGGCTTTACACTTGGTTGGTTAGCACTACGACACCAAATACCTGTATACTTGTCAAAGAACCAAGTTCTACCTGGATTGTATAGGCCAAATATGCTCTTCGTTGACATTAAGCAACAAGGAGAGTGGTTCGATCTCATCTTGCTCTATTTCCTTAAGCAAGTGTATATGAAATTAATCATCACTACGCTCGCATGATCTTTCCATTGACTCGTGCGCATTCTCATAATCCACTTGAGATGTCATTGTTTTCTGGAATCATAAAACTTCGGAGCGTTCTCCAGTTTGATTTATGAACATATTCAGAGACAATCTTATGAGATGATTTATGATGATATAAAGTTGTGCCTTACTCACCCACATCCTTTCTAAGGTGAGGATTGATCGAACCAAGTGGTCTCTCCAACTTCCTTTATGGAACCACGGCCTCAACAACACTTCCAGTTAGTGTAGTTCCAACACCTTAGTCTATGGTGTATATCCCTTATTGAGGATTGGTAACCTTGCGGGTAGGTTTGCATCTAGTATGTGTGATCTCCTTTAGCAACATCATGACAATTCATGAGACACAGTGGGAACACACCATGAAAATTCATGTCGTTCCCTTAGAAAATTCTTTTTCTTATCTCCCCCTAATGGTGGGAAGACTGTCTCATTAGAATGACAACTCGCAAATATAGTGGTAAGGGATCTCCTGCCAAAGGTTTTAAAACATGGATAATTGTTTGGAGTAAATATCCAACATAACTACTTAATCGTTTTCGTAGTACGATGTGGACTCGTAATGGAACAGATATAGTGCAACCAAAAATGTGTAAGAACACGAATGTCAGGCTTATGTCCAGTTACCAACTGGTTCGCAGAAAAGGTTGACTAATATTGGGTTCTAAAACGAATTAAGTAAAGATGCGTGTAATATTGCATATCCCCAAAGCAATAAAAGGTAGGTTGGTACGCATAACTTATTCCTTAGACACCATATGTAACCTTTGATAGTAGCCTTTGTGAAACCATTGGATATAATATGCTCTATGTTGACCCTATTAAACATGAAATATTCATCAAGTCCTTTTGATGCACACTCTCTAGCATTTACAGGGGGTGGTGAGCCCCTACATGTATAATATACGCTAGTAGTTTTCCAAACGCAAAACTTCTTTGGAACTATAACTAGTCCAAAGTGTCAAAACATCCACCAGAGCCATAAGTACTTTAATGCTCCGCATTATGCATGGATATGTTTCTAAAAATCACCTTGTATTATTTGTATAAAGGTGTTGTCTACCATTGCATCTTAGGATGGTCTCAATCCTTTTTGACATTGTAAAATAAACGATATGCTTTCTTACTTTAAAAGCTTAATGGGAAGGGGCTGGTGCATCTAGTACATTAGGCAACACTTATTACGAGATATGCAACACTTCGAATTATGTCAATATTTTTCCCATTGTATCGTCCCATCAAATAAAGTGATGTTTGTGTGAGTCCTTTCAAAACAAAACATCATACCACAACCAAAGTTCCTTTATGGTCACGTCAAAGTCTATGAATCAATTCCAACATTTCATTGTCCATAATCAAAATACTAGTGATTTACAGTTCACCAAATTGACTCATTATTTTCTCTAAAATGTGATTCCTTTCACATTCATTAGAGGCAATTTATAGATGCATTCCTATTCTCATAATGAATTTTTGTACGATAACTGTTCGCAAAGATTTCGTAAGAACTTGACAAAGTGTGATTAGCTCTTAGTTCTTACAGAGCTCATGTAACTTTTAATGTTTATACCAATTAGGTAACAAAGATTGAGCATTTCTTCACTCGGATATTACATGTAATGATCCAATCATCACATGGTGTTATATATAGAAACAATTCGACAAGCAGTTTAATATATTTCCTCAAGAGCTTGTAATAAGTGGTGTGGCCTTATTACGTAACAAAGGAAAATTTATCTCATTTACTTTAGAGTGTTACAGTTTATGAAGATGATATACTTTTCATCATAATATACAAATGATCCTTTTTAACTCAAGTACTTTTGAGTATATCTCAAGTGCTTTAGAGTATTTCAGTCTCATGGAAATGATATACTTTGTATTCTATAAATACAGACAATGAAATCAATTCTTCGAAAAAAAAAAAAAGTTCTTTACTTTAGCTTTTAAAAAAAAAATGTTTATTAAACTACCATACAATTAATAGTCTAGGATCAAATCATACAAAATTCCGTTGAATAAAGATAATTAATAAACTTATCAAAATGTAAGTGTATTAATTGGGCAAGTTGAAGTTGACAAGTGGGGGTATGACCTTATTTTAACATATAGTGAGTTTGTTGTCATTTAAACTCTCTATATATCTTGTAGTTGGATGCTACTATATGATACATGCATTCCATCGCTTGTACCATACTCAGTAAATGTTTATACCAAGTGCCCAACTCTCATTCAAATGAGTTAGAATTACATCTCTGTCTCATGCTCAGTAAATACATTTACTTTGTATTGTTACTACTTGAGCCAATACTACAAGTGTATTAAATTCCAATGAACATTCAAATTTTCGGGGGAAAATTTTATGAAACTTTCTTCGGAGCATTTCAATGTCTGAAATCAATATGTCGCCTTAAAACATAGAAGTAATTCCTTCATATTTTGAATAAAGCCCTTGTAGACACAATTGACTTATGTATCGGAGGCCCTTTAATGGAAACTCCTTGAATTATGCTTGAATTTCACTTTCATTTGTGCCTAAGTATACACGAGTAATGATTCTTCCCAACTGATCACACTGATCATTGCCATAGTTTTTTACCTTCACTTTCCGACTTTAGTTACACCACGCAACATAACAGGACTTATACAAGACTCGGCCGCATTCTTCAATCATATGCGCCTACGCCAAATTATGCCATGCCTTAAGGTGTGCATGCTATGATTCCATACCCCTCTGGTATGCGTCAAAATCCATAGACTTTGATGTCTTCAGCAATGCAACAAAACTTACACTAGATTTGGCCTCCAAATCATATTGTAAATTACGCCTCCCAACTTTGCACCATTAGCGTGCCGAAGAACCATCACCTTGATGTTCTTGCATTTTCGCAACGCCTTGATTGGAATACATGACTCTGGTATAGTCATGACTTAAGATACCCGGGGGCATTCCACCATCACTTTAGAAAAAGTATCCTCTTCACGTACCTTTGAAACCAGCAATTTAAGCATCATTTGCTCTTTCAAACTGCCACGCTTTAATGTGGCGGAAAAACAACATCATGTTCTTCCTAACAATGAGTTACTCTTAACTCATATACATGATGGACTTACATCTTCATTCTTGTTGCATTACCCTATATTATTTATGCCATATGCCGTCGCACTTCCACATAACTCTCAACAACAAACTCGACTATGTCACCAACTCTATTTGCTTCTTTCACTTTCAACGTCTTCTATTGCATATTTTGGCTTAATATGCTATGTAGCATATTCCACGCGAACTAGCTTTACTTTGAACGAAAGAGGCAAGATCTTTCACTTCAAATACCCTCATTCACTACTACTTTACATATAGAGACTTCATTCCAACACCAAGGTCCACCAGACCCTAAACTGAAAGTATACTCAAATTTGAGCAAATTCTCTCGCCAACTGATTGCAACTTGTAAGACCTAACAAGCCTTGCCATACTGACTTCATCTTCGCTTCTAAGAAACAAAGGAAGTGAGACAACACCTACTGTCCCCAATATAGCAATTCACTTTGCCTTATGCATTCTTCCAACTATCAACGTTCTTATGAAACTGTAATACCCGGTATTTTTAGTTACGGTTTCAGGTCGGGTTATACCTGGATTGGTTAACCTTGTGCTTAGATTGTTGTTCCATAGCCTTAGCCTTAGCCTTAGGTGGGTTGTTTGAACTAGAAATACTAGGAGTTGGGTAGAACTAGAGTCACTTATTATTAGTAGTATAAGTTTTATATTAGATTTTTTGGAGAGAGAATTTAGAGATTAGAAAACCAAAAGGCTTGAGATATTTGGAAAAGAAAGGCTAGGATAAAAAGAAGGAGATGGAGGTAGAGATTTTTGGAGAATAAGGATTAAGAAAATCACTAAAGGCTTGATAAAATTAAGGTAGAATGTGAACCTCTTTCTCTATTGGTGTTTATCTTTGGTGTTTATTTCGTATGCTATTGTATTGTTAAGTTTCTGAAATTTAATTGATTAAATATGTATCTTTTATTGATGATCGGACTTTTAATATTGATAGATAACATGCTTAGGTATCTCTAGTTAAATTTTGAGAATACTTCACCACATATTCACCGTTAAATGTTTGTTTGAACTTGGATGTTGATTTCTGAAATTTCTGTACATTTTCGCTTTATCTGTTCTTGACTGTGTTTAGGTAATCTTGATGATACCAAAACGATTTTAAGTCTTGATAAAAGTTGTAGATCTATGTGTTATATTTAATTTTGCATTGGGTTTGCTAAATATAAAATTATTATGAATTTACTGTGAATATTTTGTTAAAATGAAGTAATCTGCCCAGATTTTAGAAGGATCGTATAAAATCATTATCTTTCATTTGAACCGTTGGTTTTCTGTAAAAGTTTGATATGAAATAGATACATGTATTATAAATGCTCCCCTAAAATTTGAAGACGATCGGATTGAGATATCTTATGAAACATCAAATTCGATACTTCAGCTCAACAAAATATTAGTTTTGTTCTTTCACTATTTTCGTATAATACTAATAAAATACTTTTACAATTCCAAAAATTATGAAAATCGGTGAGAGTAATAATCAAGATGTCCACCACTTCTTGTTAAAAGGATTAAACGAAATTCCTCATGAGTTAATAAATAAAAATAAAAAGGTCATGAGTGGCGGATCCATGAGTTAGTTCTTAAGCCATGAGTTACTTCCTAATTATTTTGTTTAGTAAGTGTGTTTCCCACCCTCACATGTCCACCAACAAGTAATGATCAGAAGTTTAATAATTGTGTTTCCCATCTATCTTTATTTATTTAAGCTTGACTTAGTTTAATAATTGTGTTTCCCATCTATCAAAAGCAAAAGCTGCTTTCCTGTTTTCTATGCTTTTGTTTTGTCACGCATGGGAATCTTTTATGGGTGGGAACGGGTCATTTTTTCTTTGAATACAAAATGAGTTTGAGCTGAGTTTAAAGATATAGGCCAAAGTAGTAGTAGTGGAAATGTAGGGTCGGATAAAGAAGAAAAGACTTATTAAAGTTTCTAAAGTTCAGTCAAAAGCTTATATAAAAGAAGATTTTGACCCAATTGGTTGTCATCAGATGAGCTTAGGATATGATTTTGGTACCAAGTATCACGAGGTCATTAGTTGGTAATTATTTAGGGTCTTATTAAAAGTTTGAATATAAATATCAAACAAAGAGGAGTTGCTTTAGTCGGGGAGGGAAGAAGATCATTTCTTCTAACCAGTGCTTAGGTTACAACAAAAATAAAAGAAAAGAAATATACTATAGGCTTGAAGTTATTTTTATATGAAACAACCAAGATAGTTAGAGGATCCTTTAGCATCTGTTAATTGGAGATTTTGGATTCATGTTCATATTGCTAGCGTTTGAGGTAGGCGCAACACAATCTAAAACTCTTCTTTTATTTAAGTTTCTTTTAATTAAATTTATGTTTGCAAGTTTCCATTATGAATGTTTCCATTATGGATGATTATGGATGTTGTGAGCATGATTATGAATGTTGGGTTGCGGTCCATAGAATGTGATTCTTAAAGATTATTTATGACGGAATACGAGATATCCTTGGAAACGGTTTTTGTTTCCTAAACCCACGTGGGGCTCCCTTGGGCGAGCGGATTGATTGAATTTATTAATGTATATGGATGTGGTGTTTCCATATGTTTGTGGTGGTGTTAACCATGCAACTTGTTTTGAAAAGAAATTGAAAAATATTGCATAAAATATTTTGTTGCTTCTTTGCCTACTGAGTGTCACAACTCACGTCGTATTATGAAAAAGATTCCAGATTTGATGCATGACAAGGAGTTGATCAACGTGGATCCTATAGAATAATTTTAGATCCTTAATATTGTTGTTTTAGCATAAAATTCTAGTTCAAAGATGTAATTAGTCTTAGATTCAAAGCTGTAAAATATTGTATGATGTTGAGTTGACTGTTTATCATTTTAAATTTTCAATAGGTTTTGATTTGATTCTTTTTGAAACAAATGTAAAACATCTTAAGGTACATTTTCTGAAAATTATAGAATTTCTAAGTACTATACGTATTTTTAACATAATTCTTTGTACCATTGTTAAATCCAGAAATTATCCGACTGTTTTAAATATCTCATAAATATCCTATTTTAAAACTATGATACATTAGTTTTTAGACCTTAGTGTCTGCTGAGAAAATCCATATCTATCTTTTATGTTTCTAAAATTACAAACCTCATCCAATTTTGAGTTATGTGTGATTTTATATAATTTTTATAAAACAGAATGGTACAGTTTTGATTTTCTGCAGTTATGGTCAACTACACGTTTGACTGTGGTCAAAGGATACTCAAATCATTTAAAAATCCCTAATAATTTAGGTATAATAGAATTTACAGTATATATTTTATCCGAATAACATCCGATAAATTTTGGAACTCGCATGAAGCCTGTAAAATTCTAGTAATCCTCCTTGGTCTATTTTCAGTTTTAAAATTTAGGGTTGTAATCGTTTCTTATTAATTAATCTTAAGACTTGAACGGTGTTAGTATTTTTATTTGAGAACCAAAATGTGTTTTTCTTCCGGTGGCTTTCAAATTAGGTTAAATCAACAGTTTGACCTTCCTAAATGAATTTCTGAGCATTCCGCTGCGACAGAATTCTTAAAACGAACATGATTAAATAAGTCGAAATGAATTACTCAACGAGCTTGGGCTTAGTAGCCGGGCCTCGGCTATGGAATCCACATGGCACTCCGGGTTTCGAAAATCGAGGCGTCACAGAAACTCTCATAACGAAGCACAATATAATTGACACTTAGTTGAATACTCCTTCAAACTGATGCCATCATGTTGCTTTAGCTTTCATGAAGATTTCTTCAATAATGGCCACATGCCATCTTTATGCATCACCACTACTTTGTCCTTCTTTCTCCATGCATCTACAATTTGCCTAACTTGCATCTCCAAACACGTTATGCATCTTTGCCATGCCCAAATCCCATTTGGCGCATTCTACCGTTGCATACAAGCTATGCTAATTAGTACCCAAATCTTGATGCAAACTTGTGCACCTTTGCACAACTGGAACATACTTAACTTGGTGATTCTGAGCATCACCATAGAGCTCAGCAAAGTCATATCACTCGATAACTTTCGCGGAAAAATTCTCTTGGAAAATCTCAATAAGGTTATAACCCTTTCCAATGACGCGCCACTGCCTACGTTCCATGAAGCAAGAATGCCACATTCTTCTTCAAACTTGGAACTCATTTTTACTTCCCATGCACATATGGTTTCTTTTGTCTTTTCCCTTTGCCAAAATCAATTTTAGTAGCAACAATTGTTGATTTGTAGTCGACAAGAACATTCACTTGTGGTTATGATCAAATGTAGGTTTTTGGACACCCTTGTCCAAGCATATTGATGACACTCATAAACCAGGTGCAAGTACACTCGTTGTGCGCATCTAGCATCAATTTATAACTCTTTGCAAACACAAGACCATGGTGTATCGGTTTTTCCGTAACTTATGTTTTATTCTTCAGCCTTATCAACCCAAGCATGAGGCACCAACGCAAACGACTACATCCCAGAAGACGCTAAGTCCCCTGTGCAGCGACAAGAAGCTGGAGATGCTGCTCCAGACTTCCCATTTCCAATGAACTAAGTCATAAAACTCCTGGAAGTGTGGATTCAAGATGACACCATCAAACTACCTCCTCTCAGACGTCTACCAACCGAGGAAGAAATGGCAAATCCCAAATATTATCGTTATCATAGCTTCGTCAATCACCCAACCAGTGACTGCAACAAACTGAAGCGCATTTTCAAAGAAAATGTGGATGTGGGAGAACTTCAATTAGAAAATGAAGGAGTCCATAGAGACCCTCTTCATGTTAGGAGTTGTATGATTTCTGGGGATTATGTCCAGAAAACTGTGCAGTCTATGATGGAGCATTTATGTGAAATTTTGTATTTCTCTAAGGCGCAGCCTCAAAACATGTTTGGACCCCTCAACCGTGTCGTATCAGGCAAACATATGTTTCCAGTTAAAGAGGCCGCCCACAAAACCCAATCTTTCTTGGGAAATGCGAGATACAACTGGGGACTCCTAACCGTCACCCGCTTGAAGGATTTCGAGTTTGACATCATATTGATCGATGTAGCATATGATTTCAATATTGTTACTGTCAATAACCTGAAAGCTGCAAAGATTTCAAAGCAGGAAGATGTTCACTACCCAACCATGATTAAAGATGTTGAAGGAAAACCTATAATGCTTACGGGTACATCGACCTAGAAATCAAGGTGGGAGACGCTCTAACACACGGAAGGTTTTATATTGTGAAAGACTACCCGAATTATGATATGATTCTGGGGCGCTTGTGTGTGCATGACAACAAAGCAAGGTTAAGAGTGTGTCCTTTTTCAGTGTCAATACCTGAAAGGATTTCCAATAATCCGAACAACTCCTAAGATTATCTGTTGCCGTATCAACAACTTGCCAAAATGATGCAATTACCTGGAGAGAGCCCATCAGCATACATTCGAATATTTCGAACCCAAGTAAGTCCTATTGAACTACCCTTTTTATAACCAGTTATTCCTCCCCCTGCTAAGGCTCTGGGACTCACTCCCATCATCGACCTATCCGTCATTAGGAGATGTTAATGGGAGGCTGGTATTTTCAAATACTTTGTCAAGAATTTAGAAGCTATCTCAATCAAAGATAACGAGTTCAAGAATCATGAAGTTGTACAACGCCCAAACCCATTTCAAGTTGGAGATATGACGATGAAAGTGAACTCTCAGCCTGACTCACCTATAGAAAGGGTAGACGAGCCATACCTGGTGGCAGATGTTATCTTAGGTAGTTACTGCAAGCTCATCAATGCCGACAAATTGTAAGGCGTGACAATTAAATCACAATGGCTCAAGCCCTTCAATACATAAAAATGATGTGCTACCTATTCCTCCAGTATGCTCTTTAGTATTTTCCCCAACAATTTCCCCTTTTCATGCAATATTTGTAATTCCTCCAAAATGATTGCACTGCTTGCATTCATAATTAGGGTTTCATTTTGTCAGTTAATCAAAGTATTATTTTCTTTTAGAAATCTCTTTACCCCTGAATCATGACACAAATTCTTGAGCAAGCTTAAACCCTTATCATTACCCATCAGTTCAAACCAGAAAAACAAAACCCTAAAAGAAATATCTCATACCTTTCGAAATACATTGAAGGAATACATGCAGAAAGAAAGGGGGCAAATGAATCATTTGATTATTAGGGCAAATGCTTCGAAGAGAAGTCTACTCCAATAATAAAGCAACCTCTCAATCACCACATGATTAGGCGGATTGCAACACAATTGAAAGGCAGACATGTTCATGATAAATCTCTGGTTTTCATCATCGCATCCATTTTTAGGGTTACATCCAATCCTCATGAAGACAGTTCACGGTCACACAAGTATGCATCATCACCTATAGGTCGCATTCCTTTTGGCAGTACGACTCGATGGAATGAAAAGGTTCTATCATAACCCTACTGGGAAGTACTACAACTAGGGTCCCAGACATCGTGAATAAAAAAAAATCATTCAATGAAAACCAGGCTCAGCAGCAAAACTACTGAGTATGAGAATAAAATGTCTACAAGCTATAGAAAATCCTAACTATGAATAAAAGCAACAAAGGAAAGTCTAGTTATTAGAATGATCAATAGTATCTTCACTGGAGCCATCACTGAAAGCTGCTTCAACACCTTCATCACAAGCCACTACTGCATCCTCTCTGGAAGCCGCATTGACTTCCCTTTCTGACGCTATTTTAACGCCTCCCTCAACAGTTGCTTCAATACTCCCTCCAGGAGACGCACCGACATCCTTCTTGGGAGTTGTTTCAATATCTTCTCCAGATGTCTCTACCGTGATCTCCTCAGCATCCACTTCAGTGTTCCCTCCAACGGTTGCTTGAGTACCCTCCACGAAAGCTTCAACCACTTAATCAGGAACTGACCCAACAACCTTCTGAGGATGCTCTGGTTCTTCCACATCATAATTGAGAATTATGATTCTATTACGAATAGGGTAATCATACTTGTTTTCGCTGGGAGGCCACTCATGCTCGATCCTTCGCCGCTTTAGTCGAGCTACAAACCTTTCAGCTCTCGCGCTAGTCAATTGAGATTCTTCATCATGTTTCCATTTCTCCTCCATGATGACAGAATAAAAAAAGGCCTGAGTATGCTCCAAAATGATGCATAAGTGCAGATGAGACATACCCTGTATGGCACGACCGGCTTCACAAAACGGGGAATCTATTTTGGCCATCACCTCCTCAAACGCACTAGTTTTGGGTTTGTCGACTTCAAAGCTTTTTTCTGGATAAGTAAAAGAGTAATCATCACCAGCAGTTCCCATCATATACTGCAAAAGGGATGTTATGATCATATCAACAGATAGTATATATATATATATATATATATATCGTTATCATCATCAATCAAAAATAAAACCACACAATGAACAGAGAGCAATACCTGGAACGAAGAAGGGAAGTAATTTTATGATGGGAGAAAGGATCTAGCATCTTCTTTATATTCCACAAATAAGCAAGACCTGGGAAGAAAAGGAGTCTCTACTTGTCGTGTATAAAGGCTCCAGATGCGGGATAACAATCAAGTAAATACTTATCTATCTGAAGATAATTGACGTGCGTTGAAAGAAAACGTGCCTTACTCCATACCATAACCAAGCCAGCCTCTATCCTGGTAATGTACGTCGAACTTCTCTTGTGAATTTCTTAGTCTGTCACCATCTATTGCTTACCTCGCAATGGCATTATCATTACGTGCTAAGCAGGGGACTTAATATTGATGGTGGCTTTTAGTTCAGGTCTAAAATTGTAAAATCTGTATTTAATGCGTTGTCATCCTGCAAGGGGTAAAGCCATTGGAAAAGTAACGAGTGCAAAAAACCTCCTCGTTCATTGAGAAATTCAATATATATGGAATTCACTCAGAATGGTGCGCGTAATAGCAATCTTAAATATTCTGTGAATTTTATTTACTACCAGCATTATTAATGCATGACTTTCCTGGTATTTTCCCATGCTATGTTCCTAGCCGAACTCTCAATACTGTCATGACATGACAATTAAATGTTCACTCTCAGCAGAGTAATATGAGTCTCCCGAAATGCTAGTATTCAGATCTGCATAGAAGTACCCACATGGGCTGCATCATTCTCTGACAAGGAGAATATTGTGTCGATGCACTTTTAAGTTAGCTCAATCGAACACGCTTAAATTCCTTAAGTAAAATCTAGACTGTTAATATCAGTCTCAGAAACTATCACGGCCACACAATTTGGCCGCATGATACAACAAACATATCCTACTCCTAGCAGAACTAGGAAATCACCATAGTGACCACCGGAGGGCCCACTAGTGCCATAGATGATCGAATCCTACCTAGTACATCCGCGACGCTTTGAATGATTGACCCAAATATGGGTGATCACGTTGGTGAAGGAAAGAGCTCAAACGATCTAGACATTCCAAAAATGTCTCAGAAACATCACGACCCTCCAACTTCGCTAGCCTAGTTGGACGGCTTGGATCATCCTACAGATGATTAAGGAAGAGCCGGCATGTTCATTGGCGGCCTAGATTTCCCATTGGTTAATCGACTTATCTGCAACAAGTCTATAGGGTGCTCAACCGTTTTTCCCAAACTCGAGCAAACATGATGTATTCAAAACTGTAATTTGGGTCGTGGAAGTATACAACTGTCGTAAATAAATCGTTTCCGTCCAACTTATCTAGCTTAATTGGACAGCTTATATCACATTTCCAACGATCAAGGGGGTGCACATAAGTTCACCACTGGCCCAATTTTATCCCCACTTGATCGGCTTGCCAAAATGAAGTCAATGTCACTCCAAATTGCTTGATCGAATTAGGGTGAGTATGGCCGTCTGTAAACCCTCATTGGCGTTTGCGGCAACCAACTACTATCGCAAATCGATCACAACTATCCATCTTTGTCGGCCTAATTAAGTGGCTTAGATATAATTTTGGGTGGCCCTGGAGATGTCAGCATGCTCACCGATAACCCACCTCTATACATGGCCGATCGGCATGTTCGAACTAGGGATCGAAGTCCCGGAACTCTCACCCAAAGAGGTGTTGGCCGTGCAACTTCAAACCCTAAAATATAATCAACGACAGCGTTCAACTACCGCAAATAATTTTGTCTGACCAACTTTGCTAGCTTAGTCGGACTGTTTATATCAGATTCTAGATGGTCAGGAGGGTGACGCCATGATCATCGGCCACCCCTCCTCCACGAGAAGTGATCGGCCAAGTGATGGCGTGTTCCTAGAGCTACCAAACGATCACCCAAAGGTGGTCGATCATGCTACCTCCTTTAAGATGCTTAATCCGTGACTTACTCAATCAATCTCTAAAACAACGATGCTTCATACACAACGATTAATTTGAGCTGCTTAAATGCGATGCTTTACATGCGTCGAATACATATGATATTTTATATCGGCCTCATAAACAATAACTTAGTTGTTTCACCTAATATCACCATATGTTATTCTCCGCGGAAAGTCCCACGACTTTACCTACTTATTCGAGACATCAAACATGTCACAAACTGGGGGATGCTCACTGGGGTATTGGTCTGGCGGTTTACAGCGTGTGGCGTGCAACTTACAAGAAAGTGTCAGGAAAGATGGACGGTTAATAGAGAGTAGTGGGTGAACGTGTGATCAGTCTTCCCTCATAATGGGAACATGAGGATCACTACCTTCCGCATAAATCCACTTCTCCACAGCTTAACTTCCTCAACTTCCTAAGAGATCAGAGTGCGCTCAATGACTTGTATAAATAGGTTTTCAATCTATTTTCGAACAAAAAAACACAAGTGTTATCAACGCAAGTAGCCATAAACCATTTTTCTGATACAAGTCATAAAACAACCACACCTTCATAATTCAACATTCTGATCTCAAACACCTTTTTCGCTTCCCTCCCTAAGATCAACCCTTCTCCTTCACTTTGTGACCGAATTGAGTCTGGAACGTCCATTTCTTAGTTTAGGCCAGAATCTTACAGATTGATATATCGAATCTAAAAGTACTCCCATTCTGTGAATTTGTTTAGGGTTCGAAATGTTTCTCATCAACACACCCAAATTTACCAAAAATAGCAGAACCAGTTTTTACCCTCAAACAACAGTATATCGCTATTATGGCTTCGTATTGCACAATTATTGCGGAGCACTGACTTGGCCTGCAATACTGTAATGCGCAATCATTATGTGTCACTTTATAGACCGGTGATAGACCTCCCCCACCTAATCCGTTCAACGCCCTCGTTGAACGCAACAAAGTATACTCGTTATACTTGTTCTTCGGCCTTGTCCATTTTTGAGCCTATCTCAGAAATCAGCAAACTTGTTTGGCATTTCTCCTTGCCAAAACTTATATACCTAGTACCAAATGCCATCACTTAGATTATTGCCTTTCCATTTATCCTACTAACTTGTACTGTTGTTCTCACGTTGGCCTACGCTCTAATTACAACTACAATCTCATATCAACACCCAAATGCAACTTGGAAATTCCTCTTGCCAGCTCCCTGAATTAGGATTGAATTTCACTTGAATCATTTGTTCCTACGTATACATAAGTAATGATTCTTCCTAACTGATCACACTGATCATTTCCATAGTTTTTCGCCTTCACTTTCCGATTTTAGTTACACCATGCAATATAACAGGACTTATACAAGACTCGGACGCATTCTTCAATCATATGCGCCTTCGCCAAATTATGACATGCCTTAAGATATGCATGCTATGATTCCATACCCCTCTGGTATGCATCACAATCCATAGTATTTGCTCTCTTCATCAATGCAACAAAACTTACACTAGATTTGGACTCCAAATCATATTGTAAATTACGCCTCCTAACTTTGCACCATTTGTATGCAAAAGAAAAAGGACCTTGATGTTCTTGCATTGTCGCAACACCTTGATTGAAACGCATGACTCTGGTATAGTTATGACTTGGGATACCTATGGCATTCCACTGTCACTTTAGAAAAATTATCCTCTTCACGTACCTTTGAAACTAGCAATTTGAGCATCATTTGCTCTTTCAAACTGCTACGCTTTAATGTGGCGGAAAAACAACATCATGTTCTTCCTAACAATGAATTACTCTTAACTTATATACTTGTTGGACTTACATCTTCATTATTGTTGTGTTACTCCATGATATCGCTTCCGTATGCCGTCGTACTTCCACATAACTCTCAATAGAAAACTCGACTATGTCACCAGCTCTATTTGATTCTTTTATTTTCAGCGTCTTCTATTGCATATTTTGGCTTAATATGCTATGTAGCATCTTCCACGCGAACTATATTTACTTGGAAGGCGAGATCTTTCCCTTAAAATACCCTCATTCACTTCTACCTTACATAGAGAGACTTCATTCCAACACCAAGGTCCACCCGAACCTAAACTGAAACTATACTCAAACTTGAGCAAATTCTCGCTCCAACTGATTGCAACTTATAAGACCTAACAAGACTTGCAATACTGACTTCATCTTTTCTTCTAAGCAACAAAGGAAGCGAGACAGCATCTACCTTCCCCAATGTAGCAATTCACTTTGCCACATGCATTCTTCCAAGTATCAACGTTCTTATGCAACTACCATAACGAAGCACAATATAATTGACACTTAGTTGAATACTCCTTCAAACTGATGTCATCATGTTGCTTTAGCTTTCATGAAGATTTCTTTAATAATATCCACATGCCATCTTTATACATCACCACTACTTTTTCCTTTTTTCTCCATGCATCTACAATTCGCCTAACTTCTATCTCCAAACGCATTATGTATCTTTGCCATGCCCAAATCCCATTTGGCGCATGTTATTGTTGCATACATGTTATGCCAATTAGTACCCAAATCTTGATGCAAACTTGTGCACCTTTGCACAACTGGAACAAACTTAACTTGGTGATTCTGAGCATCACCATAGAGCTTAGCAAAGTCATATCACTAAATAACTTTCGCGGATAAATTCTCTTGGACAATCTCAACAAGGTTATAACCCTTGCAAATGAGGCGCCACTGCCTATATTCCATGAAGCAAGAATGTCGCATTCTTCTTCAAACTTGGAACTCATTTTTACTGCCAATGCACATCTGGTTTCTCTTGTCTTTCCCCTTTGCCAAAATCAAATTCAGTAGCAACAATTATTGATTTGCAGTCGACAAGAACATCCACTTGTGGTTATGATCAAATGCAAGTTTTTGGACACCCTTTTCCAAGCATATTGATCTCACTCATAAACCAGGTGCAAGCACACTCCTTGTGCGCATCTAGCATCAATGAAGAACTCCTTGCAAACACAAGACCGCGGTGTATCGGTTTTTCCCTAACTTGTATTTTTTTTATTTAGCCTTATCATAAGATTTATGCAAGATAAGAATTGGCCATCCAATTTTTTCTTCATGGCATCACATTTACAGAAACATGTTGGTTCGCAACCATACTTTGCATTACCACCAAGGTACATGCATTCGAGAGAGATAACTACAATCTTTCATCAACTGGATACGATGAAAACACCTTCAATCTATCATATAGACATGTTTTTCATCTACTTTTCCACTGCAAAGGCCAACAACATCTTTGCATTCATGAATTTTCGCAAAATTTCCATTACAACTTGCAATGTAATCGCTATTGATAACACCACAAAGATATGCATTCCAAACATAATATTTGCATAACTGTGAGAAACATGGACTTTAACACCTGACTTGCACCATAGAAGTCAGCATACTCTTCAGTTTTATCATGCGATCACTTGAAAACCTGATTTTAAATGATTCTCGTGTGTTCGTCTAACACTTTGGGCAGGAATTTTGACACCATTGTCATAAACTTTCATGGCATGTTGCTACTTCAAGCTTCAAAGTTCATTCCAACTGATATTTCCACACAAGATCAACTTTTTCTAGTCTCTATGCTATTGAAACCAAATAATTACCATTGAATCTGATAAACAAATGACATCAACTTGAGTAAAAAAAGAGAGAAAATGAGCAACTGTGTCCCCAAACACAGCTCTGATACCAGCTATCACATGCCCATTTAATCGCCTAAAATTTTCATGGGACATGACCGATAATAATTGTGGTTCAGTGAATCAATTTCACCCACAATCACTCAGCCTTGCATACTCGCATCGAAGTACGCATCTGCCTCCACTCATAAGGCTTTGCACAACGTAAGTCTTTTCTTCTTTCTCTCTAACTCTTCATGCCCCCATAAGCATAAGAGGTTCTTCCATGTACTTAATCAATTCTCACACAACTAGAAACATAATAATGAACATAAATGATATTGCAACAAACCCATTTTATTGCACTAAAGGAATATTACATCAAACAGTCCATCACATGGACTAAACATGCCATCATTCTCTTAATGATGCCTTATTCTCTCAAGTATGAGACTACTACATGTCTACAAAACTCTCTCATATGTAAGCCTACAAATTTTCCCACTCCTTAGGACTATTTATATAGAGGTTTCAATTTCCAAAACTGTGCACAACTGTTACACACGTAAGGGACATCTATCTATCCCATGGAGCAGTTCTATAACCGCCTATAAAGTTCCACCTTGGGCTAGTTTCTCTCTAAACTGACGCCAACTCCCAACACCAGTTCTCTAGTAGTTATAAACCTTCTCCCATACTTATAAACTCACTTTATCACCGCTCTAATTCATCTCGCATCATTGGCATGCTTGTGAAGCTCGTAACCAACTCATAACCGTCACTTGAGCTGTATTGCACAATTGTTGCGCTTTACTGAATTCTGCCTTGATCTCTTTACTCAGCCGCCTTGGACCTACCAACTTCTTACTCTAAGCTAATGTAGTACCATTCTTGTGCTTTAATCATCAAGTCCAATTCCTTAAACTCATTCTAGTTACTCATGGCATCATATGCTTCACTTAGCCATTTTGCTTGACAATAGCAATGCAACTCTTGCATTACTAACTTGTTTACACTGTCCAATATTTGGTCATTCTTGAACTAAATCCATAGACCAACTCTTGGTCTATTCTACCTTCTTGCATCATCCTTGATTTTGGGCCAACTCAATTCCATGGATATGCCTTAATGCCAACATCGCATGTTGCATCTAACAACTTTAGCCATGTATTTCCAATCCCTCAATGAAGCCTCAGTGCATCGGCCAATAAGCTTCATTACTTACCCAAATGTGTTTACAGTGTAGTACTACCTTTACGCTTCACTACCCCTGCAGGGTACCACCATCTTAGTGCTTGACGGTCTATACAGTATACCGCTATTATGGTTCGTATTGCGCCATTACGGCGGAGCACTGCCTTGGCCTGCAATATTGTAACGTGCAATCATTGTGTGCCACTTTCCAGACCGGTCATATGCCGAGATGTACTTTTCCTTTTTCAGATTACTTTTTCCTTCTAATCATGATTTAAGGTTTTTGTAATGTCACTCCCTAGTTGATTCTGTTATTATATACCATCTTAAGATTTTTAACGTATGTATAAAAGAGAAGATTATAAATTTATTGATTGATTTTCCTTAAACAACGTAGTCTTAATTTTATTTTAGAAACCAAACCCTAGAAAGCTTATAATTTTTCAGAATCCATGATCATATTCCTTAATTATCTGCGGTAAAACTCTGTATATTAGTTTAAGTCAATAAAATGATCTTATTATGAGATGTGTTTAAAATCAGATTATGATATTAATGTTGTTTATTTTTCACATATCATATGTCCTTATTAATCTCAACTACTAAAAACAAACTTCAACATTGTGCTAACTGTATAAATATTTTATTATGAGTCTATAACTATTGTATATGATGCTTATGGATCTCATTCATTAAATACAAATGTATATTGTACAGAGCAAATTATCAACAAACAAAAGATAAAAATATGGAGGACGATAAAAGTTACGTTTTGTTTACCTACATAAACCTCGTCAACAATATGTAGACATCGAAGAAAAAAAAGTTGCATTTAGCCATTGTCTATAATTATAAAAAATTCTTAATGATGAGACTGAAGAAGTAATTTATTTATCAAGGTAGTTTGAATTCTAGGTAGTTGGAAGTTGGAACTTTCTAGAATTCAAATTCCTTCAATACCAAATGCAACCGAACTAGGCTACGTCCTCTACAGAATTCTCCTCGAGATACGCATTTTAGCTTCGTCAAATAGCCAAATTGTTCTCTAACATGCATCATTTTGCCTCTACCCTAAAATCACATCATTTACCTTTAAAAAATACAGTATATTTCTCGTTCTCACAATCACCTCTCTCATAACCACCTCCACCTCCAAGCCTCGATTTTTTTTCTTCCTTACTTATCTCTTGACCCTTCACTGTATTTATTTTTTCACACTCACTCGTTCGCGATAGATGATTAAATTAGTTAATTTTAGGGTTTTATTGTATTATTTCCGTTTTCTTCATTTTTTCTTAAAAATCTCTACAACTTTGGTTGATTTAGGGTTAATAATAGAACAGAGAAAAACGAAGGAGGTTGCTTATGGTTGACTCGGTATGACTCACTAATCTGAATGTCTCTGACTATTTTGAGTCGTTGATCCAGATTAATGAGTCTTGCCGAGTTAGAACTACACACATCCAACAGTTGATAATCAGACATGAGGAATTTCAATAATTCGTTAAGGGATATAAAATACTGGGAACTAATTACCGTGGGTTTCCGCAACGGTAAATAACATTTAAACCTATCTTCCCGTTCTTTAAGTCTATTGATTTTTTTCCCCTCCGTGATGAGGTATTCTTCTTCTTTTCCTTAAATTCTTATATTGTCAGAGCAGTTCCTCTGGAATGAAAAAATCCAAGATTTGTTCATTTTGCTCCCACTATGGACTCAACAAACATGAAAAACGGATGGCCAAACCCACAAATTCGTTGGTTTGTTTACTGAGAGAGTGCAGTAGTCGTGCGTTTAATCTAGATCCGCGCAAGCTCATTTAATCCACGCATTCAAACATTGTTCGCCAGCGTTCGAACACAATCCGCTCACTGCATATTTTCAGTGCACAACTTTAATATGTATCATTATTATACTCTGAAACACATTATAGTATTATACTCCCTTCGTCCCATTTTAGATGATGTTTTAGGGTTATTTTTTTGTTCCACAATACTTGAAACTTTTCATATTTTCCCACAAAACTACCAATAGCACCCTTGCATTTTGTCTTGAAATTATAAGTTTATTTTCAAATGCACTAATATAAATTAATGTTTGAAGACTTTTCTCAAGGGTATAAATGAAAAATCTTTCATATCTCTCTCAATTTCTTAATCTGCGTGAAAACTCCAAAAACATCATCTAAAGTGGAACAGAGGGAGTATATATAAGTTTTATAGATTTTATCACTTTTATTATTATAGTGCAAATTTTGTACTTGACGTGTACTTTTTAATGTGTGTTGTGTGAAAAGGAATAGTAGGCCGGAAGTTTTATTATTATAATATAAATTGTGTACAATTGGTGATGCAAAAGTAGTAGTGGGCGGGAATGGTTCGATCGCACACTTGATTTTGGATCGGCAATTGCATTTCACCAAAGTGGAAAAACGTGTTTGTTCATCCACCTTGATCAATTTTTTTATTTATTTTCCCATTACCATAGTGAAAATGGGGGAGGGGAGGTCTAACAATCACACCCGATATTTCGTTTGGCAATCTGTATAGACAAATTTCAATATAATTCCAAGAGAATCAACTAGACAGTCAGACTCAATCAAGGAAAATATATCCAAGAGTTATATATCTTTTTCTCAATGTAATCATCAAATCAAACAAATAGGAATCCGTGAGCCTGATTATTATGGGAAACAACTTGAATGGTACCAAAGATCAATGTTCAAGTGTCAATCAATTTCAATCAACAACCAAAGGCTATATTTACCAATTGATTGAACTTCACACAACTTGTGATATTTTAATTATATAAACAAATATAATGCAAAAAATAAATAACAGAGACACCCGAAGTTTTTTTAACGAAGAAACCGCAAATGCAGAAAAACCCCGGGACCAAGTCCAGATTTGAACACCACACTGTATTAAGCCGTTACACTCTCTAGCCTACTACAAGTTAACTTCAGATTGGAATGTAGTTGAGCCCTAACCAAGTCTCACACCGATTAAGGTACAGTCATGTTCCTTACATCTCTGAATCCCAGCAGGACTTTGGCACTTGATTACCTTAACTGATCTCACCCACAACTAAGAGTTGATACAGCCCAAATTCGGAGACTTTATAAACAAATTTGTCTCCCACGGAAAAGTTTATTTTGATAGATAAATCTGTCTTCCACATAAATACCTACGAAGTTTTTGTTTCGCCTTTTGATTAATCAAGGTGAACATGAACCAATTGATAATCCGGTATTATATTCCCAAGAACAACCAAGAAATATCAATCACCTCGAAATAACTTAACTATATGGTAGTAGAACAAGTTACTGTGGAATCGCAAAGAATGAGACGAAGAGCTTTGTGATTACTTTTTATATCTTACCTATTCGAGATAAATCTCAAGTAAATCTTAGAGAAGATAGTACTCAATACGATATAACAAGTAAGATCAGAACATGCAACTTCAGATAAAATAGTTGGGTCTGGCTTTAGAATCCCAATGAAGTTTTCAAGTAGTTAACCTATAATGGTTACGAAAAACCTAGGTTAAAGGAGAATTGACTCTAGTCACAACTAGTGTCACACAGGAGGTGTGGGGATTAGATTTTGCAGTTGCTATAGTTTTCCCTTATATAGTCTTCAAACCAGGTTTGATAGCTTTGAAACAAAGCAATCGATATTCACCGTTAGATGAAATTCTTATTTTCCAGTTGCTAAGTTTTCTTAAAACCAAAGCAACATCTCTCCACCGTTAGATAGTCTTAGCTTGTTACAGACAAATAAAATGTACCTTCATTTAGATATGGGTAACTGTACCTAAACGTGTATATTGAGTTGGCTCAGCAATAGTTGACCAAAGTTAGCCATATGAACACTTTTGAATTAACCACATTCATCTAACACTTCTAGATCAAATGATTCTAATTGTGTTACTCATAGAGTTATTCAATTGTTTTATATTCTCATAGAAGTATAAAAGACACAATTGAAGCAAAATCGGATTGGATTCAAAGGAATCAATTCATGAACATTTAGACACGGTTTGCAAAGATTGCATTCCTTAATATATAAATATATTTTTTCATGAGTATGTAATCATACTTAACCGATTTTAGAAATTAAACCAACTTAGTTTGCAAACGGGTACGTAAACATAAGTTCTGGACTTTGGTCATGCCACAGTTCGCAAACGGGTATGCATATTGTCGTTCTGGACCTAACTCAGGTGAAACTATTCGCAAACGGGTATGCAAACTTGGTTCTCGGACTTTGACAGTTAAAACCGTTCGCATTCTGGTATGCATACTTTGTTCCCGTTCCTGAATAATACTAAAACAGTTTGCATATTGGTACGCATATTGTGCTATATACAGACAATGGTTAGTTGTTCTAAACTCCAATTTCAGTCATTGAAACTTCCTTAGAAGACGACAGTAGCTGTCTCACATAAACTATTAGCTTATAAGTAATTTTCAAGTGATCGAATGATCAATACGAAACATTTTGAATCTACATCAAATGAATGTCTCACACAAATCATGTAAGATGTTTCAAGGGAATTTTCACATGATCATCTTTTGACTTATTATTTAGTTTCCAACAAATAAATTGTTCTAACTAAACTCATGTAGTTGCAGATTATCTCACAACTACACCCTCAGTAGAATCCATGAATTTGATATGATGATCTCAATTATTTGATGTGAAGATGAAGATTAAAGTACTAAAATTATAAAGAGACACAAAGATTTTTACGTGGTTCGATCAATGTGATCTACATCCACGGTTCTTCACTAGTGATTGTATGTAATTACATGATTTTACAATTGAGACTTCATTAATGAATATTTGGAGTTCTAGAAATTTTTGGGAAGAAGATGATAAAGAAAATAAATCTCTCCTAACCTTTTTCTCTCTCCTCCTAAAATTATCTTCCCTTCCTAAAAAGATCTCTCCCACTTCTCATGCCTAAATGGCTATTTATACAATCTTACAAAATATGACAGTTGTGTTGTCCCGCCATTTCGGATTTGAGAATTATCTTGCGAACCTTCGTAACTTCACTTCGCGAACTTCTTTTGGTTTCCTCGTGATTTCCTTTGCTCGCAAAATATTCTTTGCTCGCAAGATGTCTTTTCTTTCCATAATTTCGTAAGTTATCATTTGTTGTGATATTCCGCTCCTACATCTTGCCTCTTTTTTCTTGAATATTTCTTGAAGAGAGATCTTTAAGAAAAAATCCGTTGTAGTAGTCTTTGATCTTTTTTGTTGAAGGAACAAGCGAAAGAATATCAAACTCGAAAAGTATATACTTGCCTCTATTCTTTTGCGAAGTTCTGAAACTTTAAGAATTAATTAGAAGTATCATCTTGCGAAGTATGAAGTGTGAGAAGTATCCTTGAGAAGTATGAAGTATAAGAAATATAAAATATCCTTTAAGAAGTATAAGAAGTACTCAATCCTCGAAATATATATAAGAAGTATGAAGTATCCTTAAAAAGTATAAGAAGTACTTAATCCTCGAAACATATAAGAAGTATTCGTCCTTGAATGAGATATTGCCTCTGTTTATGTGAAATTATTATTCCATTCCTCTGTTTATGTGAAATTATTATTCCATTTTTGGTGAGGATTCTTGCTGAGAAGATAAAGAACATAAAATATTTTCTTGGGTATCCATAGTTGCCTCTGTTCTTTATCTATGAAGGAGAATCCTTAAGAAAATTTTGAATAACTAAATTGTGTCTCTATTCTTATCTTTCCTCTGCCTCAAGTGGTAACCCTGCTAACTTCTGAATTTTTCTGCAAATTTCTGAATTTTTCCGTGAATTTCTGGGGTTTTCTGCGAATTTATAAACTTCTGAATAATGCTGCGAATAGTGTTGCGAATATAGTGTTGCGAACATAGTGTCGCGAATATAGTGTTGCGAACATAGTGTTGCGAACTATGAATAGTCCTGCGAATTATGAATGTTTCTGCGAAGTTTCGCAGTATTATCCTGTAAAATTTTGTAAAATACGTGTGCGCATGATGCTTTTATGATGCGAATATGATGCGAATATGATGCTTGTATGATGCGAGTATGATGCTTGTATGATGCGAATACTTATTTATTGCAATGTATATTTCAAGTTTCTGTTACTTAGCTCATTTTGCCGTAGTAAAATTGATATATCTTTGAGTTTCCTCCATTCATATAAGCATCTTCGCAAGTTTACTTGTGTATTTTCGCGAATGAAATCGCCTCTTCTGGTATGACTTCGTGATATACATTCTTGTCAAAATTCTTCAATGATATTGATGGAATTGTCTTCTTTGATATATATTGTCTTCAAAATTCTTCAATGATCTTGATGGAATTGTCTTCTTTGATATATATTCTCTTCAAAGTTCTTCAATGATCTTGATGGAATTGTCTTCTTTGTTAGGACTTCATGATATATATTCTTGTAAAAATTCTTCAATGATATTGATGGAATAAATTTCATGAATTGCTGTGGTCTTATCATGCCTTCCTAAGTAAAGGTCTTATTTTTCCACCTCTTTTGTAACGACAAAATCGCAGGACGTTCTTACACTTTCATGCAAAAACCCATTGATCTTGCCTTATTTTTTTGTATAGTATTTTAGCCTCTTCAGGAAGTGTTGCGACAATATGACAGGTCTAAATATTCTTGTGAACATAAAGCCCCATGACATTTCCGTCTTGCGATGAAATCGCAGGACGTCTCTACACTTTCATGTAGTGACCCATTGATCTCATCTTAACTTCTTTATTATGTTCTGCGAGTTCTTTTTTTTTTTTTTTTTTATTTTAGAAGGCTCGCAGAAGTAAAATTGTTGCAGAAATATGACAATCCTTTATGTTTTCGCAAACAAGAAGCCTCGTGAAATTTGCGTCTTATAGCACGTATCAGCTCCCTAATGGAGGGTGTTGCCCTTTATCTTCCCCCTGGTTGCCCCTTCAAGGAAGCGTACATCGACCATACAAGTTTAGCTCTTCCTATCCGGTTCTGCCAACAACCAGCTTTTGATCGCAACCTCTTATCCTTTTTGCCTATAGGGCTTATAGTTACGAGGTTGCACCCTATGGGTATCTTTGGGCCAAGTGCATCATTTGCCAAGACTTGTCAAAAATGGCAGATGTGGTTCAACCTCACCCGGCACTCTTGACTCAACCGTGTACCTCGGCGCCTTGATCGTTTTCTCGCCACTTCTTGGGAAAGACAGTATGCCTTAGTCGCCCAACCTAAATCTTCTTACACCGCATTTTATATTGCGTAATGTCGCTAGATTAGGTGAGAATCCAAGGTGTCTAACCCGGATAGGTACCCCATTATTGGGTTGTACCCCTAAATTTTTACCATGTACTAAGGGCCCTTGGTGGTGTTCCGGTTACCCTTAGCCACGTTTATAGGTACCCCCTTAAATGACGTACTTTAGGACTTTGCCTCTTACGAAATATAGCTTCGCGAACTAGGGTGTACGCCACAAAGGTTTGCCTGTATAAAATTTTCTGCGGCTCTCTTTCTTTTTTGGAGGCTGATCACAGATTGCGGTCTTTTATTCGCAAGTTAATCGTAAATGGCGGTATTTTTTCGCCTTTTAAAAATTCATCGTAAATTTTTCATGTACATAAAATGTTAAATGTTTTCATAAAATCTTTAGTATAAGAAGTATGAGAAGTATTAATCAAAATTGTTCTATAGAAATATAAGAATTTCATTTTCTCTATTTTTTGTAATTTTGAAGTCTTTGTAAAAAAAATTGAGATCTTTTAATTTTTGCGATTGAGTCATTTTTAAATCTTGCGATTATATCGCTTTTCACCAATTTTAAAATCTTTGAAATTTTTTGAAATCTTAGAAATTGTAGAGATTTTGCGAGTATATATTTTTTAGTAAATAAATTCAAAAATCTTTTGTCTTCCGTAGATAAAGTATTAAAGGAAATGGTACTTACCTTTTTACGGCTTGTTGTCGTCTCTTACAAAGTATATGACTTGGTTGAAAATTGAGAAGAAATGAGAAACAAAGCCTTGCAAAACTAGCCCTTGATCTGTGAAATAATCTCCCTTTTTCTTCTTGCGAAATAACCAAAGATGTTGCGAAGTAAAAGAACATCTGTGAAGTGTTCATGCTGCGAACATTCACAAAATTAATTTTCTCTTCCTTTATCGTCAGCTCGTTGCCTCTTCTAGAAGCGATTATTGATGCTCTCTTTCCTAAGCTCTTTGTTTGTTGTTCTTCCACATCTCCTTTGATGTTTATTGTCTGCAAAGAAAATATTTGCTAAGAGAAGCATGTTTACGAAGGAAGTATTTTCTAAGAGAAATATTTGCGAAGTAAAAATGTTTGCGAAGGAAGTATTTGCTAAGAAAAATATTTTCGAAGTAAAAATGTTTGCGAAGGAAGTATTTGCGAAGAAAAATATTTGTAAATGTGACTTCTCCTTAGTTGATGTTCATGGTGATCTCTGCTGTTAGCTCAAATTCTTCTTTTTTCGCTTGCTTTTATGCGTCTTTTGATTGTGTTATACGAACTGGCATCATCTTGGTAATCTGTAGCCTCCTATAACTCTGTTAAGTGAATGCAATTGCTTAAACTTGCTGCTCCTTCCATTCGCAAAACTTGTGTTGTTCGCAACTTGTGTTGATTATTCGCAGAATTTGTTTGTTGTTCGTGACTTGTGTTGATAATTCGCAGAACTTGTTTGCTATTCGTGACCATTGAGGTGAATCGCTTTGTTTAAACTTTCCTTGGATAATGTCTCCATCCCATTTCTTTGGTTCTGAAATATGCCTGGACCTGTTAATGAAACTTCTTTTCTTTACTACATTTGCTTCCCTTACTGCTACAGTTTAACTTTGCAATTTCTCAATTAACTTCCCACGAAGTAAGATAATTGCGAACTTCCCTTTGAGCTTAATCTTATTGATATTATTTTGGTTTAATGAATATCCATGAGCTTCGTAAACTCGTTATTGATATTATTTCGGTTTAACTCTTTGTTGGAATTGATGACGGAGTAATGAATCTCGTAATCTTGTATTTTGAATATCCCTTAATACTATTGATATTATTGCTGGAGTAGAATCTCATATCTTTCCTCCCTCTGACTCCTCTAACTTCGATTTAAATATTAACCTTCCTCAAATCATCATGACTTTGCCAATGTTGATGATGAAATGGTCTTCATTGCTTCCTCTTCTCTTGTTGCCAGTTGACAAAGCTACATTATCTCTTCTTCATAAGTCTATTTTCTTCTCTTCAACTCTATTTTCGTTCTTCCGTCTCTCTACCTTTCTTTGTTTCACACAAACACTAATGAGGTTTTTGTATGCGTATAAAACTCTTTTGTTGTAACTTACACTCCGTTAACTAGAAACACACAGTACTTGAACCAACAATACTTGAACCAGTTAGTCCAGTCTCATGAAATTTTCTTTAATCAATGAACATATAGCACCATCATCCTTTGAGCTACTGCATTTTGCCTTGCTGATGTACGTTTCCCTGTTGATTTCATCTTTGGCTGTTTGATATTCTTCTTTCTTGGTAGTCCGTAGCTTAATAACTTCCTGACTTCTTATGCTTCGCAACGTTTCTTCCTAGGTCCTCTTCTTTCACGAAGTATCTATTCCCATGACTATCTATTATTTCACGAAGTATATCATTCAAAGTTTAAACTTTACGTAAAACCTCCTCCCTTTGTTTCATTGGATCTGAGGTTAATTTTGCAAGTGATACTAAGAACCTCGCAGCTACTGATGGTTGTCTGCAGCTATTAATTTTGATATTTTACTATTGTTTTCTTTCTTCACGTGAACCTTTCAGGACTTCTTCTTCCTTCCTCGTCATCTGAAGCTACTGACATTTCCTATTTCATTAATGTATGTTTCTTCTTCTTCATTTGTTGCTATATTCCGTCTGCGATTGAATTTTTGCCAAACTCAAGCCAAGGTTTCATGTTTGCATTACAGTAGATGATAGCTGCTCTATCGAACTGTCGGTTGGAGTTTTTTCTGTCAATTGAGTTGATTATTGATAACTTACTGGAGTTTCTCAAAATTAACTAAGTCACCTTCACTAACGTTTGCCTTGCTTCTTTAACTTGGATAACTTCATGGAACTCTTCATATGAAGTATTTATTTTCGCTGCGAATGTTCGCAACTTACTCATATGAAGCTGTATCTTCTTCTCTTGATAGGAATGCTTTTAATTGATTTTGCTTCGTAAAATTGATGGACGAAATCCTATTTTGTATGGCTTATCACTGGAGTTGCCGTGACTTTTTCAATAGGAAACATCAAAAGTATTGGTAACCTTCTCCCATCGTTTTCTTCTTCAAAATTTATTGTTGATAAATGAGGTGAAGGGGATAATGAATATTTCTGCAACATTTTACTTTCTGTAACTAAACACTCGCAAAAAATGAGGTGAATGGGAATCGAACTTGCGATGTCAAAGTTATTATCTTCATTACTAAACCATCTTTACTTCCTTCCGTTTCTGAAGGTTTTGACCTAGATTTTTAATTTTGCTTATTCTTATTCTTTGTATATCAAAAATTCATCAAAAAGAAAATTTTGTTCACATGATCCGAAATTGCGACCTCTCTTTTGTTCATTCATTTCTCGAGCCATCTTTGCAAATCTTAGTTGGTGACTAAAATTGCAGCGTTTTTTCTTTAATCTCATCTTTCTTTTATTTCTTCATAAATTGTTATCTGCTCCTCTCGTTGTTATCGATTTCGCGATCCTCTATAGAAATTTCTTCAATCAACAATTTCTGCGATCATCTTCTTCTTCTGAGCACAGAATTCCTCAACTAAAAATTTCCATTTTTCCCTTGAATTTCACCACAACAATTAATCTTTTCTCTCATTCTCTTCATGTTTTTGAATTGTTGATGATGTTATCCCCTGAAAATGTGGTTTCTTCCATAGAATTTTCCATTTTGAACCTAAAATTTGTAGATCTAAATAGAAAGTATGGAAATTAACTAATCTTCATAGAAATTCTTGATTCAACAAGTTACAGGAAGGATAAATCCATTACTCTCTCCCTGTTTCTAGCGCCAATTATGTAGTTGCAGATTATCTCACAACTACACCCTCAATAAAATCCATGAATTTGATATGATGATCTCAATTATTTGATGTGAAGATGAAGATTAAAGTACTAAAATTATAAAGAGACACAAAGATTTTTACGTGGTTCTATCAATGTGATCTACATCCACGGTTCTTCACTAGTGATTGTATGTAATTACATGATTTTACAATTGAGACTCCATTAATGAATATTTGGAGTTCTATAATTTTTGGGGAAGAAGATGATAAAGAAAATAAATCTCTCCTAACCTTTTTTTCTCTCCTCCTAAAATTATCTTCCCTTCCTAAAAAGATCTCTCCCACTTCTCATGCCTAAATGGATATTTATACAATCTTACAAAATATGACAGTTGTGTTGTCCCGCCATTTCGGATTTGAGAATTATCTTGCGAACCTTCGTAACTTCACTTCGCGAACTTCTTTTGGTTTCCTCGTGATTTCCTTTGCTCGCAAAATATTCTTTGCTCGCAAGATGTCTTTTCTTTCCATAATTTCGTAAGTTATCATTTGTTGTGATATTCCGCTCCTACACTCGTCAAGAATAATGATGAACGTTGCTAAAACAAAAGGCTTTCCAACACATATTTAGAGAAAGATATAAGCGAGTTAAACTCAACTCGAAATATCAAATGTGTATAATGTAAAGTCTATATAGCTATACGACTTAGTATTAATAGGAGATATAATAGAATAGACTTCTAAGTGATAGATAAGTTTTAGTCTCCACATACCTTTTGTTGATGAAGTTACTCCAAGCTCTCCTTAGTAGATCTTCGTATTTAATCGATGAACGCCGTGAAGTCTAAAGCTCAACTGCACATTATATCCTAATCCGAGACATAGATATAAGTAGACTGGAAATCAAGAATATAAGTAGACTAACAATCTCCCCCGTTGTCAATAGAATAGCTATAAGTAGACTAGTTATAATAGAATAGCTATGAGTAGACTATAATAGTAGAATAGTTTGTTGATGATGTTCTTCTATAATAGAATAGCTATAAATAGACTAGCTATAATAGAATAGCTATAAGTAGAATAGTTTGTTGATGAAGTTCTTTTATAATAGAACAACTATAAGTAGACTGGAAATCAAGACTTATAGTTTTGATTACCTAAACTTGAAAAACAAGCTTGAGATAGCAACGCTTGCGAGTTTGACCGAGAAATGCTCTAACAATCTCCCCCTTTGTCAATTTTAGTGACAAAACTATCAATACATATGCATTTAAAATTAAATAAACTTTGTAGCTTCTCATCAATCATGCTTGATTTCCTTAGTTTTTCAACATTCCTTGAATTCTTCGTCACTCCAAGTACTCCAGTGATTCTGAACGTGTTCAACTCAGCATCATAGTTTTTGAAGATCCGTAGTCATAACAACAAGAAAATAAATGTTCTCAATTATTGTTATACAGTGTCATAGTATTATTACACAGTATCAAAGTTCAATTGTATCACAACTTTGACAATAATACTACGGTGATATGTATCACTCCCCCTTAGTCAATAATTAATCTCACAATAAAAACCACTCCCCCTTACACAATGATCCGTAAACCATATGTATGTAATATGAACTACAAATTAATTCTCCCCTTTTTTGTCAATATAAATTGGCAAAGGTACGAAAACTAGCGGGATCATAATGAAATTCTCAAAGAGATTATTCATGACTAAAAGAGAACATATCAACTTTGTTTCGATGATTTCACATAGTCGAAACTTAGTGTATTCATCAAGGAGTTTATAAAGATACAAGATAACTCCTACAATATTCCATAACCGCACACCCCATAAATATTTGGAAATTAAGCACAAGTTCAATAAGAACTCCCCCCCCATAAAATGTCATTCCCGAAAGAACAACAAGAGCGACCTTACTTTTACAAGAAAAGAACGATTTCTTTGGACATTGAAAAATCACATGAAACATGAATCTGTATCCAGTTTACTCGAGTAAATTAACCACAAGAGAACCTTAATAATTAATTTAATCGGAAATGATCAACATAAGAAAACTTACAGAGCCATACAATACTTTCACATGGAAGTGGATCAGGGAAAGATCATACTGCGGAATATTCAAAAGTTCATTCTATCTTTTATCAATATTTGCATAAAGACATAATAGACTTAACTTTTGACATATATGGGACAATCATAGTTCATGGACATAAACACACATATCCCATAAATTTAATATATAAAACCAATAAAGACTAATAATGCAAAATCATCTTCCAAATAATTTAGAATTTAAATAAATAAATCTAAAACATTACAAGATGAAAATCGTTGGCAATAGCTATGTGTAATCACAATATTCGCTATTCCAAACCCTAGTTATCCTTCTTAAAAACACAAGAATAAATTCTCATAAGAAGTTTCATATACATTGATAAATAAGAGTTCGAGAAATCAATAATCATCTTCATCGTCGGACTCCATCCAAGAGACTTGAACTTTTTCATTTCTTCCTTGAGTTCTGGAAACTTTGTAGCAATCACACAAAATTGTTCTTGCACATATTTTACCTTGGAATTGATCTTACGAACCCCCATGTGAATTTGATGAAGAATACTCAAGGTGGTAGGGTCACAAGAACCGTCAAGGGAATCACATCTTTGTCTCTTGCTAGCACTCATGTTCATACATTTGAAGGTACTAGAACGAACAAGTTTGGGAGTTCCAATATAGTTTTCAATGGGAGCAATGGAATGTGTATGACAAATTTGCTCAATTAAGCATGGAAAGCCTAACGTCTTGTTGGATGACATCATCGATACCATTTGAAGAATGATAAATCCACAAATATCAAGACTTTGAGCACCCAATTATATGAAATAGACTAACTCAGCAAATTCACGACTCCACCGAGAGTTCTCAATTGTGGAGGGACAAAGATTTGAAATGTCAAGTTTTCCGAAAAATATCAAAGAAAAACTAAGATCATGGGTAGGAAATCTCACTTCAAACCAATCAACATTCTTGCGACAAAGACCATAAGAAATGGTTTCTTACGATGGTCTTTCTCCTATTGGTCTAGGAAGACAAAAATTACCCAATGGAATTTTAGTAATCCTTGAAATCAACTCTCTATCAACAAGAATCCTTTTTCTATTTATCATAGTCTTGAATTCTAAGTCATCAAGATTAACATCATGGATGTTAGTATAAAATATTCGTGTGAGAGTGTCAAAACCTTCACCAAGACCAATAAAGATGTTACCAAGTTTATATTTCTCAAAACATATAAAATCTTCTTTATGACCACTTTCATTTTCCAATTTATTTTCTAGTTAGAAACCATTAGAAGAAATCTTTTCAAAGATCCTACTGATGCAATTTTTACAGTGGAAGTAGGAGTGATTCGATGCTCGGACTTTTATGTAGATTCGGTTTAAGATTAATAAAATACTAAACTAAAGTTGCTAGAATGGACCAAAAGATAGAGATGTTGATTTTTCTAAAACTCTAAAGTGGAGAAAATGATAGAAGTTATTTTGTATTCAATTAAAGGACAATCAAGGATGTTAATCATTCATCACTACTATGCATACTAAATAATTATAACTATTTCTATGACACTTTCCCAAAATTGCACAATACGGTTTAGGACAAATAATTCGTCTCGGAAAATATTTCTTTTCAAACAACTATTTTTCTCAAATAATTAACAATCCTCTTCACTATAAAATGCTAGTCTCTAACAAAGAAAATATAAATCCTTTACTTGAGCATTGTAGGGAACATGAAGAAAACCATTATCGTTACGAATCAAGAATCAAGGACCAAGATAATTGTTAAAGAAAATAACTATAACATATTAGCATACATAGAAGGACTTCCTCTCAAATCCTAGATGGATATTTAGTTTTTTTTTTTTTTTTTGAAGCATGCATTTTATGATAGGAGATTAGGTTACAATTTGTCGTGGGTATGTGGTACCCACTGAATCAAGAAATAAAATTTGACTAATAAAATACGGGATTGCCTGGTCCCATATTTTGGTTGATAAGTTTCTTGTTTGGCTTCCATCTGCTGCATGATTCGCTAAACCGTATGCGGCTTGGTTTCCTTCCTATAGTTGTGTTGAATGGCCACCTATGGGATCTGTCTGAATCTCTTCTTTATTTCCTCAATCATCCCTGAGATGTGCCAAGGAGGGGGGTAGAGGATGTGATGAAGCGCAAAATATTTTTTGAGTCAGTTTCAAAGAGAACTTTTGGCCATTGTCTTTCTGTTGCCGTTCTTGAAGCTAAAAGAAGACACCAATTTTCTGTGGTTAAGGAAGTCGTAATTCCTAAAGGTTGAGCTAGAGCCATTAAAGTTTGTGCATCGGAATCTCTGCAGATGAATCCTGCTCCGGCAAAACCTGGGTGCCCTCTGGCTGCTCCATCTGTGTTAATCTTAATCCAGTTGATGTTTGGAATTGACCATACTATCGATATTGTAGATATTATTTTGTCTCCTCTTGGATGGTTATATATTGGTGCATCTCCATGTAGGACCGGTAGTTGGGAATCTTGTGTCGCGGTGAATTCTTGTTGTAGCTTTTGAGCCCAGATTAAAATTTCGACTGAAGTGGTTTGTTTTTGGCGGTAAATTAGGTCAAACCTAGCTAACCATAGGGTCCAAAAAAGAAAGCAAAAGGAGGAAATTACAGCTGTTGGTGCATATTGTTGTAGGAAAGCAAAAGCCCATATTTAGTTACTCATGACAATAAGGCTAGCAAAAGATTTATTTTTTTTATTTTTTTTTTGATAGCAAAAGATTGATTCATCATTTTCTTATAATTTTTCTTAATTAGAATCAATATGAAATTACACAGAGCTCTTGGTTGGTAACCTAGCAACAAGTTGGGCACCAACACCTATTTGAATAGTAACACCTAAACGATAAAAAATAAAGCTACCAAAACCACTACTAGTGTCACTACTGACTAAACAGTTCCTCAAACGCTTAAAAAAAATCAGAGTGTCCTCACCAAGCTCTCCCAAGGTGGTGAAGGCAAGCACACCCAAACCATAGCCATGTGTCGCACACTTGTCTAAGTATTTGGCCCGCTTTCGAGAAACCGTAGCCGAGATAGCCTTACCAGGAGCGAAAGAACGGATTCCATCACCAGTGAAAGGAGAGACACCTGTAACATCCATACAAACATCTTGCCCATTTTCCCAGTTGAGGAAGAGAATATCAGCAGGTTTCAGATCTTTTCCATCATCCGACTGAAGACCCAGAGAAACCTCCTTGCGCGCAGGCACATTGGATTTGTAACAAATGTCAACTACAGCGTCACGAACCACATCATGGAGAAATTTATAACCAATATCTTTAGCACAATGAAGCGCGTGATCTCCAAAAATATCCATAGACTTGTTACAACTTGGACACAAGCTATTCTCAACAAACAGAGGAATACCCAAACGATAACAAAGCACGGCTCTAAACTGTCTAGGTCCAAGGCATTGGTTGAGCCCACTGATGGGAACCGCCAAAAGGTAGTCATGGGCATGCTTGATACGATTACATTGCCATAAGATGGAGTCTCTTTCAGACATATGAAATTGGTTTGGGATTTGTTTCTTAACATCATCAAAATAAACAACTGCCAGGGAATTCATGGAAGAGGGGGCAGAGTCATTGACACAGTAAGTAGACGGTAATCCACATACCTGAGTAAAGGTCTGAAGAGCCAGCTGATAAGCTAAACCGTTGTCTGTTGAGAATAGATTACCAAGGATCGATTTCTGTACTGAGATAGTCTGACTTCGAGAAGCAAGATAACAAAAAGTACGAGTATCCGCCATGGTATAAATGCCAAGCCCACCATCCTTAATAGGTAAGGTGGCCAATCGTTTATGTAGAGGACCGAAACCTGCACCATCTCCAGTGATCAGAAGCCTCAAATACTGAAAAAGATGGTCATCAAAGAGATTAGTAGCCGGTTGTGTTGCTGCAGGATTGGTAGTTCGCATGGCAAAATAAAGTCTAGACACACCAGTACAGCTGCGAGGCAAAATCATCTCACTTTGAGGATCCCTGAGTTTCTTCATCATTTTGTTATTGATTAAAATAACTTACAGAAAATGTAGTTACACTTTAATTTCCCTGGATGAGCAATACCTCCTGGTTCATGTACAATTCCAAAATAGATGGGACGGCACCACCACGACAAAAGATGAGTGGAACAAATTTTCTGTTCTTTGAGTACAAAAATGATAAAACAATTCCTAAGACTAGATAATGCCAAAAGCCCCCCACCCCCACCATCGTTTGTAGCTTCTTCCCTTTTATATGCAGCCCCTTCACTAATTGCTTTGAACAGGAAAGCTATTATTGGCGTCACACTCTAATAGAGGGGCTTTATTTGTATTTTTAGTGTCCAAAAAAGTGGTTATGGGATATCCTAACACAAATATAAAATTTCAAGATTACCTTTTAACTAAAATAAAAACTTAAAAACCTAATCCTTTCTATTCTAATTCAACAACAAAACTGCTCCTCTTCATCTTTCTTCTCAACAACAACCCATGGTGTATGTTAGGTAATAATCGAACAAACCCATCTTTGTTTACTCGTTTTTGTGCTTAAAATAGGTTAGATTGAATGAAATTGAAGTAAAATTAGGGTTCCAATACGTTTCTACTAGTGTTACGTCTAGGTTCGGTACTGCTTTGCTAGCCGTAACTTTAGTTTGTGAAGAACTTACGGCCAGGTTTGGATTAATTCCAACCATAAATTTTGATTTGCATGTAGTTTTACGTCCAGGTTTGGATTAATTCCAACTGTAAATGGTTTTCCCAGCCGTAATATCTGGATTTCCAACCGTAGAAATAAAATCTAACTCACAGGAATATTTACGGTTGGTAAATAAAAATTCGAACCTAGCCGTAAGAAAAATTACGGTTTGGAATTGTGCAAAACCCAACCGTAAAAATAGCAATAAATACCTGCAAAAATTAATTACGGTTGGGTTTGGCATGACATCCTCCCAACCGTAATATGTCTTTTGTCCTATTGAAAACCAATTACGGTTTGGAGTTCATCTAAACTTAACCGTAAGTACAAATTACGGTTGGGAACAAAGCTTCAACCCAACCGTAACATGAGAAGTAAATGGAAAAATCTGAGTTCATACAAAGATTCACCCACCTTGAGTTGGTAACTTGTTTCATTCATTTTGGTTGAGTGAATCAAAATCTAGGTTTTGAAAGAAATATCCAAAAAAATTCTTTTTCTCCTCTCTAGTTTTTCTTCCCACAAAAACTTTGTCCTAGAATTCACCAAGTATATAACAAAATTCATTAATTCAATTATTATCTAATTAAATTAAAATTAACAAAATAAGGGTTGTTTGGTCATTACAAAATTATTTGAGATAAAGGGTTTTTGAAATTACTTATGGGTGACCCGTTTTTATCCTATTAGGTGACACCCCTCTAATAGAATGTGACGCCCCAATAATAGTCTTCTTGAACAGTTATTTTGATTCTAATAGAATGTGACGCCCCAATAATTGTCCTTTGACAATTATTCTTTTGATTCTCGTGCATATTTGATTCTCATGCATAAAGTGATCAAATAAAGATACCCTGGTGACCTCTCCATTTCGACATTTCTTTCCATATGCTATTGGTGGAAAATATTAGGAGTAAATGATTTGATGTATAAAAAGAACCCTATTATTGGGGCTATGAGGGTCTTGGTACTTTTGTAGTTGCAGAATATCCTACAACTACACCCTCATTAGAATCCATTAAAATGATTCCTAAATCTAATTAATTTGATATGAAACTAAGAATTAAAGTACTAAAATTCTAAAAGGAGACACAAAGATTTTTTACATGGTTCGATCATTATGATCTACATCCATGATTCTTCGCTAGTGATTGTATGTAATTACATGATTTTACAATTGAAACTCCATTAATGAATATTTGGAGCTCTAGTTTTTTGGAGAAGAAGATGATAAAGAAAATAAATCTCTCCTAACAGTTTCTCTCTCCTCCTAAAATTATCCTCTCCTACTAAAAGAGACCTTTTTTTTTCCTCTCATCCCTAAATGGCTATTTATATGATTTTACAAAAGATGACAGTTGTGTTGTCCTGCCATTTCGGATTTGAGAATTATCTTGCGAACCTTCGTAACTTCACTTCGCAAACCTCTTTTGATAATTATTCGCAAGTGAATATTGTTGCGGTATTCCGCTCCTACATTTTGCCTCTTTTTTCTTGAATATTGCTTGAAGAGCTATCTTCAGGAAAAAATCACTTGATGTGGTTATTGGAGTAGTCTTTGATCTTTGTTGATGAAGGAACGAGTGAAAGAATATCAAACTCAAAAAGTATATACTTGCCTCTATTCTTTTGCGAAGTTCTGAAGCTTTAAGAAGTAATTAGAAGTATCATCTTGCGAAGTATGAAGTATGCGAAGTATCCTTAAAGAAGTATGAAGTATAAGAAATATAAAATATCCTTGAAGAAGTATAAGAAGTACTCAATCCTCGAAATATATAAGAAGTATAAAATATCCTTAAGAAGTATAAGAAGTACTTAATCCTCGAAATATATAAGAAGTATTCGTCCTTGAATGAGAGTGATAAATATTGCCTCTGTTCATGTGAAATTATTATTCCATTTTTGGTGAGGATTCTTGCTGAGAAGATAAAGAACATAAAATATTTTCTTGGGTATCCATAGTTGCCTCTGTTCTTTATTTATGAAGGAGAATCCTTGAGAAAATGTTGAATGATTATATTGCGTCTCTATTCTTATCTTGCCTCTTCCTCAAGTGGTAACCCTGTTATTCATTCTGAGTTTTTCTGCGAATTTCTGAAGATCGAAATAGTGCTGCAAATAGTGTTGTGAATAGTGTTTGAATAGTGTTGCGAATATGGTGTTGCGAATTATGAATAGTCCTGCGAATTATAAATGTTTTTGCGAAGTTTCGAGGTATTATCCTGTAAAATTTTGTAAAATATTTATGCGAATATAATATTTATGTAATGATTATGTTATAAAATGTGTATGCAATGCTTATGCCATGAAATGCTTATGCAATGCTTTTATGATGCGAATATGATGCTTGGATGATGCGAGTATGATGCGAATAGTTATCTATTGCAATGTATATTTCAAGTTTCTGTTACTTAGCTCATTTTTCCGCGTTAAAATTGATGTAATCTTTAAGTTGCTTCCATTCCTGCAATATAATCATCTTTGCAAGTATTTTTGCGTATTTTTGTACATGTATCCGTCTTTGATTGCGAATGAAATCGCTTCTTTTGTCATGACTTCGTGATATATATTCTTGTAAAAATTCTTCAATGATATTGATGAAATTGTCTTCTATTGCCTTCTTTGTTAGGACTTCATGATATATATTCTTGTAAAAATTCTTCAATGATATTGATGGAATTGTCTTCTTTGTTAGGACTTCATGATATATATTCTTGTAAAAATTCTTCAATGATACTGATGGAATTAATTTCATTAATTGATGTGGTCTTATCATGCCTTCCTAAGTAAAGGTCTTATTTTGCCACCTCTTTTGTGAAAATATTTTTGTGTTTGCGATAATATGACAAGTCCGAACATTCTTGCGAATATACAACCTCGTGACATTATCGTCTTGCGATGAAATCGCAGGACGTTATCACACTTTCATGTAATAACCCATTGATCCCATCATATCTTCATTGTTATGTTCTGCGAGTAAATGATTGGTGGAAAATATTAGGAGTAAATGATTTGATGTATAAAAAGAACCCTATTATTGGGGCTATGAGGGTCTTGGTCCTTATGTAGTTGCAGAATATCCTACAACTACACCCTCATAAGAATCCATTAAAATGATTCCTAAATCTAATTAATTTGATATGAAACTAAGAATTAAAGTATTAAAATTCTAAAAGGAGACACAAATATTTTTTACATGGTTCGATCATTATGATCTACATCCATGATTCTTCACTAGTGATTGTATGTAATTACATGATTTTACAATTGAAACTCCATTAATGAATATTTGGAGCTCTAGTTTTTTGGGGAAGAAGATGATAAAGAAAATAAATCTCTCCTAACAATTTCTCTCTCCTCCTAAAATTATCCTCTCCTACTAAAAGAGACCTTTTTTTTCCTCTCATGCCTAAATGGCTATTTATATGATTTTACAAAAGATGACAGTTGTGTTGTCCCGCCATTTCGGATTTGAGAATTATCTTGCGAACCTTCGTAACTTCACTTCGAAAACCTCTTTTGATAATTATTCGCAAGTGAATATTGTTGCGGTATTCCTCTCCTACACCTTTGACCAGTTTGGGGGCTATTTTTTTTTTGGGAGGCAAAAAATGATTTGGGGGACTTAAGATATATCAAAAAGTCAAAAACACCCCTACCTAAATTATACTATTCATTAAAAAAAAATCCTAGATTTATCATCTTCTTCTTCTCCTTCTCCTCTCATTTACAAATCATGATGATCATGATTAAAAAACAAACTAAATCTAATATTTTCTCCCCATCCTTCTCTTCTCAATCATAAATTGTGATAAAAGATGATGATCATAGTTTCATCACGATAAGAGCGATGAACATAAAGAAAACCCAAAACTATTATAATAAATTCATAGATATAAAGATGGTGATCATCATAAAATGAACAAACTAAGATAACCCACAATTTATTTTTGCTTTTAAATGGTTAAAAATATGATTCTTTGAATTTCAGGTAATTTTTTTTTTTTGAAGGTGTTTACGACTGGGATCTCTTAGATTCCCGGCCGAAAATAAATTTACGGCTTGGTTATCCCAACCGAAATTAGTTTTATGATTTTTTTGGGTTTCCAGAATCAATTACGGATGGGAAAAACCCAGCCGAAACTGTTGTGACGGCTAGGAAAACCCAGCCGAAACCCCAATTACGGCTGGGTAAACCCAACCTTAACTGGTTCTAAAAACAAAAAAAATCAGAAAAGTGATTTCGGTTAGGAATTCTTTATTTCCCCGCCGTTTTTCGTTTCTACGGTTGGGTCGAAAAATTATCCTAGTCGTAACCACACTTTTGGCTAGGTTATGAAAACGAAGAAAAAAAATCGAAAAATCTTTCGGTCGGGAAGACCAAGCCGAAATGTGGCCTGTCGATTAGGTCGACAAACTATCCCAACCGTAATCTTGATTCACGGTTGGGAATCTAAGAACTCCCAGCCGTAAACATCTTCAGAATTATTATTTTTACCCAAAATTCATCGAATTGGATTTTTTTAACCATTTAAAACAAAAATAAATGGTGGGTTTTCTTAAATTTTTTCTTTCTATTATGATCATAATTTTGATCATGATATTTGAATGAGAAAGAGTAGGAGAAGAAAATAGTTTTGGGTTTTCTTTATGATCATCATCCTCATCATGATGAAATTATGCTCATCATCTTCATCAAAAGTCTTGCTTAAATCACTCATTTCAAAAAAAAAATCCCAGATTTTTTTTTCTTGTTTGTTTTGATTTCATCTAACTTAAAGAATTAGTCTTAATTGATTTGCTAATCATGACTAATAATGTTAATCAAGTTTATTATCTAAAATCATATGGGGTCATATTAGTCTTTATATAAAAATTAGATGAGGGGTGTCCCAATTGATATTTGGTGACCCAAGATAGCCCCAAAAAAGCTTGACTCTTGTAGCCCCAATAATAGAGTTCTATAAAAAGAAGTGCCAGCTTCTTTTCTCATTTCTGCTACTTTATATCCACATATTCTCCAAGACATCTCCGGTAATGTTGCCATAAGGAACCCATCAACAACCTAAAAACTCAATACCATCCCTCACTCCAGAATAAAAGTAGCACTGGTGCTGCTTACCCTCCCTCTTATTGGTTGGTTACCGTAACCTCGCACTCTCATTGGCTAATTGAGAAACCATTCGTATTCGTCAGATGAAATTTCATTAGATATGGTGCGTTGATCTGACAATGTGCGGTGTAGATTGGATTGATTAGTGGGACACACGCGACGGACGGCCCCCGTTATTTAGAAAAATTGTTATATTAATTTCGTGTATTTATTGTGAAAATTCAAAAAATAAAAAAAGCTACTATATTAATTTTGGACATTTATGATTAAAAAAAATAAAATAAATTTAACATATTTATGGAATAAAATAATCTTTTATAATTTTATGAAAATCCAAAAAGTAAAAAAATTACTATATTAATTTTGGACATTTATGATTAAAATAAAAAAAATCAATTCAACATATTTATGAAATAAAATAATTACATTTATAATTTCATGAAATTATTGTAAAAGATCCAAAGAATTAAAAGGATACTACATTATAATTTTGGATATTTATGATTAAAATAAAAAAAGAATCAACGTATTTACGGAATAAAAAAAGATTTATATTCTTTGAATGTTTTAAAAGGAAAAAAAATATAGAAATAACTATATTAGTTTTTAGTATTGATGATAAATATCTAAAAAAGGAAAAACTAACAATACATAAAAAATACTACATTAATTGATATTTAAATTACTATTTATATTTATGTAAACAATATCCATTAATATATAAAAAAATCTGATTATTTACCTGAACACAATCTAATAAGTTCCATTAATACGGTTAATTTACTAATAAAAACAAAGCCAATGGTTAATAAAGGATGGAAATCATTCCTCATCCCTATTTTCTTTATAACAAGCCATATAACTGGATTTAATTCCATAATCATTCTTCATCCCTATTTTCTTATAACAAGCCATATAACTGGATTTAATTCCATAATAGTTTTAAAGATTTTCTTTGGAACCAAGTTTCCAACATCTATATAAAGGATGCAAATCACTCTTTATTCCTACATAAACCACGTACTTTCAGTGAAAAAAGAGGTAGCGAACAGAAGATATCAACTATGACTTTTGAGGAAAATCACAACAAAGGGGAAGCAATGGTAGTTGATTCCGATAGTATTTAGACTTATTCAAGTGTCACAATTTGGATTCTTACGGTGCTGTTTTTTTTTTTCTCTTATTAATTTTTTCTTTATATTCTTAGGTTGCTGTTTTTTTTTGTTTCCTCTTATCAATTTTTTCTTTATAACAACCAAGTGCAAAATTGAAATATATGATGTTTATATGTAGGCAAGAAACTTCGGGAACAGTTTATACCCCCTTCAAGCGCCTATTTAGGAATCAGACATAACATAAAGTCGTGCGGGCTTTGGTTCTGAAAAAATAGAGGTTTGAAAACAGAAAAACAGGTCAATTATGGACTTTGGACCTACATTTCATTGACCAAGAGGTAAGTTAGTCGACCTCTGTTGCATGTTATCGGTAAAAGCTAAAAAAAAATTAGCCGATTAGAAATTAATTTTTGATTGGATATAATGCAGGGTACTCAAATGCATGCTATGGTAGGCAGAGATTATATACAGTTGTTTGAAGAGAAATTTGAGGAGGGAAATGTGTATTCCATTCAGAGGTTTAGCATTGCCAAGCCATCAGCCGGTTATAGAATTGTGTCCTTTGAAAATGTAACGTGGCTGAACAGGTTTAGCAAGGTGGAACATCTGAAAGTTGACCTCTCGACTTTTCCCCAAGAGATATTTAGTTTCCTTGTTCTGGAGAATATTGGGACCAGAAAAAATGATACTACATATTATACAGGTGAACAGTCGGAAATAAGAAAAATCTATTTTTTTTGTTTGGAAAAAAACAGCTAACATTAACCTCTTCTTATATAATTCCTGTAGCTGTGATTGGAAGGCTAAATTCCGTGTCGAACGTTGAGACGAAATTAGTTTAAGGATTTGAGAAAGTAAGTGATGTGCTTATGAGGGAGATTATGATTGAGAATGAGAGGTAAACTACACTGTATCTTATGGGTTTTTGATTCAATAATTTTTGTGGAGTGGATTAGCCTAATGGATTTTTGTTTGTCTTTAGGGGAACTACAATGAAAGTAACCTTATGGGGTGATTTCATTCATGCTTTCAAGAATGGGATGTTGGATGGTCGTCCAAATGTACTTGTGGTGATGATTGTCACTGGTACATATGTGAAGGATCACCAGACTATTTACCATGGTCGAATTTTTGTGCAAATTTTATTGAGAGTTAGGTGCTAGATTTTTTCTTCAGGTTATTCAGATGTTATATAATAGCCATCACCAGGAATGCTTAAACATAGATGCAACAATTGTTTACAGCGAAATTTCCGTTGCTAATTTCCGTTTCTATATTTTCGTAACGGCATATGTCTATTGTTAATTTAGCGACAATGAATTTGATTGCGAATAACAACAGTGAGGTGTTCATGCATGCGAAGCACGCGTGTGGTCGGAAACACTTTGACATTTTTTTTGCCCAAGTCAAAGTTTGGTCGATATTCGCTTTATTTTTCCACCCTTGACCTTATCTACCTATACTTAGAATTTTCACGACCATTCAACCATTTTCATTTTTCCTCGCTCTTTTTTTCTTTTCTGCTCCGCATGATATTTTCTCCCTTGAAGATTCGATTGCAGCTCAATCTTAAGTGTTAATCTTAGAGTTTTGGTTGCTCGTGTTCGATCTGGTAAGTGTTTACAATTATTAGTTTTTCGATTTCAGTTTATGGGTTCTAGGGTTTCACGATTTTAGGGCATTTGATTTGAGTTTCATCGTGAATCTGTTTTTTTTCATTTTAGTTTACTGATTTTAGGGTTCATCTCTAAATCTTTTTTTGATTTTAAAGATTTTGATTATAGTTTTTCAATTTTAGTTTCTCGATTTTAGGGTTTCATCCATGAATATGTTGTTTTCAATTTTAGTTTTTTGATTTCTTCTTTCTCTTTCGATTTAAAGGGTTTTATTTGTGAATCTAAAACGATTTAATGGTTTCTTCTTTCTCTTTCAATTTTCAATTTTGGGTTTAATTTCTATTTTAGGGTTTCAGAATATGAACTGATTTAATGGTTTGTTGTTGTTATATGATTACAGTTTGCTCATCAGAGTTTGGACATAGAAGAACTGGTCAGAGTTAAATTTGGAAAAACTAAGAAGGTATATGTTTCTCGTAATTAAAACCTCTTATTTGTATTTCTTAAGTATCATATTATGTCTTATTAGTGTGGTATTAATATCTTTTGGTTTTGATTTCAGTTGGAAAAGAGATTGTTGATCTCTGCTTGGATCGTATTCGTAAGCTTGCTGACAACTACACCGGTCTTCAAGGTTTCCTAGTCTTCAATGCAGTTGGTGGAGGTACTGGTTCTGGTGTTGAAAAATCATTTGCTGTTGTTAAGTTCTCACATGTTCATTGTTTGGTGTTGAATAAAGAATTTAACATCGATATGGAGCTTATTCATCTGCCATTTACCCTCCTTTTGAGATTCTGAATGTTTTTCCTTATGCATATGCTGCTAATACTTGAAAAATCATTTGTTGTTGAGTTTGAAGTTCTGACATGTTCATTGTTTTGGCGTTTCAGGTGATTTCATCCCTCACAGCCTCATTAAGGTTTGATGGTGCCTTGAATGTTTATGTGACCGAGTTCCAGACCAATTTGGTCCCATATCCTAGAATCCACTTCATGCTTTCATCCTATGTCCCAGTCATCTCATCTGAGAAGGCCTACCATGAGAAGCTTTCGGTTGCTGAAATCACTAACAGTGCTTTTGAGCCTTCATCTATGATGGCCATGTGATCCTCGCCAAGGTATATGGTTCTATGAACTAGTAGTGAAGTTGTTTTGATTGTACTTTAATATTATTTATGTGAAGTTGTTTTGATTATGTCTATTTGTTGCTTGGTTAATTTACTGAGAGACAAGAAATATGATTCTTGTTTATTGAATGATTACAAGTAGGATATGTGTTAACATTTAACACAATTGATGATGCAATTATTGATCAGCTCAGAGAAAGATGGTGTTCTTTGCCCCATTCCTCAGTACCCTTTGTACTCTGCCTCAATTGCTCTCCATGGTGGTTCTCTTGTATGTTTCTTCACGCGTATCATAGAATTATCTTCTTTAAAAGTTGAAGTGTTAACAATTAACACAATTGTGCTACTTAAGTATTCAGAGAGTAGAGGCGTGTTTTAATTTGAAAACATAGTGTCAGACTGTCTAGTTATAGTCTCTTGATAAATTAGTGATCGAGTAATTTGTTTTCTACAGGTGACTTACTATATCGATGAAGCTACCGGTTGGGGATTAGAAGTTTCTGAACTTAAAAAATAGTTGGAAGATGCCAAGTCAAAAGGCATCACAGTTCGATCCTTGGTAGTGATAAATCCAGGCAATCCAACTGGCCAGGTATAACAACAGCAATCAATTGCTTTCCGTAAAATTATCCCCCGAGCAGAAAACCTCTCAAGAGTTTGTCTTGCCTTTAGTCATTTGCTGATGTTTGTTACAAGTTTCTTAAAGATTTCATTACATTCTTGTAGGTTCTTGCAGAGGAAAACCAGAGGGCAATTGTGGAATTCTATAAGAAGGAAAATTTGGTTCTTCTCGCAGATGAGGTATCTATTTTGTAGGAGTTTGGTGCCTTTTTATGCTCAAAATGGATTCTATCTCTTGAACTTATTAACTCATTAGAAGATGTTCAACGCTGGAGTTGAACTAGGACCTAGAATATTGTATGAAACGATTTGGATAAGTTTCCTAAGAATATGAGTTCATCTCTACCTCATAGTTTCGATCAATTAGATTATTTATTCATTTATAAATTTCAGTCCTAGATGGGCATTAAAAGATAGCAGTTTGTACCTGGCTTGCTAACTTGAGTTATTTACATGCCAAGTTATCACGGTGAGTGCGGAAAGAGAGGTGCTTATATGGAGGTTACTGGTTTCAGTCCTAAAGTTAGAGAGCATATTTACAAGGTAGCATCAGTAAATTTGTGTTCAAACATCTCTGAAAAAATTCTTGCAAGTCTCGTGATGAACCCACCAAAGGTATGAGCCTCTCTTCTTATTGCTTTATTCATCTTAGCGTCCTAGAATAATTGGGGACCGCTATTCAGGAACTCAGATTTATGTACTTTGAAATGTTCCATGAAACTTAATTTATTCATTCACGAATCAAATTCTTTGCAGGTTGGGGATGAAACCTTTGAATCTTATTCAGCCGAGAAAAATGGAATTTTATCTTCTCTAGCAAAGGCGTGCCAAGGTAATTGGTTAACAGATGAATCATATGTTATTGATTGAATATCACAAGTCAGTCATACAAAAATGTATTTACTTGTTGAATGAATGAACTCATAGGCACTAGAAGACGCTTTCAATAAGTTAGAAGGTGTTACATGTAACAAAGCTGAAGGAGCGATGTATTTGTTCCCCCGTATTCGACTCCCTCAAAAATCAATCAAGGCTGCTGAAGCCGCAAAGACTGCCCCAGATGCATTTTATGCAAAGCGCCTCCTAGAAGCTACTGGTATCGTTGTAGTACCTGGATATGGCTTTGGACATGTGAGATTTTTATTCTCTGCATTTTATACATGGCAACTTTACAAGTATTCATTTTTCTCACAAACATGTTAGCTGATACTTTTTGTTTGTTCTGTTTCTTTTCTAGGTTCCTGGCACATGGCATATCAGCTTCATAATTCTACCTCAAGAAGAAAAGATCCCAGCTATCATCACACGGTTGACATACTTCCACCAAGCTTTCATGGCTGAGTTCCGTGATTGAGGAATTCCCTCTCCCACCCCATAAACATAAAACATATATCCGAGAGTCATCATGCATGGTCATGTGTTCTGTGTAATGTGTGTAGGTATTGGTTCTACTAGGAGATATACTTGACTGGAACCGATTGTACTCCGGACAGACCAATGACATAGATGATTATCAAGCATGCCAGGCAAGTAACTTTGGTTTTTGCTGTTACATATATCCTTTATCTTTCTAAACTTAATGTATTATCTTAAATCAGATATACACGATTCTGCAAGAGACATTGCAAGCATTAGGTGGTAAAGAAATGGTGGTAGTAACTAGTTTAGTCAATTGAATTTCGGATGTTGATTTAATTTATTTTCGTCTTGTTTGCTCGAAATAGGGCATTTCTTTGCTTTCCAACCCATTTAAGCTTGGAACTGTAACATACCAACTGATTTATACCTTTTCATTTTGGAAAGAAAATGGACTTAAGGATGAAGTTCAGGAGCTCAACTCTCGATTACTAAATCAAGGTGCGTACATTGAGAAACGCTGAATGGTGAATAAAATGCAGGAATCCTGCACTCCAAAGTATCACATTGGCTCCCTCCGTTCAAAGAAACAAAGGTATAAATGTCAAGACAATTTTTTTTATAACTGCCTTCTTCATTTAATGTGTAGGAAGAGTAAACTTAATATGGATTAATCAAGAGTAATCTAGAGTAATATTGATTCAACCGAGCTATATCGGTAGTATAAGAAGCATCTAGAATGCTTAACTAGTAAGTAAGAGGGTGGTCGATTTGTCTAGAGTGTTAGTGAATTTTGTTGTAAAAGATTGTTGGAAAGCCGGTCACTATATTATTGTAGAGTAGTCGTATGCTAGATTGTAAATGAAAGTTCGACCTTCTAGAGGTCAGTTAACTAAAGCTATATAAATAGGCTTGAGTGGGTTCAGTTATAACTTGTAAAGTTGTAATTGAGTGGAAAATCGAAGTTGGTAGTAAGGTTTGTACTCGAGTGAAATCATGAGTGGTAAGGTGTTAGGAAAAATAATAGAGAGAGCATTCTATAAAGAAAGTTAAGGTCTGTATGACCAAGTTTTAAAAAAGAAATAAAAGTTTTTTTTTTCTTAAGTGACCCGTGAGTTCTTTGAGTGAGTCTAAACACATTTTCAATACCCATTAGCCTTTAACCTTAAATTCTAGGCTCTCTGTTTTGATTTTAGGACTGTATTATTTTTCTCTCATTCTCACACTTGTCTCTCTGTTTGTGTTTGCTTTTACATTCTCCATTTAGTTCACTTATAGCAGAGTTAATTTCTTGATATTTGTTTTTCATGGTTTTGACTTGTCTCTGCACATTATACAAAATCTAGACTTTAGTCTTTTGTTTGTAACCTCAGTACTGAAACATCAAATTGGTTATTATGCAGGTATATGGGCTTAAGTCAAAAATTAGTACTTGGTGATATTTTAGCAGCTGAATCTACGTATGATTTGCTGAAGAAATTTGTTAAGCAAGCGGAGTCTTGTGATACATTCTGGTGATATTTTAGTCCTTTCCCTATTTTTCAATGCCATCCGGTGACATTAAATTAACTAGGTTACCCATCCATTTATAAACATCAACATAGAATGAATATTGTATGTCAGTCACAAAATTTTTAAGTTATGTAAGTTTACTTGTGTACATTTGTGTCACCTGAAAAATCCTTTATTCTATAATATTATCTATGGTGATTCTCGTGTATTCTCCACAATACGCTTTGTATCACCATTGTAGTTTGTATATCTTGTGGATATTGAATATTGGGAACTGGGTAATCGCAGGGGGAATGTAATGAATTTTGACTAGGTCAACAAACATAGACTTGACCTTTTTTTTTGCGAGTTTGCAAAATTGTAACCTCAACGCTTCTGTTGCTAAATTAGAACCAGTAACCAATGAATTAGAACCGAAACCAACAGTATCTGGTTCTGAGTAAGGGTATTCCTGCATTAGAATGATTAATAACAGATAGGCTGCTGTTGCTAATATAAAATTTAGCAACGTCAAGCACCGTTGCGAATGTCCGTTGCTGACCGAGATTCGCAACAAAGCTTATGCCGTTGCTAAAAATTGCGACACCGTGTTTAGCAACAACGAAAGCCTGTTGCGACCCTGTTTAGCAACATCTATGGTAGGTTGCTAATACCTTAAAATGGTGTAGTGTCTTATCAATTTTTTATTTATAACAATCAAGTGCAAAATTGAAATATATGATGTTTATATGTAGGCAAGAAACCTTCGGGAACAGTTTATACCCCCTTCAAGCGCCTGGTTAGGAATCAAACATAACATAAAGTCGATGCGGCTTTGGTTACGAAAAAATGGAGGTTTGAAAACAGAAAAATAGGTCAATTATGGACTTTGGACCTACATTTCATTGACCAAGAGGTAAGTTAATCGACCTCACATTGCATATTATCGGTAAAAGCTAAAAATAAAAATTAGCGATTAGAAATTAATTTTTGATTGGATATAATCCGAGGTACTCAAATGCATGCTAGGGTAGGCAAAGATTATATATAGTTGTTTGAAGAGAAATTTGAGGAGGGAAATGTGTATTCCATTCAGAGGTTTAGCATTTCCAAGCCATCATTCAGGTTATAGAATTGTGTCCTTTGAAAATGTAACGTGGGTCGAACAGGTTTAGCAAGGTGGAACATCTGAAATTTGACCTCTCGACTTTTCCCGAAGAGATATTTATTTTCCTTGTTCGGAGAATATTGGGACTGAAAAAATGATACTACATATTATACAAGTGAGCAATCGGAAATAAGAAAAAACTATTTTTTATTTGGAAAAAATGACTAACATTAACCTCTTCTTATATAATTCCTGCATAATTTGTGATTGGAAGGCTAAATTAGCTGTCGAGCGTTGAGACGAAATCGGTTTAAGGATTTGAGAAAGTAAGTGATGTGCTTATGAGGAGATTATGATTGAGAATGAGAGGTAAACTACACTGGTATCTTATGGGTTTTTATTCAATAATTTTTGTTGAGTGGATTAGCCTAATGGATTTTTGTTTGTATTTATGGGAACTACAATGAAAGTAACCTTATGGGGTGATTTCATTCATGCTTTCAAGAATGGGATGTTGGATGGTCGTCCAAATGTACATGTGGTGATGATTGTCACTGGTACATATGTGAAGGATCACTGTACTATTTACCGTGGTCTAATTTTTGTGCTAATTTTATTGAGAGTTAGGTGCTAGATTTTGCTTCAGGTTATTCGGATGTTATATAATAGCCATCACCAGGAATGCTTAAACATAGATGCAACAATTGTTTACATGAATGCTTTAACACATCAAAGCTTTACATAATAATATCTAAGACGTCGATATTATTATACATATTACAAATTTAGAATGGTGGGGCTTATGTAGAAAAAAAAACAAATCTAAAAAATTAAGTAGGAGATCTGATGGCAAATTTAGATATGTTTCATAAATATCAGGTAAGAAAATCATCCAAGATATATTTCTTTTTTAAAAAAATAATAATTATTATATCAATATCATTTTTTTATTTGTTTTAAGCATATCTTTTAGGTTACATAATCCACACGTATGGAATGATTAAGCTTCCATACATGGCATGTATGGAATGATTGAGCTTCCATACATGGATGGCGGGAAAAAAAACTAGAAAATCAAGTAGGTGATCTGATAGCAAATCTAGATATAGTTCATAAATATCGAAAATGATATGTCTATCAGGTAAGAAAATCATCTAAGATATATTGTCATTTTTAAAAAATAATAATTATTATATCCGTAACAGTTTTTCATTTTTTTCCCTTTTTTTGAAGCATATCTTTTAGGTTACATAATTCACATGTATGGAATGATTAAGCTTCCATACATGGATGGCGGAAAAAAATCTAGAAAATCAGGTAGGAGATCTGATAGCAAGTCTAGATATACTTCATAAATATCGAAAATGATATGTTTATCAGATAAGAAAATCATCCAAGATATATTGCCATTTTTAAAAAATAATAATTATTATATACGTATCAGTTTTTTATATTTTCCATTTTTTTGAAGCATATCTTTTAGGTTACAAAAAAAAAATTTCTCTTAGGGTAAATTAGGTGTATATAAATTTAAATTTGTTATCAACCTAAATACTCAGTACCATCCCTCACTCCAGAATAAAAGTAGCACTGGTGGAGCTTACCTTCTCTCCTATTGGTTGGTGAGCGTAACCCCATGCTCTCATTGGCTAATTAAGAAACCATTCATATTCTTCAGATGAAATTTCGTGAGATATGGTGTGTTGGTCTGACAATGTACTGGTGTAGATTAGGCGGATTGTTGGGGATGGACGATCCTCATTATTTAGTAAAATTTCTTTATTAATTTATGGAAAGGTGGTTTAAGAAGTCGACATCTCATCAAAAGTGTCTATTTGAAAGGTGAACGTAAGTACCAATTTCATTTTAGGTCTCAATTCGGTTTTTCCTAAGGTTATAGTTTGTTTGTTGAATATCTCTGTGTTTCATAAAGTAGAGAAATTCCGAATAATTTCATTAGAATGGGGTAAGCATGATTATTAGTGGTACATTTTACACATAGAAATTGTTATTTGCTCTTTCTCAGGGTTGAGGAGATGCCTACAAACAATTATGTTGACAAGGTAAATCGATATGGTGGATTAATTTTTATTAAACTTTGTGGAGAAAATGGTGGTGTGCAGTGGTAGGGTTTAGCTTATGAAGATGCGATGTAAGGTTGTTTATTTTGTTTTGTTCATTTTCGTTTTATTATGATGATTTTCTCAAAATAAAATATGCATGCAAAGGTAGGTGTTTAATCGCTTTTGTTGTTATTTTTTGTAATGTTGTTCACTGTATGATATTTTGAGTTCACACAAATGTTTAATTCATTGAGATTATTTGTTCATAATGGTTACAGTAGATTCACGTGTTCATTATCTAAAATGATAAATTTTTGGAAGGAGGGACACAACCTATTCATTATAATGGTAGTTGTATTTTTGTGTTGTTGATATCATTTGCTT